>CM052713.1:43321405-43370866 GCA_028551405.1 Uromys caudimaculatus
TATATATATATATATATATATATATATATATATATATATATATATATATATATATATATATATATATATATATGATTCATAACCTGGATCACTCTTAGCCTTGGTCATGGTTCTTCCTCCCAGCCCCACGCTCACAGAAATAAAACTTAGACTCAAAATAGATTTACAAGCACCATAACAATCAAGCCAGGCCCTTTTTCATTAGATATAACTAAAGACACCCCATTTATTCTAACCTACCTTCTGCCATGTGACTGGTTACCTGTGCTCACATACCATGTGTCTGTCTCATCACTTCTTCCCAGCAAATCTCATGCCTGAATCTATCCCAGAATCCTTTCTCTCGCCTAGATGTCCCACCTCTATTTCTTGCCTAAGCCACAGACCATAATATTTTTTAATTGACAGGTGATTCATCCATACAATATACATGATAAAAACTTCTCTCTACAACCTTCTAATACTTCATGGTCATGGGTGTCCTAGATACCAATGCCGTTGGATATTCATCACAGCTCCATGGAAAAATGCTATACTTTGTCAATAGGACATAAAAAAATCACTCTCAAACAGCAAAAAATATTCCCAGGGATGTGTATCATTTATAATACCAAAAGGTTCTATCTAGGCTGCTGTCGGAAAGACAGTATCAAAAATCTTACTTAAAACCGGACATTCTATGCTACAATAACAACATGACTGGCAAAATATTCACATGGCTTAGTTGTACTGCTGTTCTTAGGGTAACAAACTACTTCCTAATTGCACTTAGAACAGTTCCCTTCTTAGGATTTCATGCTTGGTGCCATCTATAATCCTTATTAAAAAGCTTATACATGGACAGATCATTTACTCTAAAATAAGTACTGTTATCAATGTTTTGTTAAATATCTGTTGGGAATTTGTCTTCTACATGTTTCTACTTATACCCATAGATGTATGCTGCTCTCAACCTTTTTTCAGAGAAACTTCTAACTGCATAGGGCAGCAGACCATGGGCAAATGAATAACTTGTCCAAAAACTGAGAATAAGATACTGAGTCCTTGCCCTCAATGGTACATCACTCCTCAAACCACCAAAACTAAGTATCAAGGAACATAACAGAAGAAGAGGCAGAAAGACTGTAAGAGATGGAGGTTGGAGTGGAGCATTCTGAATTGGTTTCCTCTGGATGGGACATGGAAATCATGTGCATGAATTCAGCAGCATTGTTACCTAAGGAGACCTATGCAAAAATTGTTTACTGGCACATATGCATAAAGCCCCCAAAATTCTATCAGAGAACTCCTAAACTTGATAAACAACTTCAGCAAAGAGGCTGCATATAAAATCAACACAAACAAATTGGTAGCCTTCCTCTACTTAAAGGATAAACAGACTGAGAAAGAAATTCGGGAAATGACACCCTTCACAATAGTCACAAACAATATAAAGTATGTTGGTGTGAGTCTAACCAAACAAGTGAAATATCTGTATGACAAGAACTTCAGGAATCTGAAGAAAGAAATCAAAGATTTCAGAAAATGGAAAGATCTCCCATGCTCATGAATTGGCAGGATTAATATAGTAAAAATGTCCTTCTTGACAAAAGCATCTACAGTTTCAATGCAATCCATATCAAAATTCCAACTCAATTCTTCACAGAGTTAGAAAGAGAAATTTGCAAATTCATTTGCAATTTCAAAAAAGATAGTGAAAACTATTTTCAACAATAAAAGAACTTCTGAGGGAATCACCAGTCCTGATCTCAAGCTGTATTATAGAGTAATAGTGATAAAAACTGCACATTATTGGAACAGTGACAGGCAGGAAGATCAAGGGAAGAGAATTGAAGACCCAGAAATGAATCCACACATCTATGGTCACTTGATCTTTGACAAAGGAGCTAAAAACATCTAGTGGAAAAAAGACAGCATTTTCAACAAATGGTACTGGTTCAGGTCAGCAGGTAGAAGAATGCAAATTGATCCATTCCTATCTCCTTGTACAAAGCTCAAGTACAAGTAGATCAAGTCATTCACATAAAACCAGATACACTGAAACTAAGAAGAAAAAATGGGGGAGATTCTCGAATACATGGGCACAGGGGAAAATTTCCTGAACAGAACACCAATGGCTTATGCTCTAAGATCAACAATAGACAAATGGGACCTCATAAAATTGCAAAGCTTCTGTAAGGCAAAGGGCACTGTCAATAGGACAAAACAGCAAAGAACAGATTGGGAGAAGATCTTTACCAATCCTACATCTGATAGATGGCTAATTTCCAATGTATACAATGAATTCAAGAAGTTAGACTCTAAAGAATCAAATAACCCTATGAAAAAATGGGATTCAGAGCTAAACAGAGAATTCTCAACTGAGGAAACTTGAATGGCCAAGAAGCACCTAAAGAAATGTTCAACATCCTTAGTCATCAGGGAAATGTAAATCAAAGCCACCCTGAGATTCCAAGTCATACCAGTCAGAATGGCTAAGATCAAAAACTCAGGTGACAGCAGATACTTGAAAGGATGTGGAGAAAGAGGAACACTCCTCCATTGTTGGTGGGATTGAATGCTGGTACAACTACTCTGGAAGCCTGGCAGGCCCTCAGAAAATTAGACATGGTATTACCTGAGGACCCAGGTATACCACTCCAGGTTATATATCCAAAAAGATGCTCCAACATATAACAAGGGTACATACTCTACTATGTTGATAGCAGTCTAATTTATACTAGCCAGAAGCTGCAAAGAAGCCAGATGTCCTTCAGCAGAGGAATAGATACAGAAATTGTGGTACATTTACACAATGGAGTACTACTCAGCTATTAAAACAATGATTTCATGAAATTCTTAGGCAAATGGATGGAACTAGAAAATATCATTCTGAGTCAGGTAACCCAGTCACAAAAGAATACACATAGTATGCACTTAGTGATAAGTGTATATTAGCCCAAAAGCTCAGAATACTCAAGATACAATTCACAGACCACATGTAGTTCAAGATGAAGGAAGACCAACGTGTGGATGCTTTGGTCCTTCTTAGCAGGAGTAGCAAAACAGTCAAGGGAGAAAATACTGAGACATTTGGAGCAGAGACTGAAGGAAAGGCCATCCAGAGACTGCCCTACCTAGGGATCCATCCCATATACAGTCACTAAACCCAGACTCTATTGTGGATGCCAAAAAGTGCTTGCTAACAGGAACCTGATATAACTGTCTCCTGAGAGGCTCTGCTTAAGCCTGACAAATACAGAGGCAGATGCTCTCAGCCAACCATTAGACTGAACATAGTGTCCCTAATAGAGGAGTTAGAGAAAGGACTGAAGGAGCTGAAGGGGTTTTAGACCCCATAGAAATTGGAAGGACAATATAAACCAACCAGAACGCACCCTCTCCCCCTCCCAAGCTCCAGAGTCTAAACCACCAATCAAAGAGTACACATGACTCCAGCTGCATATGTAGCAGAGGATGGCCTTGGAGGGCATCAATGGGAGGAGGGGCCCTTGGTCCTGTGGAGGTTTGATTCCCCAGTTTAGGTGAATGCTAGGGCCAGGAAGCAGGAGTGGTTAGCTAACACCCTCATGGAAGCAGGGCCGTGGGAGGGGGAAAACCAGGTAAGGGGATAATATTTGAAATGTAAATAAAGAAAATATCCAACAACAACAAAAAAAGAGTTAACATTCTATGTGCTTTTACTTATCTGTGAAGTTGTATAATTATCTAGTGTTATCAAGATTTATCAGAAAAGGATATGTGTAGGAATCCTGGTGTTTCATGAGAAAACATGGAATGTGGAGGTTTCAGTAACACACACAAGGTCTGCTGGGATGTTCTGCCATAGTCTTTGAGCAGACATTTCATACAGTCTACTTAGGTTCAAATACTGTACACATACCTAGATATAGATGCTTAGAAATTACTATTTTGTATGCATATAGCTGCAACAACATTAGATCTATAAAGAAAAACTGTCACATTGTAGAATCATCACTCTGGTCTATTTTAATTATAAATACCAATCCTGAGAACTCACTAAAAGGCAATACTATTCCCTTATCTAAAACCATCTAGGTATAAACTTAATTAATAATGTTTATTTTCTTTAAAATAATAACATTTTTCTCAAGGGAAGATATGTAATTGCCATATAACTGATACCAAGATGGAAATACAAATATTTTGCACATGTCAAAAAGTTGACAATGTTAATTTGCATATGAATAAACTCCTAGATAACTAACCTTGTAAATGTGTTCACAGAGAAAAGGGATGACAAATTCCTTTGTAACTTTTAACTCATATGTACATTTGCCAGGTTGACCTGACTGAGTATATTTCAGTTTTTATGGTAACAAGAAATTTCCTAATTTTCAACCATTGCACCTAGTAAAATAGGTTAGAATTATATATTCATCCTTCAACCCTTTCTTTGGTAAAATTAACCTAAAAAGACTGGTTTTCATTCAGCCCAAGGCAACTTGTGCTTTAAAGGAAAAAAAAAGTAATTGGCAAAGAAAAATATTGTATTCATTTTTGATTGGAAAAAAGTGAATTTGGCATTTTGAAATAATAAAGTAATGCTTTAAATGGATTGTGTATCTCATCAGGATTAATCAAGCCTTTCTAATGTGCATGGCCCAATCAAAGTTCCTCCTTGGTCTAAATAATTTTAATTAAGCAATTCTACCTTCTGTAGCGGTCATTACCAGGGGATAATTGACTGAATCAGTAATGAAGCATTCGCCGAATGCTAAACAAACAGCAAGGTTAATTATCTGGCAGAGATGTATGGTACAGAAGGGCAGTGTTAGCTTTCCAAGTTCCTAATCCCCCTCAGCACCTCTTGGTAAGCTATAATAATCCTCATTCAAATACAGTGTTCAACTGCAGTTGCTGAACACCACGTGGGGTCAGATCAAGTGATTTAAATATAATAATAATGGAGCATGCTTTAAAATTAGTCAATTTCTTTTGGGAAGCCAGTTTTCTTTTGCTTATTTAATTCTTCCTTCTGTATACAATTTGGAATATGAATTTTGTCCAAATCTGCAGCTTGATACATGCAAAACTGACAACAAAGATATATTCTATGTAGACTCACAGTCCAGAAATTTTGTGTGTTGTAAAATAGAATTGCAGAACTTGCTTGAAACTTTAATATTATCTCTGCCATTATTTTTCTCCTAGTTCCCAACGTTCTGATAAACTGCTTTATCCTGCACTACTGACAACTACATTTTTATAAGAATTGTGTTTATATTTTGTACAAGGCAGTTTTTAGATAATTAGACTCAATTGACCCCGTTCTTCAAAATAATAGTAATTTTAAAAATGTGTTCACTTACTAATGTGATTTTGACATCAAATCAAAATAAATTTTAAAAAAGAACAAAAGAAATATTAACAACAATGCTTTTGGAATTTTTGATCTACTTTTTAATGTACTGCAATGTCAGAAGACTTTATTTTCATTTTATTTGCTAAGATTATCAGCATAATTTTTGAAAACATTTTCCTGGATCCCTGGACTCCTCAGTTTAAAATTCTCTCTGTTTGTAGAACTTTGGTATTGTAATTAGATTCCTTTAATCTGAATATATTAAGTGTAATAAATGATTAAAACTGTGTTAAGAGATTTTCAAAAATAGTCTAGGTTTTTTGTTCATAATATTTTGAATATAAAAATTAATATTTAAGTTTACTTAAACATTGTATAAATGCAAACAACTAGAAAATTATTAGTAACTTATTGTTCTACACTTCAAGGAAAATGTTATTCTTTGCTTTAAGTTTATCTTCTTCTAAGAATAAAATAATTTAATAATTTGATGTTCAACATGTGGTAAGAGGCGTTGTGTGTTAGTTACCATTGTAATTCTTACTGCTTTACATATAATGCAAGGGAAGCACAGAATATGATGCCCAATAGCTGGTTTAAAATCCCACACAAATTTAACAAAGTTTAATAGTGAAGTAAAAAAAAATGTGAATTATATCCATGCACTTGTGGTCTCAGTAATATTGTCAATAAGTTAGATTCCTGTTTTATGGACAAAAGTCACTGTGTAGAAATCAAAATGGTAATGTAACTATGGAGTTGTTGGAATGCCTTTGGTAAAATACAATCAACTGTACATACAGCGTTTGTTTGTTTTTTAACTTAAGAGAGCTGAATACTGAATTACTTCAAAGATAATAAAATAAAAATATCTAATGGTAACATGATACTCTCAAACTGGAAAGCAATTTGTTAAGAAAAATCATTTAAAGTCAGAAAACACCATTCCTCAAATTATTATTGTCAGTTACAATACAATTTTTTAAATATATTACTTATAACCAACAAATCAGAATTTCTTGAGATGCTCACAATTGAGCTCACCCATCAATATTAAACTCAACACCATGAGCATATACACAGCAAAATACACACACAAACACACACACACACACAAACACACACACACACACACACACACACACACACACACACACTGAGAAGACACAGAGACACATACACACAAGTACACTTAGACACTTTTAAAAACATTAAGTCTAAATTATTTAATTTTCAAAAATGGAATGTAGTAAATTATCATTAACTTAATCTCCCTAAAATTGAACATCCATAAGAATATCAAGACACAAATAAAGGTAATGGCTTTGTTTATATTTGTTACATTTTTTATAAGAATTAATATGTTCATTTGTAATTGTAAATAGAAACGTAAAGAAAATGTCATCCAGCAACCCTAATGGAGTTGCAGTAAAACTGACAGAGATTTTATGTGCACATAATCTTTACATATAATGCAAGGATTCAAATATTACACATGCATTAGCCTTCTGCTCTTATGTGAATTCAGGAGTCAATTTCAGATTACATTTCAATGTTTTGAAAGATTTCTTTCCAGAAATTAGAGAAAATGAATACGTAGTTGCAAGTAATGTTCATTTATATAACATAACAAATGCATTCATTTAAAATTTCAAAACTATGCTGAGTCTCTTACTTACTTCATCAATAATGTATCTCCCTCCTTTGATTTTGAAGCATTTTCAAAGTGGCAATGTAACTTCCGATGTTCTTCACATTATTATTTGTGAGTTGCATAAAAACTGCATTTTTCTCTTGTTTTATACTATTTACAAACATGAACTGTAATTATCATGCAGTTGTAAATGTGCAAAATTAGGAATTGGCATTTTTGTAAATTATGGTGGCCATAATTCTTAGAATCCCTATGGCTTAATCTTGATATAGCATTACAAATAGTCCCCATGCGTATGAAAAACATAATTTTGGAAAACACACAGAAAACAAACAATTTTATTTCAAAATCATGTCTGCATTTCAAGGGGTTCATTTTATACATCATGCATTCTTTACCAAATACCTAGGATATATCAGTAGCTGCCAATAATGAAATGACCAAAATATCTACCCTGAAATTTATTACTATATAGTGAGGAAAACTGAAAATTAAGAACATTCCAGAATGGCCACTCACATTCCTGCTCTGAAGAGGCTCACTCTGGCTGAGGCTGGAGGATGCAGTCTGTGATCAGAAGTGTTAAAAGTATTTCAGGCAATGTGTGTTATGAATGCAATGGCAACAAGGTGTGAAAACTAAGTGCAAACAAGTGTATTCTGAGAACTATGTGTGGGATACGGAGGGTGAATGGGGATTTTTATTTTCCTAAGTGAAGAGAGGGGGAGAAAAGAGTGTGAGAGACAAAAAAGAGCAATTAGGGGAGAGGAAAAGAGAGAGGGTAGAGCATATATACATATAGAGCAATAAATATAAGACATATACTCTCTCTACACTTTGTTACTATATATACACATATACATAGAGGGCAAATATTAATAGACTCTGGGTTCTATTAGGTCATGGCTTCTTACAATATTCTAATCTCTGATTTTTCATTATCTTTAGAAACTGCTGAGATATGCTCTATATGCCAGACTTAGCTATGTGAAACACAGAATAATAAAAAGAAGGCCATTTTAAACAAGCTAGTTTCCCAATGCCTAAATATAATACTGTCTGTACTCTTCATGCCAGTACAGTTGGCAGTATCCACAAATGGCTCTGAGCACCTGGGTGTGGCTGTTTGGATATGACAAGTGTTCTAAGTATAAAATAAATAATTTTATATTTGAGGCAGTAAAAAGATGAAGAAAGGTATATACATACATATATATATATATATATATATATATATATATCATGAACACATTCACTATTGCTGTACATTAAAAATATTTCAGACATTGAGGCAAATGAATTACTAAGCTTTTTATTTTCACTGGGAATTGCCATTACAAATTTATTTCAGAATGGTCTTAACTTATAAGATTAGATGTAGCAGATTTAACAACTGTCATTGTCTATACGAGAAAATGTCAAACGATTTTTCAGAAACGTACTATCTGAGTTTAAGAGTTATGATTGCATTATGTTCTCCTGCACTCAATTAATATTTTAGACTAATTTGTTAATCTTATAAATGCTATTATTTACTTCTACTACTTCATTCAGAATTTTCTGTACATTTACATGTGTGTTAAATTATGTACTATTTTCTGCAAAGAACATTTTATTAATACTCTACAAACACTGACTAGTGAATATTTATTAATAAAGGGGATTTCCAGAGTCTGGATACTCTGCATATTTTCACTTTGATAATATATAACCATATTTTATTATAAATAAGTGATAATTCTCCAAATATTTTAAAATATGTAGATGATTAAGAGAACATGGTGATAATTGCAATCAAGATTTGCTTCCATATTTTTAGTATCATATAAATATAGAACTAAATATATACTATAATTTTATGTTATATATATGTATATATGATGTTTTAATATGATTTATATAATAGGTTTAGATATATTTTTAAAATTTTTCTGTATTTTGATTTATATTAGGCAATAATGTATATGCCATATGATATCAGTATGTTTAAAACAGTTCTAATGATGTTAATATTTTATGAATATAACTATAAGTATCAGGTTCCACTCTAGTGGAAATCTTGGAGAAAATTTTACCTTAGACAATCATGTCTAATTCATCGGTCACAAGGACTAGAGGTGTGGTGAAGATGATTTGTGGAAACCTTTTTTGGGAGCAAATCTTTACTGCAAAATGATGACTCTCTAATAGGAAAAAGACATCATCCCAGGTATATCTACAGTAGGAAGAAGTGCTTGCAATTTAAGGCTGTAAATCATCATCATATCTGTCATACAGTCATTTTTGTGAAATGTACCTAGTGACCACCTTCAGGTTTCAGCTCAGCTTGAATGCACACTCCAACCCAAAGCAGAGTCTGAAAAGAAAACAAATCCAGCACAGTTTGTTTGATCAGAAATTCCCTTCCACTCAGCATCCTGCTGCACAGAACATTCTTTTCCATGGGACATGGACATGCAAAAGCTGAGAAAAACAGAGGTTAACATGGAGGATAAGCAAACAAGAAAAAACAAATCAGAGCTTAGGTTTGCTTCAGTAAAACATTGCCTATGAGATGATTTCAAAGAACAAAATGAAATATGTGTGTTTTTCTGCAAACCAATCATAAAATAGACTTTCACAGTTTAGTAAAGCACTTGCAGAAGAAATGTACATTTTTGACTTGTATCAACTCCAATTTGAGCAATATGTATATAAATATTAAGACTCCATTGTTACATTATTAATTCTCTTTTCTAAGGTTTTGAGTTGTGTTATGCAACAAAGTACCAAGGTACCAAGAAACCTGAAGTTGCTAATTGCATATTCTTAGCTTAAGTATGAAAACAAAAATCATTTGCTCAAAATATTGCCTTTTCAATATTGTCTATAAATCATTCCATGCTGGTTTATGAGATAAAAATTAAACGGCAAAAAAGAAGAGCCAAGCTAAATCTAGTCGTCAATATCTATAACAGAAAATGACATCTGTATATTTCTTTCAGATTTTTTAAAAAGAAGGGTAGGTAACATGAAAAACAACCAAAGTATTCTGATTTTTTTCTTTTTTTGATTTTTCGAGACAGGGTTTCTCTGTGTAGCCCTGGCTGTCCTGGAACTCACTCTGTAGACCAGGCTGGCCTCGAACTCAGAAATCCACCTGCCTCTGCCTCCCAAGTGCTGGGATTAAAGGAGTGCTTCACCACTGCCTGGCCCAAAATATTCTTAAATAAATATATGATACAATGTATGGACATAATCACTTAGTTTTATCCACTCTCTGTATTCTTTGAGCACACACAGTCCCTTCAGCATGAGCAATAAACATGCATCTCTCTTGTCATTTATCTGCTTCAAATGTGTTTTCTATCAGCTTGTGAGGTTTATGTGAAAGGCACTGTGTTAAATGCTCAGCAGCTCATACTGTAAATAAAAAATGAAATGAGAAGTGTTACAATCTGAGACTCATCTTCAGAAACTCCTATACACCCTGATCTGCTTTTCAAAACCAATTTTAGATTTCAGCATATTCTTTTATTTGACTTTTATATTTTTTGGGATGTATATTCCTAATCATTGGAAGAACAAATATCTTTTCATAAAACTGAATCTGATTATGAACTCTAAAGGGACAATATTACAGGGTTTGTAAAAGTTTTCTCTCACCAGCATGAGAATATCAAGGCAAAACTTAACAAAACATCCTGCAGCAGAGAACATTTAAGTAAATAAAGCATATATTGAAAAGAAGTTAGAATATAATGAAGTGATATTACCTCTCAATGTCGGAGGGAGGAAATAATGCGAGTTCACTTATTTATGAAATGTCTCTTCTGATATGTCACACCAAATTATGAAAAAATATTTAAGAGTATTAATAATACTGCTTAGTCAATCAATAATTTCTCAGTGCATATACCTGTGAGGGCTAACCCAATCCTTTACAACAGCAGAGAAAAGCTCATTTCCTTTTGTCTGTGAAATGTTTTACTACAGAAGAAGGAATGCTTTTTTGATAGGATCATACAAATGATGCTGTGGTCAGAACAGCTTAAGAAACAAAAATCACGAGTTAATTGTCTGTGATCAAAAATCCACTGTACTCTCACATTTGAGTTGATTAGCATATATTTTCTTAGATATTTTCTAGACTGTTCTAAAACGTATACTAAGACATTTTCACAGTGGCTCCTTCTTATTTATCTATATTCTTTTATTTATTAGCTTTGGATTCATGATCCTGAAATTAGCTTCTTAATTCTGGTAGACATGAGAAATATGGAAAATATGGAACCTTAATTCTACAGTGGAGCACAATTACTATATACAAGATATTTAAGGAAGGATGTGGATTACTCTTATGATCTATAGGGTGGAATGACCTGAAAGCAAAAGGCAAATTTTGTGGGTTAAAAGTTGAAGTTATCAGAAAAGTCAGAAAAAAATGGATCCATATATGCATTACTTTTTAATAATTCTGTGATTAAAACATCATGACCAAGGCCACACATGTTTATATGTCTTGTGATTCCTGAGAGATATGAGTCCTTCATGGTGGAAAGGCTTGGCAGAAAGCAGCAGATAGATATGTTGGCTGTAACAGAAAAGTGCTTGTTTGGTTTTCTCTCAAGGCCTTCCTCTAGCCACATACCCTTCAGCAAAGATACACCTCCTATCCTTCCCCAAACTTTACCCTCAACTACTCAAATGGCTAAGAATATGGATGACATGTCTTTCAAACCACTACATCATTTTTTGTTCTCATATACCCCTTCACTAACCTTGTGTACAGTGCAGTGTAGGTGAAAACCTGAGAAATCATTTTGTTTTATTCACTGACCACGAATCGGATGCCAGACCCATATTCAAGTCTTATCAGACTAGTCATAGTTGATGTTAAAATGGACCACAGTTATATATGGTACACTATTTCTTTTATTTTTTTGATAATGTGCATAGCAATTTCCAACATTATGAAAGCAAAACAGTAACGATTAAGCATCTAGATGGGTGTCAGGATGATTTCTCCAGGTTCTATGTCTCAAGTGCCTTCAGACACAGGGTTAGTATTAGATTATGCTGGGTAATCAAGACCATTTTTGATAATCTATATTGTTTGATGATTGATAGGATCTCACTGGCCTAACACTCAATTAGAGATAATCAATTACTAGAACTGTATTTGTCTTTTATTTTGTTAGCCTATGGTTTCTAATATAGGTATTACCAACCTATTATAAAGTAACTCCATTTAATATTATATATATGTATATATATGTATATATATATGAATATATACATACATGAATGCATGAATATATATGGATTTTTCTATAGTAGAAGATTTTTATGTGATTGTTTTCAAAAAATCCTATTGTTAGTTATCAATCCCCCCAAAAAATGAGGACACAAGTTGGGTGAAAACGGAAAGAGGATCTGGATTTGGTGTTGATAGGTTGAGGGTAAAAGTAATGAAAACAAATTGTATGGATTTATCAAAAAATTAATAACCATGAAAGTTTAATTTCAGAAATAATATATTGATATAATTGCAATATATTGCTAAATAAATTATGCTACACATACAATAAGAGAGTAGACAATATATAAAATCAGTAAGAGATTAATTGACAAATATAGCAAACTATTACACATATCATAGTCATCTACTTCTTTACTGAAATCCTTAAAATAAAAAGATAAAGAAAATAAAGTTCACAGTGGTTCATCTTTGAATGCATTTGCTTTGGAAAAATAGCATAGTCAAATATAAATCATACTTTGGATATCAGATCAATGCCTAGAGGTCTGCAAAGTTTCAGATAAGAAACTGTATGAAAAAATTTTCACTTAAAAGTAACACATACATGATACACTGCTGCTCTCTTACTGCTTTCAAGATACTTTACCTTTTACACTCTGATCATGTTGGTCTCCATGTATTCACGCTAATTCAGAGTTGTTTAACTTATATGGCCTCATGCCTTTCCTACAATTTGGGTAGATTTCTGCTATCATTTCTTCAAATAGTCTCATTCCTCTCTTTTGTGCTCAAAATAATCCTATAGGTATATTTTAGCTGTTTTTTTTCCCTGTGACAGATATTATTGTGTCAAATTCACTCAGCTATGACTAGAAAATGGAAATGTTGCTATTGTTGTTTTTTATGTATTTTATTCTGTTTCCCAGATATAGTAATTTTCATTCTTCTTTTGTTTGGCCTGTTAAATAAACTCTGCCTTGTAATCTCTGAAGTGATTTTTTTTCAGTTACTATGCTCTTTAATATTTCATTAAGCTTTCTTTTAGATTTTATCTCCTTGAGGTCATTCTGATTTTATTCATCATTATTTCTTTAACTTTATATATGATTTACACTAATGATTTGAAGGACATTAAAAAGCATGTTTAAGTATTTTTTTTCTTAATAGGCTTATTACATCCTTTTGAGTAGATCTTTATCTGAGCCTATAAAATTATGTTTTGGAGCACATAATGATAAAAACTACCCTACTTACAATGGAATAAATTCTTTATATTGTAAGGAAAATATGAAGTTTATAAAATGTATGCACAAATTAATACAGAAACATATTGTTCTTGGGATATGTAATACAAATATATACATGTTTTTAAATGAAAAATAAATTTGCTTAGCATTTTATTGTAATTATTTTATAATATCAAAATGTCTAAAATCAAACATGATGAGTAAATGTATATATGTAGCTAAAAATTAAGGAACAAAACAAAAACAAAAAAGTCTCTAAACAACAGAAAAGTACCTGAAGAAAATAAATGTTCCAAACGACTAGAAAAATGTGAAAATACAGATACAGACAGGGCAAGTAGGCAACAAGCTCAACACAATTGTCCTGGCTTTATACAGTGAGATATGGAGTTATCTCTAGAGAAATTTAAATCAACAATATGGCTGCTTTGGGAAGGGATCATATCCAAACACTTTCTAGATCTGTGCAATCTGGCTGGAATGCAAACATGCTACATACCTATTTTTAATCCTTCTTGCTAGAATACAGACATGCTTTTAGTGAAGACCTTTAATCCCAAACACTGTAAGTAAGATTAATTTGTAGAAGAATGTACCCATGTTTAAAAGTGACATATAATTGAGGGGCACATGAAGTGATAAATCAGAAAAAGATTTGGCAGAGTAAGCTAGAGATCGGATATGCCCAACTTCATGAGAAAAGATAGGAAGGAGAAGCAACCTAAAAGAACAGTGTAGAAAAAAAGAGCATTAAGAGCAGTTTTGTTCAGTTAGTTCAGTTCGGAGCCAGGTTACAGCCACAGAATGAGAAAGGGCTAGAAGATTAGAACAGATTGCTAGAGGTAGTTTGAGGCCAAGCAGAACAATTCAGTGAAAAGCCAAGAGAAGCCAGATTTAATCAGTCAACCTGGAGGAATTTGAGCCAGAACAGTTCAACTGAACCTACCATCTAGAGCTCAGAAAGAACCAGAGCAATTGAGTTTATTCAGCAGTAATCTGTAGAGATGACAATTATATCTGATGAATACAAGTACATTTACAGTTATCCTTAGTTTTTTGTAGGTGAACCTAGTATAAAATTGTCAATATATCCACATCAAGAAGTTCCTCACATTCATTCTCTTGACCCTCTGAGTTTCTCTACTGCTCCTCTTATACCAGATCCTGTTCTCGTTTTCTCCTCCCTCTACCTTCTCCCACTCAGGTCCCTCCCTCCCTCTGCCTTCTGTGATTATTTCCTTTCCCCTTCTAAGTGGAATTGAAACATTCTCACTTGGGCCTTTCTATTTGTTATACCTCTTATTGTATGTGGGTTGTATCCTAGGTATTCTGTAATTTTTGGATAATATTCACTAATGAATGAGTACCTATCATATGTGTACTTTTGAGTCTGAGTTACCTCACTAGTATATTTTCTAGTTCCATCTATATGCTTGAAAAATTCATGATGTCCTTGTTTTTAATAGCTTAATATTATTATTCTATTTTATAAATGAACCACATTCTCTGTATCCAACCTTTGGTTGAAAGACATCTGGGTTGTTTCCAGCTTTTGACTATTAGGATTGAGGCTATTATTAACATGATCGAGTATGTGTCGTTGGGATATTGTGGGGCATCTTTTGAGTATAAACTCAAGAGTGGTATAGTAGGGTCTTTAGGTAGAACTATTTCCAATTTTCTGAGACCCAAGAGGTGAGAAACTCTAAGGACTCAATGGGGTGACCATAGCCAAATGTCTAACATTGGAGAGTGAGAACTTGAAGAGTCCTCCCCACCTTCAGTAGATATACAGGGCCTCAAATAGAGGGACAGGGTTACTAACCTACAGTCAGTTTTCTTGACCCAGAACTGTTCCTGTCTAAAAGAACTACAGGGAAAAAAATGGAGAAGAAACTGAATGAAAGGCAGTTCAATGAGCTGTTCAACTTGAGGTCTATCTTATAGAAGGACACCAAGACCTGACATTATTACTGGAGAGGTGTTTGCAGACAGGAGCCTGGCATGGCTGTACTCTAAGAGGCCCTACCAGCAGCTGCCTGAGACAGAAGCAGATACTTACACCCAAACATTCAACTGAAGTCAGGAACCCCTATGGTTGAGTTAGGAGAAGGATTGAAGAAGCTGAAGGGGAGAACGACCACATGGGAACACCATCAGTCTCAACTTACACAGACTCCAGGGAGCTCCCAGAGATGGAGCCACCAGCCAGGACAATGGGCAGGACAGGCTAAGGCCACTGAAACAAATACAGCAGAAGTCTGCCTGGTTAAGCCTTAGTGGGAGGAGGTGTGCTTAATCCTAGAAAGACTTGAGACCTCAGGGAAGTGGAGGCCTGGTGGCTGGGAAGCACAAGGGGGAGGAGAAATGCAATGAAGAAATGAGGAGGGGACCAAGGGGGTAATGACTGGAATGTAAAAAAATAAAGTAATAAAAACTGAAAAAAAAAAGTTATAAAAGCAAAAAAGTGAAGATCAGAAGAAGGAGGGGGGAGGGGAAGGGGGAGGGGGAGGGGAAGGGGGAGGAGAAGGGGAGAGGGAGGGGAAGAGGAAGGGGAAGGGGAAGAGGAAGGAGAAGGGGAAGGAGAAGTTTCTCACAAAAGCCCTACTTACTCTCAAGGAATAAAATGACAGAGAAATCATGGCTTTTAACAGGTAAAGAAATAATTGTTAGAGAGTGAGATAGAATGATTATAGAATAGATCTCTCCACCATTTTATTGATGATAAAGAAGTCTTAAGTGATAGATAGCAATGTTGTCTTTAGATATTATTTTTCTGTGATGACATATAATGACCACTGTGAGTGCAGTTATACCTGAGAAGATGGGCCTTGCGCTTTCTAAGAAAGTGCGTAGAGTAAATCATAAAAAGCAAGCTCCTAAGCTGCATTGCATTCCTCCATGGTCTTTACTTTGCTTTCTGATCTTCAGTTCCTGCCTCCAGGTCCTTCACTTGCTTGAGTTCCTGTACTAACTTCAGTTAACATATGGACTGGTAACTGTAAATGGAGGATGAAATAAACCCTTGTCTATTCAATTTGTTCTTGTCACTGTGCACACCCACATCAATCACTGTTAAAGAAACGTTCCACAAGCTTGTCTACAGGTCAGTTGGAAAGAGGTTTCTCAACTGACTCAAATTATTCTAGCTTATATCAAGTTTACAAAAAACAAAACAACAACAATAAAACAGAAGCTAAATCAAATACACAAAAACAACAACCAACTTCTGTTTGGTCTACAAGGAATACTGGTGGTGCAATGGTGGGGCACAGTTTAGGGAGTAACCAATCAGTAAGTGATTTGATTTAAGGTTGCTCAATGAGATAGAAACTTTGCCAGACACTGCTTCATGGCATAGAACCTGAGACTAAACAGTCTACGGAACTACGTGAAAAGAAAACAAGACTGTTCTCCTAAGGGAAGTAGCAATAAAATGACTCCTAATAGCATGCTGCTGTATTTATAGATCATTGCCATTTCATCCATCATCAAAAAGCTTCATCCTGCACCACATGAGAACAAAAACCAAAAATTCCTTCCAGAGACCTTGGAACACTTAGCACTAAATGGGGTCTCCATCAAATTTCTCCACTCAAGGCTCAGGGAAAAGTGGACACGAGGAGGTAGAAATCATGTAAGAAATGGAGGGAATGAAGAAAATATTAAGGAAACAAGTTTTCCAACGATACCAGGAGCCCTACACATATGAACTTATAAGGCACTGTGAAACTATGCTCAGGGCCTGCAGTGGTCTGCACCACATGGCATCCTGGAGCTTAATGAAATGGATAAATGCCCTCACCAGTAACCAAGAAGCTATCATACAAATGAAAATTTAGATTTTTACGAAGTAGTCTCACTGGTGAAACAAACTACTACTATAAGAGCCCAAAGTAAATGAATTCAAGAGCATCTTTTGAAGTTCCTTGTCCCATAATGAAGTTTCAGGGCATATATATACACACACACACACACACACACACACACACACACACACACACACATATATATGTATGTATATATATGTATGTGTATATATATATGTATATATATATATATATATATATATATATATATATATATAATGTTTCTTTTATTTTTGGTTACTCTACAGGTTCTTTGTGTATGTATCATGGCTTCCAGATTTGACTCATTTTCTTAAGTTGTTTTGATTTTTTTGTATTATTATAAATGAACATCCCGCAAAAAATTTGCTACTGAAAATGGAAAACGGAAAAATTACTTGAGACAGGATATGAGATCAAATGGAATGTTTAGTAACATTGTTGCTGAAATTACCTATGGAATTTTCAGAAGACATAGAATAGATCTGAGGAAGAAGGAATGTGCTGGGGTTGCTGGGAGGACAAGGGGGAGGAGAAATTGCAGTTGATATGTATTAAAATCAAAAATTAATTTAAAAGTTATCATGGGGGAATAAATAAATGAAGAATGAGAAAGCAGAAAGACAGACAGGCAGACAAGGAATGAAGGAATGGAAATAAATGAAAGGAAAGGAGAGGAATGGAAGGAAGGAGGGAAGGAAGGAAAGGACAGAAGGATGGAAGAAGTGCAGAGGGCAGCACTGGCTAATACAATACATCGTTTAATTTGCTTATTCCCAAGCATTTACATATTGAACTACATATTATTTTATACCAACTATAAGAATATGGAAATTAATAGCTATGGTACTGATCGTTATGAAAAGCAGTATGATTGAAACTCGAAGACTCTGGAGTCAGCCTTTCTTGTTTATATTTTTCACACTTTCTATGAGTGTGACCTAGTTATCTAACTCTTTACTTATAAAATGCAGATTTTAAATACCATATGAAGGTATTGATGTACATTTCAAAAATAATACCTACACATAGGTTAGTGCTAAAATTTCAAATATACAATTATGTATAAGAGAATCATTTTAGTGTAAATGTAATCTTCACTTGTGGCTATTTAGAACATTACTTTTACAAAATAGATTCAGAAGTTTGGATTGACCTCACTGACCTCTTAACCTGTACTGATTTCATTGACATGAATGTTTTTCTTTCCAAGTGAACTTACTTTTTAATTAAGGTAATTTAGCTGATAAATAAAACATAAAACTGAATATATTAATGGAACACTATGTAATATTTTGACATTGTACATGTGTTATAATGTTATATATAGTTTAGAAAGTATTTAGTATATATTATTCCTTAATTTTGAAAACTTCTAACTTGCTTCTTCTAGCTGTTTGCAATATACTTGCGTAATGTTTACCTAGAGTCATTCTTTTCTGAAACCAGAACTTCTTGCTATCCAGTTACTATAAAATACAAATGATGATCTCCCCATCACTTTCACTGTTCTCTCTGAACTCATAATGACTGTTATACTCAATATTTTTAGGGAATTATTTAAATTGTAGTAACTGCATTTTCAGCAAACTTAACTAAATGGGAGTAATTTTTATTGTAATAATTACTGATCATCACCTTATCATTCTGATCATTAAAAGAAATCAGATAAACTAAAATAAAAAGTTTAAATCCCTAAGTTAAATTTCTTATATTACATATCTAAATGACCAGAATTTCCTTACAAAGTAGGCTTCTGATCAAAATTATGTTTATATTAGTTTGTCATAAAATATATCAATGTACAATAATTAGTAATGGTCATTCTTGATTTGATTTCTTCCCTTAATTACTGCCCATCAGAAGACAATATTTTTTTTCTATAATAACACTTTTTATTTGAGTTGTTTGTTTTGCAAGTCAACAAGACATAAAATGATGTTATAATAAAATATCTGGGAAAATCATAGGAGATGCCTGGCCTCGGGCATGAAGATCACGTACACCATCAAGTTATATGGAGTTTCAGGAGAGAGTCTTTGAGTGTACAAACATCCTGGTAGAAGCAGCTCATCGGTGTTTGTATTGAGGCCATGGCACAAAATGAAAACTCTAAATCTCAGTATTCATCTTTAAAGCTAGGACAATAGAGGTAACTCTACCTGAGGTTGTGTTAAATATGATAAAATCAGTATGCCTAGCAAATATAAAGCAATTCAAAATTATCGATTCCAAATTCATATGTTACTGTATTTTTTAATGTTAGAAATAATAGACTATAACTTAAGTTTAATGTGTAGTGAATTAAAAACATGTCATTACTTTTTTGACACTTGCCTTATCAAATGGTGCTCCATTTTCTGATTAAACATAGGCATCTCACTTGTGTGCATCTAACAATAGAATATGGCAGCAGGTGCCTTGTGAGACTGACATGAGTGCTGTCTGCTTTAATTCCCTTAAAACTCACTTCTTCATATTTTTTTTATACTTTATGTACATTTCAAATGTTTTCCCTTTCCATGTCTCCCCTTTGGAAATCCCCTATCCCATCCCCCTCCCCTGCCTCTATGAGGGTATTCCCCCCCTCACCCACCCACTCCCATCTTCCCTCCCTGGCATTCCCCTATACTGTAGCATCTAACACCCTCAGGCCAAAGGGCCTCTCCTCCCAATGATGGCCAACAAGGATGTCCTCTGTCACATATGTGGCCAGTACCATGGGTCCCTTCATGTGTATTTTTTGGTTAGTGGTCCAGTGTCCAGGAGCACAGGGGGGTCGGGCCAGTTGACACTGTTGCTCCCTCCATGGGGCTGCAAACTCCCTCAGCTCCCCAGTCCCGTCTCCAACTCCTCCATCTGGGACCCCACACTCAGTCCAATGGTTACTGTGAATTAAATCTTGTGTCTTCCGAATTTATGAGCTCATACTGTGCTTGTTCTTTTGTGACTGAGTAACTTCACTCAGGATATTTTCAAGTTCCATCCATTTGCCTGCGAATTTCATGAAGTCGTTGCTTTTAATAGCTGTGTAGTATTCCACTTACACAGTAAATGTACCAAATTTTCTGTATACATTCCTCTTTTGAGGGACATCTGGGTTGTTTCCAGCTTCTGGCTATTATAAACATGGCTGCTATGAACATTGTGGAGCATGTCTCCTTATTACTTGTTGGAACATATTTTTTTTTTAACTCCAGATTTTATTTCCCTCCCGCTCCACCCTTTGAATATTCCACATCACATAGCTCCTCCCCAGCCCCCCTGTCTCGACGAGGATGCCCCAACCCCTAAACCCCTACCCCACTAGACCTCTAAAACCCCTAGGATCTCCTTCTCTGGGTAGTTAGGTGCATCTTCTCTGACTAAACCCAGACCCGACAGTCTTATGCTGTATATGTGTTGAGGACCGCATATCAGCTGGTATATGCTGCCTGGATGGTGATCCAGTGTTTGAGAGATCTCAGGGGTTCAGGTTAATTAAGATCACTGGTCCTCCTACAGGGTCACCCTCCTTCTCAGCTTCTTCCAGCTTTTCCCTAATTCAACCACAGGGGTCAGCAACTTCTGTCTATTGGTTGGGTGCAAATATCTGCATCTATCTCTTTCATCTGCTTGTTGGGTCTTTAGGACGTAGTCATGCTAGGTCCCTTTTTGTGAGTGCTCCATAGCCTCAGTAACTGTGTCAGGTCTTGGGGCCTCCTGTTGAGCTGGATCCCATTTTGGGCCTGTCCTTGGGCATTCCTTTTCCTTGGGCTCCTCTCCATTTCCATCCCTGCAGTTCTTTCAGACAGGAACAACTATGGGTCAGTGTTTTTGACTGTGGGATGGCAACCCCATCCCTCACTTGATGCCCTGTCTTTCTGCTGGAGGTGGGCTCTACAAGTTCCCTCTCCCTAACGTAGGGCCTTTCATCTAAAGTCCCTCCCTTTGATTCCTGAGAGTCTCTCACCTCCCAGGTCTCTGGTACATTGTAGAGGATACCCCACCTCCTACCTCCTGAGGTTGCCTTTTTTCCATTCTTTCTGCTGGCCCTCAGGGCTTCAGTCCTTTTCTCCCACTCAATACCAGATCATGTTCCCCTATCTGTCCCCCCCATCCACTTTCCCTCTCAAGTCCCTCCCACCTCCCCTTTGTGGTTGCTTTCTTCTCCCTCCAAAGTGGTACTGAGGCATCCTCACTTGGGCCCTTCAGCTTCTTGACCTTTTTGAGTTCTGTGGACTGTATCATGGGGAGTCTGTATTTTTTTTTTTTTTTTTTTTTTTTTTAGCTAATATCCACTTATTAGTGAGTACATACCATGCATGTCCTTTTGGGTCTGAGTTACCTCACTCAGGATGATATTTTCTAGCCCCATCCATTTGCCTGCAAAACTCAGATGTCCTTGTTCTTAATAACTAATAAGTATTCCATTGTATAAATGATCCACTTTTTCTGTATTCATTCTTCTGTCGTGGGACATCTGGGTTGTTTCCAGCTTTTGGCTATCACACATAAGGCTGCAATGAACATAATGGAACACATGCCCCTGTGGCATGGTGGGGCATCTTTTGGGTATAGTCCCAAGAGTGGTATTGCTGGATCTTTAGGTAGATCTATTTCCAATTTTCTGAGGAACCTCCAGATTGATTTCCAGAGTGGTTGTACCAGTTTACAATCCCACCAGCAATAGAGGGGTATTCCTCTTTCTCCATATCATTGCCAACATGTGCTGTCGATATTTCATTGAAAGAAAGTAGTAGACATTGCTATAATTTTAGAAAAAATAAATACATTGAAAATTCAAATGCACTCCATACTTGTGCTTGATTGTGCAGATGGATTGATTTGGGGTCTAGGAATATTTTAGTGTGAATCAGGACAGTTTGTTGTTCCACATTTCTTGTTTCAAACTTCAAACTAAAAAATGGTGACCAAATATTTGATATTGTATTAATGAAAAGAGAAACTAGATCATAGAGTAAAGATTTAGCTCGGCAGAATATTCATTTAAACGTGCCCTAAACATTCTGTGTAACACACCTATTACTATATAATATTGAAAATCATAATATAAGTCAGAACTGTAAATTCAACAAATCTTCTTTAAAAAATTTGAAATACTTTCACTTGCATATCTCTACATAAGTATGCTTATTTCACATAAAAATTAAGGTGGATTTGAACAGTGTTATTGTTCCCATCGACAGTATCAGTGATACGTGCTGATTTTTTACACTTATTTTTCTATAAACTATTTTATAATTCTTATATGAAACTATTTACAACTGCTTCTTTTGTTCACAGTGGCCCTGTGCCTGTATGACATTACTTTTCTTAAACTTCAGCAAATAGCTTGATGAATTATCATGAATCTAATTCACTAGTCAAATAAGTAAGCCATGGAGGGAGCCAATAGAAGTCTCTATAGTAATAATAGGCTCTATTACAATATATGAGGGCTTTTATTGTATAGCATTTTGGGGTTTTGATATTCTTACTACTAACCTTTAAAAAAATGTGTGGCTCTAGTTAGATTAGTATATTTTAAAACAAGCTAATTTCACTGTTTCCAGGAAGGTGTTATGATCTACTACAAAACAATGTAATAACCAGTACTGTACTTTCAGTAATATTAATGTGAGCTGAGATCAAAACCACAATTAATATTCATGAAATATACAAGCTATCATAAAATTTAAATTCATAGGCATTGGTAGTTTTCTGTAAAATATATCTACTTTCACATAAAGTGCATGGTCATAAATGCTGACAGTTTTTTAAAAAGCATGTGCATATATGAAGATATATATTTTATTATAAACAGTAGATCATTTTCTCTATATTTACAGTATATTATACTATGTTCATCTTTTCCTGTAGAGCAAAGAATTATTTATTAAATAGTTTCAGTGCATTTTATGTTTTGAAGGTTTTATATTTTAGAAAAATATAACATCAGCTCTCCAGGGTGCAAAACAGTGGGTATAGGTGCAAACCAGAGCAATGTACATATTCCCCCCAACCTACTGAACACCATGGTTAGAACCCTACCATTATACTGGGAAAAACTGACTCACACAAAGTTTATTTTATAACGAAGTGATAAATATCTATAGGATTTCATGAGGACTTTATGAGATTTGAAACGCAGAATAGTTATACAGTTATGCTATCCCATTATTGGAATGTTGAAATATTATTATTTTAAAATAAAGTTTGCAACCATTTCTAGAAGAAATGCTAAGTGGAAATTGTCAACCTTTCACCCAATGGTAAGACCATACATTTATTTTTCTTAACATTGATAGCAATCATCATTGAAAAAGAGAAAATGGAATTTGGTTTGTCTTCTGAATCTTTTCCTATACTTCAACAAATACAAGCCTAGTGGCATGAGCTATAAAATTTATCCTTTCAAATGTTTGGTGACTAGTTAAGTTCAAGTGTTTTAGAGCCAGGATGTTACTAACTGTATTGAAGAAGAATTTGTTCTATAGTTTCATCTTGGCTTTGAATGGTTTACTGAAAATGGTTGGTGTATAGTTTCTTCATTTCAACGTCTTCTTTCATTTTCACATACTGTTCTTACCCTATGTCATATTACAGTCCCTCTCTGCATGTCTGTCTTGAGGTACAGATTTGTCATTTCTGCATTTTCTCTAAGGGCTTCATTTCAATTTAATCACTTCTGAGAATATGCTGCTTCTAAGAAAAGTCATATTGCAAACTACTGCAGGTCAGCATTTCAGCATAGGGTGTGAAGAACTTTACAGGTGAACTCAGAATACCTGCCTATGTTTTATTTCCATTCATTTTGTGATTTCAATCCTCCCTGGAAAAGCTTGCTATACAATAATATGCTAACCTAGGGAATGAAGGAGCTTTCTTGGAGTGAAATAAACAAAGACAATAGAGCAAGCATAGAGAGAAGAGCTTAGGTTCTTACCACAAAACAAACTACTATGCAGATTATAACAGGAAGCCTTCTTAGCTGTCGAGAACAGAATGTGATAAAGAAAATAGTGATTAACGATTTCATCCAAGACAGAGAGTTATAAGTTCTAGTGAAATTTTTCCTTTTGCTAGTGGAAACTGTGAAGAAAACTAAGACTCTAGAAGTAGCCAAAAATAAGGAAGGAATAAGAATACCAGGAAGGAATAAGAAAATATGGTAGTAAAAGAGGAATTTACATCACAAGATTAGGGCTAGGGCCAGGGATAAAGGAAGTCATCCTAAAATAAAATGGATCATAGATGTGTTGTTATGAAATAGCTAAAAGTCAATGGATTTGTGACTTGGAGAAACACGGTTGTGCTAAAAGCAGAGGTCCCTGTTATGTAAAACCAATTTGTAGCCAAATGCTAGGTAGATCTGAATGGGGCACAGTATGTATCAGAAAATTACTTTACTATCATTTTGTTGAAACTCACACTGTAATTTATAATTTGAGTTTGTTACTTCTGTATGTCTGTCTTGAAAATAGATATTAAGTCAGCTATAAGAACCCCTACATAATGTGCACCTGGTTTAGTATCTCATATTCAGAATTTGAGATCCAATTTGGTTGCTGTCTTCTCTTTTTAATTGCTTCAACCTTGTCTTCTAGGGTTATGAACTGCTTGTTTGATATCTACGTAAACCTCTTTTTATAACTTTCATAATTAAAACCACCCCAGAAGTCTGATCTCCATGACTATAAGGAGCATACTGCTTTTAAGGAGTGAAACCCTACAAATACATGATAAATGTTTCATTAAACGAAATGAATGAATTAAACATGGTTATGAAGTCAGTTATAAAATTAGGGAACTTATATTGACTGGGGAATATATTTATTCAATTTGTTTCCTTTTTTAAAATCTCATGTCTGTTAAATGAATAATAACAATATAAGTACAATAATAATGACATATTATATGAAATATATACATTAGGTAAACATTGACCCCTAATGTAAGATGAATCATGATGAAACTACAAATTTGCATGTATAGATGTATAAATGGATATAAATAAGTTTTGGAAATTTGTAAAAATTAAAAAGTCTGAGTACCTTTAATAGTGTAAGCATTATTGGCTTTCATGGTAGACTTTTCAACATATCGGTGTTGGAGACACCAAGGTACTCTGCAGGAGAGTTATGGAAGAGCACATGTGACTGCTTATTGTTGTTTTAGAAATAATATTTATGCTTATATATGCAATAGTTGCATAATATAATATCCTGAATATTGAATTATTTTAAAATATGCAAAACATCAGTGAATATAAACTCATTTTAACACAGTGAATAAATGCACATGATTAGTAATGTCCTTATTAACAGGCATAATGTCATTTCCATTAACAAGAGGTGTTTGCTCTGTAGCCTTTGATATCTCATCAATACTTTAATATGTGTATCCATTATATTGTATATATAAAAGCACCCCAGGTCTGAGACTCTGTTTAGATACACATGTTAGCACGAGCATTTTAGAATAAACATGACGTCTTTACAGCACATCAGATACAATCCTGGATCTAACACAGCTGGCCTGAGGGCCCCTTATCTTCATGAACTGTTAAATATGATTTTGTTTCAGTGACTGAAGGTATGAATTCAGATAAATGCATCATTTTTAAATTTTTTAAAGTGCTTGGAGACACCTTTGAGATAAAAGAAGTGTTATAAATATAACTATGATTATTTTATTTCCTTTGAAGGAGAG
Organism: Uromys caudimaculatus; assembly: GCA_028551405.1. Lineage (NCBI taxonomy): Eukaryota > Metazoa > Chordata > Mammalia > Rodentia > Muridae > Uromys > Uromys caudimaculatus. Next base: position 43,347,417 of record CM052713.1, read on the forward strand.
AAACACTGCGATTTTGTACCATGTTTCCTTCTATTTTTCTTTCTTTCTTTCCTGGAAAACATTTGTCATGTTGATGCATCTCCAGCCACAACCAATGAAGAAAAATGTGTGCGTCTTCCCCTTCACAAACTGTGGGTGGGGAGAGACATCCAATTGAATTAAGAACACATCAGTGAGCTCCAGATAAATGATCCAGCCTGAAATCTGAAGTGCTGTCTTTTACTATTTGTCCAATGATTGACATGGAGTATGTTCAGAGCAATTCATAATACACAGACTATGCAGACTGAAATATTTCATTACAATGAAGATCATAATTTTTATACTAAGAAAACATAAGTGCCTTGGTCTTTAAGTCATGCTATGTATGTGAAATTAAATAATAAGCTTATGTGCTGAGAATAATAGAATTTTATAAGTTGATGTATTCCATGCTCTTTACTCTGAAGTTAAAAAGAATTTTATAATGAAATGCATTTTATTTTTGACTGGATAGACTTGTTATCACTAAAATTTTAAGACTTTGTGTTCAGAAAAAAAATAAAAACAACTGGATATTCCAAAAATTCTAAACATAACAAAGTCCAACACTAACTTTAAAGTGAATAATGATACTTATTTGCAAGACTTGCCTTGCTTAATTTCTAAGTGTTCTGATGAAATAAGTAAACACACCCTGAAAGTTCATGAAATTTGCTCAAGTTCTACAGAATTAATCCACATTCCTCCAAAACAAGAAGCCACATAAGGCTTGGTCTCCACCAGAGATATTGCTTCATTCATTCCACTGAGAGCATGAAACAGAGCCTGACATTCTGACAGAAAAAGAAATGTTTTAGATGACTTAAGACTCCATACTGAATAAGATTTTAGTGGCCTTAGCCAAAACAAACAAACAAACAAAAAATAACAAATAAAACCTCACTAAATATAATTTTGAAATGAATAGATTGAAAGAGTCTCTGCTAAATGGCAGTTGGCTTGATCATGCTTATCAAGTCCATGGGTTTACAGGAGAATGGTTTACTAAGGTTTTACAGGATAAGTTTTACCCTGAGAGAATTTAGTTTTCACCTATTATTTTACCATCAAGTTTATGACTACATAATGAAAAACAGGCAATCATTCACAATATAACATCTTGGTTTATCCGAGTTCTGCTCAGTTTTATCCCAGCAAGGTGTCATTTATCACAGAACCAACCATGATGATGAAGGCTTAATGGTTAAGGATGCAGCTAAAAGGATATCAGTTGGCTAGTTTGGGCAAGGCTCTAGGTTCAAACTGCAAGAAGGCAAAGTGATAAAATAAATCAGGTATATATTTTTTGTATGCTCAAAGTTATCTTTAAAAAAAACTTTTTGATATCAGCAAAGAACAAACAATCCAACTTGCCTCTCAGGACCCGAGCATTTATGCACTCTCTAAAGAGTCCGTAAGATTCCAAAAGTCACAAAATCGCAGAAACTATCTGCTGCTGGCAAAATCACACCTCTGCCTAGAGCTAGAAGCAAATCATAGTCAGGTTCTGTGGATAATCCGAAGGAATCTCATATTACACACCTGAGATTAACATGAAAACATACTCTTACAAAATTTCTGTGCTTTTCTAAAAATAACATAATTCTCCACTAGAGCACAAACATCTTTACTGCACACAACATCTTTTAAATAAGTCTTAATCACTTGAAAGATTGAAAACAGCTATACACACACACATACACACACACACACACACAGACACACACACACACACACACACACACACACACACTTTTATCTCTATCTCTCTCTATGCTGAAATTTTCTTGGGGAAACATGCCCCCCCTTTTCTTTATTGAAGTAGACTTGCCATATGATAGTTTAACCGGATGTTAAGTAACCATCCAGTGGAAAAAAGACAGCATTTTTAACAAATAGGGCTGGCTCAACTGGTGGTCAACTTGTAGAAGAATGCAAATTGATCCATTCCTATGTCGCTGTACAAAGTTCAAGTCCAAGTGGAACAAGGACCTTCACATAAAACAAGATAAACTTAATCTAATAGAAGAGAAAGTGGGGAAAGATCTTGAACACATGGGCACAAGGGGAAAGTTCCTGAACAGAACACCAATGGTTTATGCTCTAAGTTCAAGAATTGACAAATGGGACCTCATAAAACTGGAAAGCTTCTGTAAGGCAAAGGACACTATCAATAGGACAAAACGGCAACCAAAAGATTGGGAAAAGATCTTTACCAATCCTACATCCAATAGATGGTTAATATCTAATATATACAAAGAACTCAAGATGTTAGAATCCAGAGAAACAAATAACCCTATTAAAAAAAATGGGAAACAGAGCTAAACAGAGAATTCTCAACTGAGAAAACTAGAAGGACTGAGAAGCACCTAAAGAAATACTCAACATCCTTCGTCAACAGGGAAATGCAATTCAAATCAACCCTGAGATTCCATTTCACACCAGTCAGAATGGCTAAGATCAAAAACTCAGGGGACAACAGATGCTGGTGAGGATGTGGAGAAAGAGGAACACTCCTCCATTGCTGGTGGGATTGCAAGCTGGTACACTACTCTGGAAATCAGTTTGGCAGATCCTCAGAAAATTGGACATAGTACTACTTGAGGACCCAGCTATATCACTCCTGGGCATATACCCAGAAGATGCTCCAACATGTACTAAGAACACATGCTCCACTATGTTTATAGCAGTCATATTTATAATAGCCAGAAGCTAGAAACAACCCAGATATCCCTCAAGAGAGTAATGGATACAGAAAATATGATACATTTACACAATGGAATACTACTCAGCTATTAAAAGCAATGACTTCATGAAATTCTTAGGGAAATAGATGGAACTTGAAAATATCATCTTGAGTGAGGTAACTCAATCAAAAAAGAACAAACACAGCAGTACTCACTGATAAGTGTATATTAGCCCCAAAGTTCAGAATACCCAAGATTCAATTCACAGATCAGATGAAACCTAAGAAGAAGGAAGATAAAAATGTGGATGCATCAGTGTTTCTTAGAAGGGTAAACAAAATACTCACAGGAGGAAATATGGAGACAAAGTATAGATCAGAGACTGAAAGAAAGGCCATCCAGAGACTGCTCCACCTGGAGATATATCCCATATACAGGAATCAACCCCAGATGATATTGTGGAAGCATGATATGCTGTCTCCTGAGAGGCTCTGCCAGAACCTGACAAGTACAGAGGCAGATGTTGCAGCCAACCATTGGACTGAGCGTGGGGTCCCTGATGGAGGAGTTGGAGAAGGGACTGAAGGAGCCGAGGGGTTTGAAGCACCATGGAGGGAGCAATAGTATCAACTGGCCAGACCTCCCAGAGCTCCTGGAGACTGGATCGCCAACCAAAGAATACACATGGAGGGACCCATGGTGCTGGCCACATATGTTGCAGATGATGGCCTTGTTGGACATCAGTGGGAGGAGAAGCCTTTGGGCCTTAGGGTGTTTGTTGCCCCAGTGTTGGGGAATGCTAGGTAGGGAAGACTGGAGTGGGTGGGTGGGTGGTGGAGCACCCTCATAGAGGAAGAGGGAGGAGGGAAGAGATAGGGGGTTCAGAAAGGGAGATCTGGAAAGGGGAAAACATTTGAAATGTAAATAAACTATCCAAACCAAAAAAAAAAAAAAAAAAAAAAGTATGTATCCATTTTAAAAAAAGTTCTTAATTAATATTGTTCAACACAGAAACCTTTTTGTTCTAAAATCAGCAAGAGGACAATAATGAAGTTTATACAATAGATAAATCAATCAATTAATTAGATTGATTAATTAAATTAGTAAATTAAAGATTAATTAATTTAATTACCCCAATCTTTAATTAAATGCACTTTTTGATTAGATATTTTCTTTATTTACATTTCAAATGTTATCCCTTTTCCTGGTACCCCACCAGAAACTCACTATCCAATCCTACCTCCCCCTGGTTTTATGAGGGTGTTCCCTCACCCACCCACCCATTCCTGCCTCCCCACCCTAGATTCCCCTACACTGGGGCATCTATGGATCCTTCCTAGGACCATGGACCTCTCCTCCCATTGATGCCTGACAGGGCCATCCTCTGCTACATATGCAGCTGGAGCCATGCATGCTTCTTGGTTGGTGGCTTAGTCCGTGGGAGCTCTGGGGGGTCTCGTTAGTTGATATTGTTGTTCTTCCTATGGGGTTGGAAACCACTTCAGCTCCTTCAGTCCTTTCTCTAACTCCTCCTTTGGGGACCCTGCACTCAGACCAATGGTTGGCTGCTAGCATCTGCCTCGGTATTTGTAAGACTCTGGCAGGCCTTTCAGGAGACAACTATATTAGGCTCCTTTCAGCAAGCATTACTTGGCATCCACAATAGTGTCAGGGTTTGGTGACTTTATATGGGATGAATCCCTAGGTGGGACAGTCTCTGGATGAGTTTTCCTTCAGTCTCTGCTCTACATTTTGTCTCCACATTTGCTCCTCTGAATATTTTCTTCCCTTTTCTATGAAGTACTGAAGCACTCACACTTTGGTCTTCCTTCTTCTTGTACTTCATTCTTGTGGTCTGTAAATTGTACCTTGGGTATTCAGAGCTTTTGGTCTAATATCCACTTATGGGTGAGTGCATACCATGTGTGTTCTTTTGTGATTGGGTTACCTCACTAGAATCATAATTTCTAGTTCCATTCATTTGGCTAAGAATTTCATGAATTCATCATTTTTAATAGTTGAATAGTACTCCATTATGTAAATGTACCAATTTTCTGTATCAATTCCTCTGTTGAGGGACATCTGGGTTCTTTCCATCTTCTGGCTATTATAAATAAGGCTGATGTGAACATAGTGGAGTGTATGTCCTTGCTATGTTTTGGGGAATCTTTTGGGTATACGCCCAGGAGTGGTATAGCTGGGTCCTCAGGTAATACTACATCCCATTCTGAGGAACTGCCAGACTGATTTCCAGAGTAGTTATACAAGCTTACATCCCACCAGCAATTGAGGAGTGTTCCTCTTTCTCCACATCCTTGCCATCATCTGCTGTTCTTGAGTTTTTGATCTTAGTTATTCTGACAGGTATGAGGTGGAATCTCAGAGATGTTTTGATTTGCATTTCCCTGATGACTAAGGATTTCGAACATTTCTTTAGGTACTTCTCAGCAAAAACTATTCTCAACAACAAAAGAACTTTTGGGGGAATCACCATCCCTGACCTCAAGCTGTACTACAGAGCAGTAGTGATAAAAACTGCATGGTATTGGTACAGAGACAGGCAGGAAGATCAATGGAATAGAACTGAAGACCCAGATATGAACCCACATACCTATGGTCATTTGATATTTGACAAAGGAGCTAAAACTATACAGTGAAAAAAAGACAGCATTTTCAACAAATAGCGCTGGTTCAACTGGCAGTCAGCATGTAGAAAGATGCAAATTCGACCATTCTTATCTCCTTGTACAAAGGTCAAGTCCAAGTGGATGAAGGACATCCACATAAAACCAAGTACACTGAAACTTATGGAGGAAAAAGTGGGGAAGAGCCTTGAATACATAGGCACAGGGGAAAAGTTCCCGAACAGAACACCAATAGCTTATGCTCTAAGATAAAGAATCAACAAATGGGACCTCATAAAATCGCAAAGCTTCTGTAAGGAAAAGGACACTGTCAATAGGAAAAAACGGCAAATTGGATAGAGGGCTAATATCCAATATATACAAAGAACTCAAGAAGTTAGACTTCAGAGAATCAAATAACCCTATTATAAGATGGTGTACAGAGCTAAACAAAGAATTTGCAACTGGGGAATTAAATGTGCTTTTGAAATTTTATTGAGAGTGTATTTTAGTGAGCTTTTTTTTTAGAAATCATGAAAGACAAAAACTTTAATATCAGAAAATAATTTGCACAATAGAGTAGCTCATATTGTCCATGCTTAGAGCTCTATAGCATGTTCAGAGATCACCTGTCACAGAGTCACAGACATGATCTGTGTGAGTCCAGCAGCTTGCAAGATCAAAAAATAGAAGGAATACACCACATTTAACACCTTACAATTTTGAGAACATCACAGTGGCAAATAATATTCAAAATATTACAAGTCCAGGGATAATGTTAATCTAGAAGAATAAAATGACCTAATTATACTCCCTGCTATTAGTAAAGTGATCCAGTCAACAGATGTATACCCTGTTTGTTTGTATTGACTTTTTAAAATACCACAAGTCAAGTAGCTTTAAAAATGAAACTTACCTCTATCCAAAGTGAGACCTGTCCCAAGGGCAAGAACCAATCCTATTACTGATTCTCCATTATACTTGCAGATAGGGAAGGACCAATCCATAGCCTTATTATTGATACCATTAAACTTGCAGACAGGAGCCTAGCATAACTATCCTATGAGAGGCTCTACCCAGAAACTGACTGAAACAGATGCAGATATGCACATCCAAACATTAGACAGAGCTCAGGGAGTCAATACAAAAGTAAAGGGTCTAGGTCTGCTTTCTAAATATTTATGTTTATACCCAATAGATTAGTCCTGTTCTTAGCCTTAGTCTCAGAAACTTCTGGGTTGTTTGTGTGTTTGTTTGTTGTTTGTTTATTTTGTATGTGTGTGTAATGATTAATGCCAACATTCATAACTAGTCAATGTGCGAAGAATGAATTTATAGGACTCATCCACAGAGGAGTCATCTATTTCAACCTCCTATCAAAACATCAAGAACCATCATAAGAGAGAGAATGGGAAGAATGCAAAATCCAAAATGTGGGATAGATAGTCATGACATTCTATCTTAGAAACTGACATGGCCATTTTACATATGTCACAGCAGCTATATTTACCAGCACAAGGCCTGAACAGATCAAATTCGTCCAAGTTACAGCATGAGAGTTTGTGAAATAGCTGAGCAGGAAAAGGTGTCTACTAATAAGTTTATCAATATCTTTTCTTTTTCATTAATTTATTTATATATTCACCTTATTTTCCAATCATAGCACCCCCTTCTCCTGATCCCCAGACACAGAGCCCCTCCCTCTATCCCCTTCTCCTTCTCCTCTGAGAAGGGGGGAACCTCCACTGGGTATCACCCCTCTTGGTACATCAAGTCATAGCAAGACTAGGCTCATCCTCTCCTACTGAGACCAGGCAGCTTGGCTCCGTTAGAAATAAGGATCCACAGTCAGGAAAAGGATTAAGGATCCACAGCCTCCACCCCAGCTGTTAGGGGACTTGCGTATGTGAGGGTGACCAGGGTCCAGCCTATGCTTGCCCTTTGCTTGTTTGTTCAGTCTGTGAGATCCCCCAAGGGTCCAGGTTACTTAACTCTATTAGTCTTCTTATGGTGTCCTATCCCCTCCTGGTCCCCCAAATCTTCCCCCAACTCTTCCACAAGATGTTCTGAGCTCCATCTAATGTTTGCCTGTAGGTTTCTTCATCTGTTTCTATCTGCTGCTGGATGGAGATCTGAGAGAAAAGTTATGCTAGGCTCTTATGTGCCTACTTAATGATTCACAGCAGATTAATATTGTTGAGTATTGGTTCTTGCCCACGGGATGAGCAAGTTGGGCCACTCATTGGTTTGCCATTCCCTCCTGCTTCAATTTTGTCCCTGCACATTTTGTAAGCAGAACACATTTTGGGTCAAAGATTTTATGGATGGGTTGGCTTCTTTATCCCTCCAATGAGAGTCCAGCCTGGCTACAGGAGGTGGCCACTTCAGGCTCCATATCCTCCGCTGTAGGAGTCTCAGGTAGAATCACCTCCATAAACTTATTGGGGCTAACCCCTTTCCAGGTCTCTGGCAGCCTACAGAGATGCCCACTCCCCAGCTACCAATTTTCATTGCAGAGAACCGAAAAGTTAATGTAACGTTTCCACTGGAAAGTAAATTACTGTATTCTATATTCTATGATCAATAATCAATAAAGTGGTACACTTATGGGATTTACAAATTACCTAAAAAATACACTCAAATAATATTTAATATTGTATAACCAGTCTGGAGTGTGATTGAAATCATTTCTTAAATTTTTTTGGACTCTTTGGTTACTTAACATGTTGATAACTATAATGAAAAATTTGCAAACTACATGAAAGAACCATGTTTCTCTAAGCACATAAAGTTATCTTTAGGTTTGCTATTACTTTTCATTGAATTAAAAATAGATTCTTTTTTCATATGCTATATCTTGATTATATTTTCCCCTTTCTCTCCCCCTTACTCCCTGTTCCTCCCCAACTTTTCTTCCATTCAGACTCACTGGCTATCTGTCTCTCCTTAGAAAAGAACATGTTTTTAGACACAACAACAAAATATAACAAAATAAAATATAAGATAAAACAAAACCCATCACATCAAAGTTAGCCAAAACAAAGCAACAGACGACTTGTTCCCACACTCAGGAGTCCCATAAAATACAAAGCTGAAAGCTATAATTTGTACACAAAGACCTGATATAGACCCATGGAGGCCCTGTAATTGCTACTTCAGTTTCTGTGATTTCATATGAGCTTCTCTCAGTTGATTTAGAGGGCCTTGTTCAACTGTTGTCCTACATCCCGTCTGTCTCTTACAGTTTTTCATCCTCCTCTGTTGTAGAGTTCCCTGAATTTTAGGAGAGATTAGAACTCTTTTCCAATCACCCCCCCTCCCTCCCTCCCCTGGCTAGGGGGGTCTCAGTATTTGATCCCACCTACTGTACTGCTGCAAGAGGAAGGTTTTCTGATGGTGGCTGAATAAGGTGATACTGATCTATGAATACAGCTGCATATCATTAGGAGTCTTTTTAGTGTTAGCTTTTTCATTATTAATTATTTTAATTATTTATATTCCAGATGATGCTCTCCTCCAGATTCACCCTCCTGGAATCTTCATCCTATTTGCTACCCTTTGCCTCTGAAGGGTGGCTCCCTCTCCTGGGCATCCCCTTCACTAGGACATCAAGTCTCCACAAGATTAGACCCATTCTCTCCCACTGAAGTCAGACAAGGCAGTCCTCTGCTATTCCTCTGCCAAGGGACTCAGACCAGCTTCTGTGTGCTGTTTGGTTGGTAGTGTAGTCTCTGGGAGCTCCCAGGTGTCCAGGTTAGTTAACACTGTTGGTCTTCTTATGAGGTTGCCATCCCCTTCAACACCTTGAATCCTTCCTCTAACTCTCCCGTATGTGTCTGAGACCTCAGTCCAATCGTTGACTTTTAAGAATCTGCATCTGTCTCAGTCAGCTACTGGTAAAACCTCTCAGAGGGCAGCCATGCTAGGATCTTGTCTGCAAGCACAAAATAGAATCAGTAATAGTGTTAGGGTTTGGTATCCACCATGGGATGCATCCCAAGTTGGACCAGTCACTGGACAGTCCTTCCTTCAGTCTCTACTCTAATTTTGTCCCTGTATTTCTTTTAGACAGGAACAATTCTGGGTCAGAACTTTTGGAGGTAGGTTGGTGACACCATTCCTCAACTTGGAGACCTGTCTATATACTGAAGGTAGATTTTTTCAGGATCCCTCTTCCCACTGTTGGGCATTTAATCTAAGGTCACCCTCACTGTGTCCTGGGAGCATCTCTCATCCCAGGTCTCTGGAACTCTCTAGAGGTTTCCTCTACCTCCCACCCCACCGCAAGAGGCTACATATTTCCATTCATTCAGCTAGCCCTCTGAGCTTCTCTCATATTTCCTCCCTACCTGATTCTGTCCCACCTTACTCTTCCAAATTCCCCTCCCACCCAGGGCTCTGACCTTATGCCTTCCTTAATTATTTAGTTCCCCTGGGTATGTGGGATTAAAACATCCTCACTTGCACTTTCTTTGTTAAATTTCTTACAGTCTGTGGTTTTTATCGTGAATATTCTGTACATTTTGGCTAATTTAAACTAATCAGTGAGTACTTACCTTGTATGTCTTTTTGGGTCTGAGTCATGATATTTTCTAGTTCCATCCATTTGCCTGAAAAATTGCTGATACCTTTGTTTTTAATAGCTGAATAGTATTCTGTTATGTAAATTAAGCATTTTTTCTGTATACCTTCTTTGGTTGAGAGACATCAGGAGTGCTTCCAGTTTCTGGCTGATATGAATAAGGCTGCTATGAACATAGTGGAGCACGTGTCCTTGTGGTATGATAGAGCATCTTTTGGCTATATGACCCAAGAATGGTATAATTGGGTTTTCAAGAAGAACTATTTCAAGTTTTCTGAGGAAACCCTAGATTGATTTTCAGAGTGGTTGAACCAGTTTGCAATTCCACCAGCAATGGAGGAGTGTTTCCCTTTCTCCACATCCAGACAGGCATGCACTGTCACTTGAGTTTTTGATCTTAGGCATTCTGGAGGTTGTACGATGGAATTTCAGGGTCATTGTGATTTGCATTTCTCTAATGACTAAGGATGTTGAACATTTGTTTAAGTGCCTCTCACCCATTAGAGATTCTTCTGTGGAGAGTTGTGTATTTAGCTTGTACCCCATTTTTATTTGGATTATTAGGCTTTCTAGAGGTTAACTTCTTAAGTTATTTATATATTTTGGATATTAGACCACTGTCTGGTGAGAATTTTTTCCTAATCTATAGGATTTTGTTTTTTTCCTATTGGCCATGTTTTTTGCCTTACAGAATCTTTTCAGTTTCAAGAGGTCCTATTCATCTATTGTTGATCTTAGAGCATGAGCCATTCACATACTGTTCTGGAAAATTTCCCCTGTGCCAATGAGTTCAAGGCACTTTCCCATTTTCTCTTCTCTTAGATACATTGAATTTAGTTTTATGTTGAGGTCTTTGATCCACTTGTATATGAGCTTTATGAAGGTGATAAATATGGATCTATTTTCATTACTCTATAAGCAGACCACCAGGTAGAAAAGCATCATTTATTGACGATGCTTTCCTTTTGTTCCACTATATGGTTTTGGCAACTTTATCAAAGATAATGTGACAATAGGTATGTGGGTTTATTTCTGGGTCTTCAATTCTACTCCACTGATCCACCTGTCCATCTCTGTACCAATACCAGTAGTCTTTATAACTATTGTTCTGCAGTGCAGCTTGAGGTCACAATGGTGATGCCCTTAGAACTTTTTTTATTGTTGAGAATTGTTTTGGCTATTCTGGGCTTTTGGTTTATCCATATGAAATTGAAAATTTTTCTTTCCAAGTCTTTGAAACATTATGTTGGAATTTTGATTGGGATTTCATTGAATCTATAGATTGCTTTTGGCAAGATGGCCATTTTCAGTATGTTAATCCTACCAATACGTGTGCATGGGAAATCTTTCCATTTTCTGAGGTCTTCTTTGATTTTTTTTTTCATGGACTTGAAGTTCTCGTCACACAGATCTTTTACTTTCTTAAATGGAGTTACATAAAGATATTTTATATTATTTTTGGCTATTTTGAAAGGTTTTGTTTCCCAAATTTTTTTCTCAGACTGTTTATCATTTGTATGAAAGAAGGCTATACTCATTTCTTTGAGTTAATTTTATATCCAGCCACTTTGCTGAAGCTGATTATCAGTTGTAGGAGTACTTTGGTGGAATTTTTGGGGCTGCTTATGTATTATATCATATCATCTACAACAGTGATACATTGACTTCTTCCTTTCTTCATTATATCCCCTGGATCTACTTTTATTGTCTAATTGCTCTAGCTAGAACTTCAAGCACTACATTGAATAGATAGGGAGAGGATGAGCATCCTCATCTAATCCCTGATTTTACTGGAAGTGCTTCAAGCTTCTTTCCATTTAATTTGATGTTGGCTATTGGTTTATTGTATATTGTTTTTATTTTGTTTAGGTGTTATAGATGGCTGTTTGTATTTTCTGCTCTCTCAAGAGGGGTGCCCAGATGAGGAGTAGATCATGTACTCAGGCGATTTCAGGTGAAATCTTAATTGGTCAGATGAGGCTAGAGCCTGTCATTGGGTAATGGTGGGAAAGGGAGGAGCTGAAAGTTTTAGCGAAGGGAGAAAAGAAAGATAGAAGAAGAGAGATGGAGGACAGAGGGAGAAGAAGATGGAAGAAGAAGAGGTTGAAGATGGAGCAGACCCAAGTGGCCTAGAGGAGCTGCAAGTAGCTAGGGATTTCATAGATGGGCAATCAAGTAGTGTAGTAGTATTTTTGTCTGATCTAAGCATGCAGCTTGTAATTATATTGTTGAGTTGTGTGTTCTTTGCACAGGTATTTTGCGGCTGGAGATTTTCTATTTTAATTATGACTGGTATAAGTCTCTAGTGTTTTCATTTCACGGGAATAAGGGGAGCTGAGTGAGTTGTAGAAGCATTCTGCAGGCCAGCCAAAGGGGATGAATGACCTGAGAAATGCTAGCAGCAGCTCTAGGCATTTCAGGTTAAACTTGTTTGGTTATCTTAACAAGCTAGCCATGGGAACAAGGATAGATGGCAATATAGAGCTAGCCATGATGGGTGGGAGAGACCAAGGATGCTGGTGAATATCCTGATTTAGTGTGGGTTTTTATTTTTATTTTTTAATTACATGCTACATTTAGGTATGTGCCATAAATTCGTAAGTTCTCCAAGACTTTTAGCATTAAGTTGTGTTGGATTTTATCATAGGCTTTTTCAGCATCTAATGAGATGATCATGTGTTTTTTTTCTTTAAGTTTGTTTAGAGTGGATTATGTTTATGGATTGTCATGTACTGAACCATCCATGCATCCCTGGGATGAAGCCTACATGATTGTGGTGAATGATGTTTTGATGTGTTCTTGGATTCTGCTGTGAGCATTTTATTGAGTGTTTTTGCACCAATATCCATAAGCAAAATAGGTCTTAAGTTCTGTTTCTTTGTTGGGTCTTTATGTGGTTTAAGTACCAGTGTAACTGTGGCTTCATAGAATGACTTAGGTAGGGTTCCTTCTGTTTTTATTTTGTAAAATCATTTGAGGAGTATTGGTATTAGGTCTTCTTTGAAGGTCTGATAGAATTGTGCAACTCTGCCCTAAAACCATCTGTCCCAGGGCTTTTTTGGGGGGATGGGAAGTTTTAATGAATGTTTTTATTTCCTTAGGGATCAATGGATAGTTTAGAAAGTTTACCTAATCTTGATTTAACTTTGGTATGTGTTATCTGTCTAGAAAATTATCCATTTCATCTAGATTTTTCAGTTTGTAGAGTATAGTCTCTTGTTGTAAGATATGATGGCTTTTTTTTTTTTTTAATTTCCTCAGTTTCTTTTCTTAGGTCTCCCTTTTTATTTCTGATTTTGTTAATTTGGGTATTATCTCTGTGCCCTTTAATTATTTTGGCTAAGTGTTTATCTGTTGATTTTATCAAAGAACCAGCTAATTTTTTTTTTAAAAAAATTATTCTTTACATTGTTCTCTTTGTTTATTATTGTTTGATTTCGCCCCTGAATTTGGCTATTTTCTGCCATCTACTCATCTTGTGTGTCTGCTTGTTTTTGTTTTATAGCTTTCAAGTGTGCTATTAAATCACTAGTATAAAATCTATTGAATTTCTTTATGAATGCACTTAGTGCTTTGAATTTTCCTCTTAAAAACTGCTTTCATTGTGCTCCATAAGTTTGGGTTTTTTGTGCCTTCATTTTCATTGAATTCTAGAAAGTCTTTTAATTCTTTATTTATTTCTTCCCTGTCCAAGTTATCATTGAGCAGAGAGTTGTTCAGTTTCTTTAAGTATGTGGGCTTCCTGTTGTTTTAGTCATTATTGTAGCCTAACCTTCTTCAGTGGTGATCTGATAGAATGCATGGGAGTATTTCAATCTGTTGAGACTTGTTTTGTGTCCTATTATATGTGTCAATTTTGGAGAAGGTACCATGAGGTGCTGAGAAGATATATTCTGTTGTTTGGGTAAAATGTTCTATAGAAATCTCTTAAAACTATTTGATTCATAACTTCTGCTAGTTTCACTGTGTTTCTCTTTGTTTCTGTTTCAGTGTTGTGTCCATTGGTGAGAGTGGTGTGTTGAGGTGTCCACTATTACTGGGTGGTGTTCAATATGTGTTTTGAGCTTTATTAAAGTTTCTTTTATGAATATGGGTGCCCTTGGATTTGTGACATAGATGTTCAGAATTGAAACTTCGTGTTAGTGGATTTTCCCTTTGATGAGTGTGTGCCCTTGGTTGAAAGTCTATTTTGTTGAATATTGGAATGGCTACTTAAGTTTTTTACTTGGTACCATTTTCTTGGAAAACTTTGTTCTAGCCCTTTACTACAGGTAGTATGTGTCTTTGTCACTGAGGTGTGTTTCTTGTAATCAGCCAAATGATAGATCCTGTTTATATATTCTACCTGTGTCTTTTCATTGGTGAATTGAGTCCATTGATGTTGAGATATATTAAAGACCAATGATTGTTAGTTCCTATTAATTTTGTTGTGTGAGATGGTATTATATGAGTGTGATTCTCTTCTTTTGGATTTGTTTTGATATGACTAATTTTATTTTTTACTATTTTCTCGAGTGCTGTTGGAATTTTCCTTCTAGTATTCTCTGTGGGGGTGGATTAGTAAAAAGATATAGTTTAAATTTGGTTTTGTTATATAATATCTTGATTTCTCCATTTATAGTGACTGAGAGTTTTGCTGGGTATAGAAGTCTCGCCGGGCATCTACATTCTCTTAGAGTCTAGATGACATCTGTCCAATATCTTCTGGCTTTTACATTCTCTGTTGAGATATCTGGTGTAATTCTGACAGGTCTCCTTGATATGTTACTTGGCCATTTGCCCTTTCAGTTTTTAATATCTTTCCTTGTCCTGTACATATAGTGTTTTGATTATTATGTGGCAAAAAGATTTTCTCCTCTGGTCTAAACTATTTGGGGCTCTATAGGATTGTACCTTTATGGTCATCTCTTTCATTAGGTTAGGAGTTTTGTTGAAGATGTTTTCTGGCCCTTTGAACTGGGAATCTTCCATTCTTCTTATTCTTAACCTTTGTCTATTCCTTGTGTCCCAGATTTCCTGGATATTTTGGGTTAAGAGTTTTTTTATACTTTTTATTTTCTTTGACCAATTTGTCAATATCTTCTTTGCCTAAGATTATTTCTTCTATCTCTTGTTGGTGATGCTTGCATCTGTACTGATCTCTTTCATACCCATCTCCAGGGTTGCCTCCTATTGTAATGTTTTTATTATTTCCCGTTCCATTTTTAGTTCTTGAATCTTTTTTTTCAAATTTCTTCACCTACTTTCTTTTTTCCATGTATTTCTTTAATGAATTTATTTGTTTCTTCTTTAAGGGCTTCTACCTGTTTGCCTGTGTCTTACTGTATTTCTTAAATGGAGTCCTTTATGTCTTCCTTAAAGGCCTCTATCGATGGGAATTTAGGTCAGAATCTTACTTTTCATGTGTGTTAGAGTATAAAAGGCTTGCTGTGGTAGGAGAACTGGGTTCTGATGGTGCCAAATTACATTGGTTTCTAGTACTTATATTCCTGTGCTTGCCTTTTGTTATATGGTTATCACTGGTGTTAACTGGTTTGGGTGACTCTGACTGGAGCAAACCTCCTTGGATGCAGGTGGAAATGTGTGGTCTTGGTTTGAGCAAGCCTCCTGAGAGGAAGACAACAATGTCTCTGGTTAGGGGGGTTCCTGTGTTCCTGGTTATAGGATGCCTCCTGTGTTTTTGGTTATGGAAGACCTCTTGTGCCCCAGGATAGGGCAGACCTCCTGGGAGATGGGCTAGCTTTGTGTTCCAGGGGCAGGGTCTGCCCCAGTTGCAGATGGCAGTGGAGGCAGGAAGGGAGATTGAGCTCAGACATAGTGGAATAGATCCTAGTTCTGCTGTTCTCTGTTGGGATTCTAGCTGGTTTGAGTATTGTGGTTGGGGTCTCACTTGTGTCCCTGGTTAAGACAGACCTCCTAGTAAACAGGCAGGCTTTGGGATTTGGGAGCAGGCATACTTTAGACAAGTAGTATTTTGTTTTACTCTAAATCTCTGTATATCTAGTCTCTGGTTCTAACTCACTCAAGAAGTGTTGTGTATATATTCAATCACATAGAATTTGCATTTAGTCAAATCGTACATTGGTTGGTTAGTCTAACCAACTTTGTGCTGCCATTGTCCCAGTATATTTGCCAGGGAGGACAGATTATAAATCAAAAATTTTGTGACTGTGTTAGTGCTGTCTTTCTCTTTCATACTCTGCAGAGCACCTTCCCACGTCAGAGACACTAAAACATTAAGATTGCCATTTTATGTATTCCCTAGACCAAGACCTTCAAGTTCAATGAGTTGTGCAGATGTTGTCTTCTGCAATGTGAGCTTGGTGTTAGTTTGTGAAAATCAACCCAAAAGCTTGGGTTGTTTGGGGATTTCCATGACACCTCTTTGCCCATCAACTCAATTGAGGGTAGCACAATTCTGATACTAGAAGCTTCACTTGGTAAGAAGAGATGGTCAGTTGGAGCGCTATCCTCATTATTCGGAGTGTTTATTAGAATCCACTTCATATATTTTAGGAACTTTCCACTGCACTATGATTTTATAACCCTCCTCAAATGTTCTTCAATCCCAGCTTTCTATCCCTGCATTGCCTCTTTCAATGTCATCTTTGTTCTGACTTCCTATCTAATTGCATTGTTCCCATTATCCATACACCATCTGTTATTTCTAATTTAAAATATTTTAGAATTTACTAGTCACAAATTTAGAATCTTACACATAAATTATTTTTCCAATAGAAAATACACAAATCTGAAGTAAAATATGATTGAACATTTGAAATAAAATGCCTGAAGTGTTTGGTTCTTTGTGGCATAAAATCTTGCAAAATTTCTTTGTTGTTTCATAGTAACTTACTAAACTACATTTTATAGGGGAACTTTAATTCAACAACAAGGCTTCTTTGGCAAAGGATCACAGCCAAAGACCTGGGTCTAGGTGATCTGGTTGGAATGCAGAAATGCCACATAACTTATCCTTCTGGTTGTAAAACAGACATGCCTTTAGTGAAAAACATTAAGGTAAAATTAGTTTGCAGAAGGAAGCAACCATATTTGAAAGTACCATCTAATTGAGGTGCACACATAATGATGAATCAGAGAAATATATGACAGAAAAGATTAGAGATAGAATGTGCCCCAATTCTCATGAGATAGGACAGTAAGAGAGCCAATTTAAAAGAGAAGTGCAGGGAAAGAAAGACAGTCAGTTCAGTTGTGTTTGGTCAGCACAGTTCAGAGGCAAGTTGTAGCCGCAGTATGAGGAGCCAGAACATTAGAACAGATTGTCAGAGTTAGTTTGGGGATAAGCTGTACATTTCAGAGAGTAGATGAGAGAAGCCAGATTGAATCAGTTGACTTCGAGAGGAGTTTGAACCTTAACAGCTGAGTTGAATGAGTCAGCCAGAGTTAAGATAGAATGAGAAATCAGCAAGCCTCCAAAAGACAATTATATCTGGGCAAAAAACAAGTTACATTTACATCTGGTGCCCAGTGTGCTTTGAGAAGAAGAAAGCCCACTACATTGCAGAAAGCAGAGAACAGCTGACAGAAAGCCACAGAGGAGAAATTAGCCTGGGATTATCTTTAAATGATCAGTTGACACCACAACTGAGCATGGCAGATTAAAGTGTTTGTTTCTTATTAAAAACAAGAACTCTGTTGATATAATATTAGCCCTTCAAAATGTGCTTTTATGTAACATTCAAACATCACTTTTCTATATTCCTTTAATTATTTTTTATATTTTTATTTAGTAGATATATGTGAAATTTAATAATAGTTAAGAGATAATTAGAAATTTTGATGATGAATAATTACAAACCTGTAATTATTGGCTTCATTGTTATTAATTTTCTAAGCTTTTATAGATTATTTTCTATTTGTAAACTATGTCATAAATAAAATAGTCTAAATATAATGTAATTGAGTTGATAACTTTTTCAACCATTTTCAAAGTTATGAATAAATGGCTCCTAATTTTATTTCTTTTAAGCATTTAATTTTTGGTTGTTGTTTTGTTTTTGTTTGATTTTCATGATAGGGTTTCTCTGTTGCTCTGTCCTGGAATTGACTTTATATACTAGAATGGCCTCAAACTGAGCTATCTATCAGCCACTGCCTGTCCAGTGCTAGGTTTAAAAGCATGAGATATAAACTTTGTTCCTTTTTGCCTTCCTCCCGTACTCTCCTGCACTTGCTCACTGCTGTACTTGTTCTCTTCATCCTTCTTGCTCATCCTATTTCCTGAGAGATCCTTCCTACTTCTACTTTACTATAATATATATTTCTTTAATTTCTAACACCTACATGTTAAGTTGCATTCATCACAGTTTCTTCTATGAGCTCACATTGAATGGCATTTATAGTTGAATAAAATAAAGAAGGTTATTTTAGATTTCTCAGCAGGTAATGATGATACTACCAAGAGTTTGATGTCTAGATGGAAAGAACCAACACATCAGTTTTCTTTGATGTCCATAAAAAGTGTTCACAAACACATACATACATACATACACACACACGAGAGAGAGAGAGAGAGAGAGAGAGAGAGAGAGAGAGTCAGAGACAGACAAAGATACAAAGACAGACAGAGAAACAGAATCAAATGAAAAAATAAATGTAAAAAATAGAAAATGAAAATTTTAATCTACAAATAAATTTTAGAAAAAAAAGTGTTCAAAAATTAAAGTGTCTCTTGGGTCTGACAGTATAGCCAACAGATAAAGATACTTCCTTCTTGGACTGTCATCCTAAATTTCATCACAAAACTCTTATAGTGGAAAGAGAAAATGAGTTTTGAAACCTGTCCTCTGATCTCTACATGTCAATTTTGGCAGATTTATACAAACACACACATGCATACATGTATGTAATCAGTAAATATAAAACAGTAACAAAATGATTGCCCTTAGTTTTTCTTTTGCTCTCCTTGATACTTACCTGGATATGGGCATAATTATTGGAGAAAATAATTTTAGAGTGATTGTTTTGTTCAGATTAACAGCACTGAATCCTCTTGAATGACTCCTCTTTGTGCTCTCTATTTTAGCAAGTGTGTAATTTAACAAATCTCAAGTTGTCAGTTGAGGCTAATTTGAGAGTTAATACACATTGTCACTGGGAATACCACCAAAACCCTTGTGACAAAAGACAAGCTATACTTTGACAACTAAGCAGCATGGAAGTTCTGTTTTGACATAGAAAGTTACATTCATTAAAGTCTCATCAATTTAAGTCAGTATTCTTGGTATAGATTCTTCAAACACTCTGAATAGTTTATATCATAGATCTTTAATCTCTCTATCTTTCAAACTAGCCTCCTCACGCATCACTTACCTTTCTCTTCCATCTTCCATAGTTATTAATCATTGCAGACTTTTATGCCTTACTGTACTGAATCTTGAGTATCACTTGTCATACAGTTTTAAATTAATTCATTTGAATGCATAGCTAGAATAACCTGACGCATACAAAAACAAGGTAGCCACAGAGCCAAAAGAAGAGAAACATGGAAGATGTTTCTACAAGAAAGAAAAAAAATATGAAGGAAAGAGAAGAAAAGATAGAAAATAGTATTATACAGCCAGGTAAATAGTGCAAATATTAGACTACTAAGAAGTTGGCACGCAGAATAATTTCTGGTTTGAAAGGTAATTTAGTTTAGAGCAAATAGAAAATGAAAGTAGGAACCATTGAATGCAGTCCAAATTTTAATTTAGTGGCACTCATGGGGGCATGGAAAAGCCACCACATAATGCAAGGCCATTACATTAAGATACGTTTGTTCACACCTATAGGACCATCCTTTTTATTATGTCACATTTAGTAATTTAGGTCCACTGAAACAGGGGCAGGGTGAGATTTGACAGGGATAGTTTCCCAAGAAAGATTGTATTTTTTTACACTAAGTTTTGATAAGATGAATGAATTGTAACACAAAATAATTTCACATGAAAATTTCTATTAAAAATGTCAATTTCCTATGCAAAGGTTTTATATTGGTCCAAAAACTAAAGAAGAATGAACATTTTAAAAAATATTATTTTCTTTCTTTCCTTAATACTCTTCCTATTTTTTTCTCTTTCAAAACTCTTAAAATATTTGGAAAGTTTTGTCTCCTAAAATGGGATGTATATGCATAAATACTAGTACATAAAGATATTTGTTTGCTTTTATTTTCAAATGAAAAACAGCTGAAAAAAATTAACATTTAAATAATATGGATATAGATCCATCCATTTGCCTGAACATTTCATGATGACATTGTTTTAAAAGCTAGGTTACATCCTTCACATATATGTGGATATTTGCTGTAAAGTAAAGGATAGCCATGCTATAAAGCATAGAGCCAGACAAACTAAGTAACAAGAAATACTCAAGGAGGGATCCATGAATCTTTCTTAAAAATGGGAAATAGAATTAACATTTGGAGTAGACAGGAAGAGGGTCTGGATGGGAGGTGGATACAAGAATAGGGAAGAATCATGTGAGGAATGGATAGAGGGAGAGAATACTGGGATAGACAACTGGAATCAGAGGCATCTCTGGAAAAAAATCTAGATGCTTAGTGCAATACAAACTCCCAAGAATCTATGAGGGTGGACATAGTTAAGACAGCTGGCAATGGGGGATATAGTCCCTGAACTGACCATCTGCTGTAATCCTGCACAATGTCCAACGGAGTGATTGGAATACCAATACAGCCAAAAAGCATTTGACCTATAATTTGTGGTAATGGCCAACTATTGACTAGTCCAACTTGAGACCCATAATGGGAGAAGGAGCCTACCCCAGATACTACCTGGAGTACCAAGACCCAGAGTCTAAATAGCTAAGAGAACTCTGATAGAAAATGATAAATAGAAATCTATAGATTTAGTGCAATTCTTATCAAAATTGCAACACAAATCTTTTTTGAACTTGAAAGAGCAATTCTCAACTTCATATGGAAAAACAAAAATGTCGTGATAGCTAAAACAATCCTGTACAATAAACTTCAGAAGGTACCACTATCCATGACCTCAAGATATATTACAGAGCAATATTAATGAAAGTTTTATGGTATTGGTATAAAAACAAACAGGTTAATCAATGGAATTGAATCGAAGACCCAGAAATAAACCCACAAACCTTCTGACACTTGATTTTTGACAAAGAAGTCAAAACCATACAATAGAAAAACAAAAGCATCTTCAACAAATGATACTAGTCTAACCAGATGTCTTCATGTAGAAGAATGCAAATTGATCCATATTTATCACCCTGCACAAAACTCAAATCCAAGTGATTCAATGACCTCATCATATCCTCAGATTCACTAAACCGAATAGAACACAAAGTAAAGCATAGCCTTGAACTCATTATTACAGGAGACAACTTCCTGAACAGAATACCAGTGGTTCAGTATCTAAGATCAACAACTGATAAATGAGACCTCATGAAACTGTAAAGCTTCCCTAAAGTAAACAAGATTCTCAGTTGGAAAAAAGGCTGCCTACAGATTGAGAAAAGATCTTCACCAACCTTACATCCAACAGGGGGCTTAATACCCAAAATATATAAAGAACTGAAGAAATTACATCCAACAACCCCAATAGCAAAAATTTAAAAATGGGGTACAGAGCTAAACAGAGAATTTTCAACAGAGGGATCTTGAATGGCTGAGAAACATTTAAAGACATGTTCAATGTCCTTAGTTATAAGGGAAATGCAAAGCGAAATGACTCTGAGATTCCATATTACACCAATGAGAATGGCTAAGATTATAAACTCAAATTACAGCACATGTTGGGGAAGATATGGAGCAAGGTGAACACTCCTTCATTGCTGGTGGGGGTACAAACTTGTATTTTCACTTTGGAAATCCATCTGATAGTAACTCCAAAAATAGGGAAATGTTCAAGACCAAGCTATAAGACCACTGGATATTTACCCAAAAGATGTTACACTATACCACAGGGACATTTGCTCAACTACTTTCATAACAGTTTTATTCATAATAACCAGAAACTGGAAACAACCTAGATGTTCCTCAACTGAAGAACAGATAAAGAAACTGTGGTGCTTCTACACAATGGAATGCTCCCAAGCTATTAAAAACAAAGACATCATAATTTTTTCAGGCAAATGGATGGGACCAGAAAATATCATCCTGAGGGAGGTAACCTAGTTCGAAAAAGACATACATAGTATATTCTCCTTAATTACTAGGTATTAGCCATAAAGTACAGGATACCCTTCATCACCCCACAGACCTAAAGAAGCTAATCAAGAAGGAAGGCCTTGTGAGGATTTTTGACACTCACAGTCACTCAGAATGGGGAATAAAATAGTCCTAGAAAGTAGAGGGACGGAGGGAACTGGGAGGGACAAGGGATGGGGAGGGGAAGTGGGGATCAGGATCAGGTGCGGGAAGATGTGAGGTAATGGACCTTACAAGAAAACTTAGTAAGGCAGGTAGAGCAGGTCTGAATCCCCGGAAACATGGGACACACACCTGAAACAGTAGACAGTTCCCTGGTCCCAGCAACATTCCTGGCCTTGAACACGTTCCACACTTCCTACATAAGGAATGTGACCTAAAGTCAAATAGGCCCAGAACAGAGTTCTCCATGATAATGAGGTACCTAGAGGCCCTGAATGTTTAGCTAATCAGCTCCTCTTCTTGGACATTCCTCTCTGCAAAAGGTATTTAATCTCTGGCTCACCCTGAGAAGTGGGTGCACAACAATTTTCTACAATGAGCAACCAATAAATACTTTAGAAACGAAGGACTGCCTCTTTCATCTATCACTGCCATGGGGAACATGGAGAAGGCCTTCACCTACAGAGCTGTAGAAGACCTCTCTGCACCTCTATCCAACCAACACCAAGCTAAAGACAGCTTCCTATGAGCTAAGCCACAGCTTTGATTTCGCCTGCTAGCCCTCAGCTAGACTCCATCCTCAGCCTGTGGGCCCCTGATTATGCTTCCAACCTCTTGCAACACAGAGATACCTATATGTCCAGGTATTGGGGAGGCCCTGGTTCCATCTTTGTCGAGGGCCATGGACCCTTGATCCTTTGTTCCCAACTCCTCTTTGAGGTCCCTAGCTGCGACTTGGTGCCTGAGGGGCAGGAAACACCAGCTTCAGATTTCCAACATCTCAGATTAAGTTATCCCAAGCCCACTGCAGTATTTTGACTTTCCTGAAGCCTTCCCTGGCAGTGGCATTGGGATAAGTACAGTCAAGCTCCCCACATTCCACCTCCCCAATGGCCTTGACCAGCAGCTGGGAGGAACTTGAACTCACAGGAAGAGATAAAAGAGAAGGCCAGAGGAGCAGAAGAATGAATGAAAATCTTTATCAGCTGGGGGTAAGCATGGGAGATATTAGATGAAATATTAGATGCCTGGGTTGGGGAAGGCTCCTAGGAATCAGTGCAGGTAATCTTATCCAAGGTGCATAACAGTGGGGACATGGAAACTGAAGAGGCTGCCTCCTGTAGCCAGACACGAGTCCCAGTGGAGAGATAGGTAACCAACTTACCCACAAA
>CM052713.1:43370966-43428829 GCA_028551405.1 Uromys caudimaculatus
CCTCGCTCAGGATGATATTTTCAAGTTCCATCCATTTGCCTGCAAATTTCATTAAGTCATTGTTTTTAATAGCTGAGTAGTACTCCATTGTGTAAATGTACCACATTTTCTGTATCCATTTCTCTGATGAGGGACATCTGGGTTGTTTCCAGCTTCTGGCTATTATAAATATGGCTGCTATGAACATAGTGGAGCATGTATCTTTGTTACATTTGTCTTGTCTAAAAGAAATGTAAGGACAAAGATGGAGCAGCAACTGAAGAAATGCCCAACCAAGAACCAGCACAACTTGAGAGCCATCACATGGGCAAGCACCAATCCCTGACACTATTAACGATTCTGTCTTATGCTTGCTGAGCTCTACTAAGCAGCTGACTGAAACAGATGCAGTCAAATATTGGATGGAGGAATGGTACTTTTATGGAAGAGTTAGGGTAAATACAGAAGACCCTGAAGGGGTTAGGAATTCCACAGAAAGGTGAACAGAGTCAAATAACCTAGACCATTAGATCGAGCCATCAACCAAAGAGCATACACGGGCTGGAACAAGGCCCGGTGCCCATATGCAGCAGATATGTATCTCAATCTCCATGTGGGTCTTCCAACAACTGGAGCCGGGGCTGTCTCTAAAGCTGATATTGGGGAATGCTTTACCCAACAGTTTTGTCTGGCCTCAGTGGGAGAAAATATGACTAAACCTGTAAATACATGAAGAACCAGAGTTGTGGTATGTGGGGAGGTTTGTGGGAGATGTTACCCTATCTGAGAAGAAGGGAGGAGGAATGGGGGAAGAGACCCGGTGAGGAAGAGGAGCTGGAGGGCAGCAATTGGGATGTAAAAACATAAATGAATTTTAAAAATGTCTCAAGAAGAATATCTGTAATATGTATCCGAATGTACCTTTTAAACATAATTTTTGTATAACTAAAATTAGTGAATTCTTTCTTCTTAAGAAATTAAAAATTACAATTAAGAATTTAAAATCATGTATTAGCTTGATGATGTAATCATACACAGAAAAAAATGTGTTTTATATGTATAAGCATTTTCAAATAAATCCCGAAGCAAACCATTGCACAAATCTCATTTGTTACTCAGTGTGTTGGTTTGAATGAACCATGTCTCTGATAGGACTGGGTATTTAAACAGTTAGTTTCCAGTTGGAAGTTTATTTTAGTGAGGTTTTAGAGCTTTTAAGGTGTGCACTATTGATGGAGGAAACTAGAGAAAGTCTATGTGAGTTTATTGTTCCTCTCCATTTTTAGTAGAGACTCTTTGCTTTCTTTACATAGGTATAATTTTGATTTCCATAAGCTGGCTCCCTGTTGCCAAACCTCTCTTACCGTTATGGGTTATTGGACATGAGTCACCATAAACTCTCCTTTCTATAAATTGCCAAACTCATGATATTGTATCTAATATTGTATGGTTTTGTTATTTCCCATTGGATAAATTGATATTGGCAGCTATTGCATACGTGTAGGCTATAGGGAGTAGCAAACTATTTTCTTGTAAGTAATATTACAATGTCATTGAAAGAATAGCAGTACCTGTGTAAGAGGAAGCAAAATGAAAACCATGGAATCTTATATTTCACTAGAAATCACAGACTGAAGTTGAAACTTCCATTTACCATTAAATGTGTATTTTTATCAGATATTTGTGTCATCTATAAATTTGTGTGCTAAAATCTAATATCCAGTATGATGAGATTTATAAATAGGATATTTAGAAATGAGTGAAGTTTTCACAAAAGGAATTTACACCCTGGAAAACCAGCTTTCTTACACAATAGGAAACACTGAACAAATTTATGAACCAGGTATTTTCCAGGAAGCAGAAAGTAGGCCTTGACAAGACATGACATTCATGATATCTTAAAGTTGGGATTATGAAGTCCTAAAAGAGTGAAAAAATAAATCTATGTGGTTGGTTATTAAAGTTACTTTTGGCATTTTGAAAAATAGCAGCCAAAATAGACCAAATAAATGTTATAATTGTCTCAATGTGTGTGCATGAGTGTGTGTGTGTGTGTGTGTGTGTGTGTGTGTGTGTGTGTATATGCAAGAAGCATTATAAGGAATATATCTAAATAATTTCATAGTTAGAAATATATTTATTCTTTCTATTGCTTAAGGTTTCATCATTTCTTTCAAAACCACACTGAGCTGATATTTCTTACTTTCCTTCATTTTATATTTTCTAAGATTCTGAATAAAATTTCTTTAAGAGTATATTCTCTGATTCCCTAGACCAGTGAGCCAAGGCTTATCTTCCCTGATATCCAGATGACTTTTTTCTTTTGGACCTGTCTTACACAACTGCATCATCCTGTCAATCATACCATTCCTTATCTTCTACACTTACATCTGACCCATCTCAAAATACCGCACTTTTTCCTATAAAGTTCTTCTCAGATCTGCTTTATTGTGCCCATTTGCACAGAAATGCAACTGGTGCTTTTTCTTCTACCATTGGTTTTACGTTCTCCTCTTTCTCTTGCCCAAGGCCATCTTTCTTCCAATTTCCATTTTCTTGTGTCCTATGGACTTGATTGGCTCAATGTTTAGAAGTATAGATATATTTTTAAAAATCTGTAACATTTAATAATGTATATAAACTCCTATTTTTTTTTATTTCAAATCAGCTTCAATGTGGCCATAAATGTGACTAAATGACAAAATGTTGACCTCTGCAAATATGGAAAACACTCTGGTAAAACTGATTTTCATTCCAGCTCTTCCTTATCTTAAGTGCATGGTTCTTTTCCATGCTCTGTTTCTAATCTGGTGAATGAAGGATTATTTCAACAACAGTGACTAGTTTGGAAAGTCAAGGGATCTGATTTGAATCAATAAACCTAGAAAGAAGAATGTATATTAAAATTTCAGTGTGGAGTTTCTAATGTCCCTTTTCCAGAGATAAACAACTAATAGTTCTTATGCCTCAGAGACTGATAGGTGAAGTGCCATATTAGAGTTTAAAAGTGACAAATTTGAGTGTACATTCTGTGTTCTGAAAAGAACAAACCCAAGAGAGATGCCTAGAAATGTATGTGAAACCTCTAATTCCTCTTGCTGGACGTGGTTTGCCTCTAGATACCAGGTTATGCAAGCTGACAAGCACTCTTATCATTTGGGACAATACGAACATAATATTTTTTGGTGTTAACATAAGAAAAATCCCTTATGGACAGCCTTATAGTTGCATATAAAGTCTCTACTGTATTTGTTATCACTGTCTTTTTTCTCTCTCAAGCATTCCCTTCTCTTAGACTGTTTCCTCTCCCTCTATTTCAGTATATCTCGATCATACTGATTTAAAGCTTTAGTTTGCTATTCTAAATCTGCTTAGGGAGAATCCCTTTCTTTTCTAAACTCCTACAATGTTCTAAACTGTTAAGGAACATGTGTGCTGTCATCGGTCATCTGTCATCTGCCATCTGTCATCTTTTTGTAATCTATAAACTTGCTGTTCTTTCTGGTTTTAAGTATGTTCAGATTTCTATAGCTTTTCGTATTCCTCCTTGAAACAATTGCTTTGCTTTCTAAACTCTCTTTACAACAACACATACCAGGCTGAAGATGAAAATATCAAGCTGTTCTTGACCCACCTCTACATGACCATCCATTACACATGGAGTTTCAGATGCTTTAGTTTTGTTTGTTTGTAAGACTACACTTTTTTCTGCAAATGAGCATTAACAAATATTTATTTTATTATGTTTTTGAGACTTGCATATATCAATATTATATTACTTCATTTTCATCCTAGCCTTTTCTTTTTCCAAATCCCTCATGCCCACCCAGACTCAATTTCAATTAATTACTTCAATTTCAATTAAATTATGATTGTTAAACCAATACACACATATACACATAAAACAGATACTATAAATATGTACATACATATACATACTATACTTATATAAAATTTACTGAATCCATTTTGTGTAGTTTATATGTACATATGTTTAAGTCTGACCAACTGTGATTGGCTAACTTATCCCAGTATTATCCATAGTGAGGACTGATTCTCCCTCTCATGCCAGGCATTAATTGCCTGTAGCTCTTCATCTGTTGGAGGAATACTGTGAAATTTCTATGATCCTGTTGATATTTGGCATGTCAACTGGTGTTGTTAATTTACAGGTCTTGTTTAGCCTATCATGTTGTTGAGATTTTATGCCATCTGGTTCTACGAATTTACTGCCCTGACCCACCATGTTCTTTAATCTTTGGATATGGAGGTTACATAGTAGATGTATCAAATGAGGATGGGCACCTCATGGTCAGTTGTCCTCTGCATTTTTACCAGTTAGAATTTTCATGATGGCATCTCTATCTGCCAAAAGACTGCTTTGATGAGGGGTGAGAACTACATTTATTATGGAGATAAGGATAGGTATTTAGAATAGGGTGGAGGATTAAACTCATTTAGAAACACAGCAGCTTCTTCTCTAGATCTATGACCTTAATAGCCTCAAACCTAAGCTTAGGTTCGAGTACAAGATATGAATGACATCCTATTGAGAAATTCTTAAGCCAAAGTGTGTGTCTGTTCTATATCCTTTAGGTATAAGTGCCACAGTTGCACCCTTGAGATTGCTCTGTACTGTTAAATGCTCTGGTTTGTAAACTTTAGAGCTGGGTAGGACTTTTAGTTGTTTTTCTTGGTTGGCAGGTTCCGTACACCTGTTAATACTGTGAAAGCTAGTCATTTGGCTTCATTGAATCCTAAACATGAAAAAAAAGCGTCTGATCGCCATAGAATAAATGAAACTAGCAATAGGAATTACTATATCAAGAAGATGAATAAGCCGGGCAGTGGTGGTGCACGCCTTTAATCCCAGCACTCGGGAGCCAGAGGCAGGAGGATTTCTGAGTTCGAGGCCAGCCTGGTCTACAGAGTGAGCTCCAGGACAGCCAGAGCTACACAGAGAAACCCTGTCTTGCAAAATCAAAATAAATAAACAAACAAATAAATAAATAATTCTCAAAAAGAAAGGAGTGGAATTGTAAATCCAGAGCTTAAAATAAAAACTACAGGATTGTAGATCTATTATGCAAACAAATAAAGAAAAAAGTATATAGGAAGAAAAACTGGAAAGTTTTGAAATGTATTTCATTGTATTATTTCCAAATATGATCATCACCTATACAAAAATGGAAGATAATTTTTGATGTGTATTTCAGAGAAAAAATAAGCAGTTCATGAGATGGTAACCAAAATATTTGTTAACTCTTTGAACTATGAAAACACTGGAAATATTTTCGTAGTTGTGAATAATTATGCTACTTTGTTAGGGCTGGCAATGAAAAGAAATAAATTAACCTACACACACACAAAGAAAAGACTTACAAATATGACTATTTAGCTATTCCAGTGGTCATAGAATATACATATTTACATATATTTCTTTTCAAGAAAAGCCTGAGTCAAAAAAGAAAAGTATTTGTTTGTCTAAATGAGATCCTCAGTCTTTGAATCAACTGCTGTTTGCACACTTAAATCTGTGAAAGAACTGTTTTATATGATATAAAATGTGTTAAAGTGGTACTTTTACACAATGGAGTACTACTCAGCAATTAACACCAATGACTTCATGAAATTTGCAGGCAAATGGATGGAACTAGGAAGTATTATACTGAGTGAAGTAACACAGTCACAAAAGAACACACATGGGATGCACTCACTAATAAGTAGATGCTAGCCCAAAAGCTTGGAACACCCACGATGCAATTCACAGACAATATGAAGCTCAAGAAAAAGGAAGACCAAAGTGTGGATGCTTCAGTCCTTCTTAAAAGGGATAACAAAATACTCACAGGAGATAGAGGATAACAGGGACTTGGGAAGAGAGCAGGGGGGAGGGGCACGATCAGGTATGGGAGGAGACTGGGATTTTATACAGAGAGTCAGGAAAATGAAAAGAGCTGTGTATCAATGGGGGATGAGAAACTGGGGGTGGCAACCAGAACGCCCCAGATGCCAGGAAAGCAAGAGGCTCCCAGGACCCAATGGGGGTGACATTAGCTGAAATGCCAAACAAAGAGGAGGGAAAACCTGTATAGACCATATTCAGACGTTAGGCAAGGTCCCCAGTTGGTGCCACCCACTAATCTCCAAGTTTTTAACCAAGAATTGCTCTGTCTAAAGGAAATACGGAGACAAAGTGTGGATCAGAGAGTGAGGGAAAGGCCATCCAGAGACTGCCCCACCTGGAGATCTATCCTATATAAAGACACCAAACCCAGACACTATTGCAGATGCTAAGAAGTGCTTGCTGACAGGAGCCTGTTATAACTGTCTCCTGAGAGGATCCGCCAGAGCCTGACAGATATAGATGTGGATTCTCGCAGTCAACCATTGGATGAGCACGGGGACCCCAATGGAGGAGTTAGAAAAAGGACTGAAGGAGTTGAAAGTGTGTGCAACCCCATAGGAAGAACAACAATATCAACCAACCATCCCCCCCCAAAGCTCCCAGGGACTAAACAAGCAACCAAGGACTCCACATGGAGAGACCCATGGCTTCAGCTGCATATGTAGCAGAAAATGGCCTTATCTGGCATCAATGTGAGGAAAAGCCCATGGTCCTTTGAAGGCATGATTTCTCAGTGTAGGGGAATGCCAGGATGTTGAGGCAGGAGCAGGTGGGTGGGTTGGGGAGAGCCCTCTTAGAAGCAGGGGGAGGAGGATGTGATAGGGAGTTCGTGGAGGGGAAATCGGGAAAGGAGGTAACATTTGAAATGTAAATAAAATATCCAATAAAAAAGAAAAAATGAATAAAAGAAGGCCGGAAAGATTATTGAAAATAAAGAAGACTGCATTTTATATTTCCTAATATATATTGAAAGAATCAATGTGATTTCAATTTATTATATATTGTATAGCTATTTGAGAACAGTACCATAAAACTGGCCCATATTTCAACATGACTCATAAATCTTTTAGGACTTAAATATGTGTTGATAAATCTAGGATATTTTTTTCTAAAATGAAGTTTAATTATTTTAAATTTTGTTTATTAAATATAACTGCATATCAAACAGTTTTCTCTTGTTGTTACCAGAGGCACTGAGGCTAAATGTGCACTTAGTTATTGATAACTATATGATTCAGTTTTAAAAGCCCAATAGATATCAAACTCCATAAATCGTAAGTGCAAAGTAGCATCACTACAACCTACAGCCACACATATACACCCATAGACTTTAAATTATTTATTGATTATCATAATACCTATAACACTGTAAATCTTACAGAGATTTACATGTAAATCTACAGTTTAGAGAAAATTCAAGACAAAACTCAAATAAAGATATTTTAATTCATGGTAGTTTGAATCTGTGCTTCTAGATCCTTCAAGTATTGAAAACCAAATGCTGTATAGTACAGTGGGAAATTTCATGGACACCCAGAAGAGCTGACTTCTTAGTCCCTGAATACTTTTAAATATGTTTCATTATCTAACAAATTAAATTTGCATATATGATTAAGATTAAAGATCTTGAAATGTAGATATTATTCATAATTCTGAATGTCATATAAGGCTTTTCCCAATTGTGGTCAATGTGAAACTGACATTTGAATTAGAGGTAGAGGGATTATTATGCTCAACCTAGAAGTCCAGATAACTATCAAAGCTATATTCTTTGTTAAGTCTCCAAGATGGTTACAATTCTGCTAACATTTTTTTACATTTTTTACATTTAACATTTTTTGAATCAGGTAAGATTATTCTTGAAAATATGACCTGTTAAAAAACAGTGAAATTAAATTTTTTTCTTCTGAGCCAGGAAATCTATGAGTACTTGTTAAAGCAGCAATAAAATATATATACTTTCTAGGCAAAGGTCAAGTGACAATATCACATAGAATAAGGTTGTTGGTAATCTGCTTTATAAGTCTCTTTTGTTCTTAATATCCTCCCTCAAAACATAAGGAGATGAATACCTCTAAGTAACATATCCAAGTTTTAATTACCAAATTGCATATTCTTAATTATAACTTTTTTGGTACATTAATAAAGCTACTAACAATTTCAATCACACTGATACAGTATTTAGAGTAATAGGATAGTCTGGTTCAGAGGAGTTGTGAAGATTATTCAAAATATAAGTTACAGAAATGAATTATTTTTATTGACTTAATTTTTACTATCCTCATACTGACAATAAAATCTAATTTGAATTAAATTGACTTACACAGGTTAATGTGGAGATTCAATTAAATCAATAGGAATTTAAGAAAATATTGTTTTGATCTAATGAAAGCAATGATGATAAATTTT
This sequence comes from Uromys caudimaculatus, assembly GCA_028551405.1. NCBI lineage: Eukaryota > Metazoa > Chordata > Mammalia > Rodentia > Muridae > Uromys > Uromys caudimaculatus. The sequence continues at coordinate 43,379,263 of CM052713.1, forward strand.
AATTAACTAATATTATATAAGAAAAGTGAAACACTCATATCATATTTGACATTTTCTATTGTCTCAGCACAAAAGTAATTTAAAAACAAAATGATTGATTTCTGTATAGCTGTTGATATAGACACAAATGCACAATAATTCTTTCTAAGACAAGCAGTACAATACAAAAGAAAAAGGGATTGATTTACAGGAGGATGTAGCTTTATCCCCCCCCCCCCAAATTGCTATACTCAGAGAATGAAGAAATCCTAAGATGAGTATTGTTTTCTCTCTTCTGTTTATAAGGCATACTCAACATGATGATTAACAATTCATTTTCAACAGAAAAGCAGAAAGTACAGTTATTATTTAGCAAATAACCAGAAAAATGTTCTTTCCATCGAAAGGGAGTATCTGCTGCTGCTAAACCTAGAGGATCTCCTTTAGAAAATCAAAAGGCTATTGTTCACCAGAAATATGTATATGATACTATTGCTGACGACACCACGCACACGATGAAGAACTTAGATAAATCGTGTTGTAACTGTGCTGAAAATGTCCACTATAAAGGCAGCTTCTATGGAGCCAGAAGTTGCTATGTAGTTAGCTGGGGCTTGGGAGTCTTTCTCAGCCATGGATACTGCATGCTATAATAACAAGCATCCAGGAAAGTTGTTCCCCATGGTGAGACAGCAGCATGCCTGGTATATGAGGAACAGATGTATTCAGATTTGATATGAGGCTCACTTCACCAGGGGTTAAGTAGTAGTATTGTTTTAGTAAATGGATGTGGTATCCAAATATGCATGTTTATAATGTTAGACTAGAGGAGCCTGCAGCCTTTTAAATTTTGTTTTATTTTATTTTTCAGCAAAGGGCCATTAATGCCAAAAATCACAGCTGGTTAAATTCCTGAGAATTAGCGGCTAGTGAGTGTTCTCCATTGAAACTTCATATTATGCCTTCCATTTTTAAGAAGCATTGCAAAAGGAGGACAGAAAAAGCCTAAGAGTTGAATGGCAGAGAGGAGAGCCGTGCAATATATTTGGGGCATAATATCACAGCAACTGAGGTTACCTGCATAAACTGTTCACAAGGCTGAGCCTATCAATATTCAATCATGTAGAGAAGAGCCTTCTGAGGCCCCACCCATACCAAACTGAGGAACTATTGGCAGTTGACAGCTGCGAGGGAAATGGACTCATTTTCTTCAGTAGTGTAGCCATTGCTGATGGAGCAATGGATCATTTCATACCTAGCCACAATGGAAGTCTTTGCTCAAACAAAACAAAAACAGACAAATAGGCAACCCAATGTTTTGGGTAACAATTATTGTGGCACAGAGTTTTTGTGAACTTGGGAGAGAGATAAGAGAAGTTTGCAATAGGGGAACATGTTCAGAATATATTATGCACATTTTAAATATTTAAAGAAACATTTTTAATAAGATAATTATTCTTCCATAATTTTTAAAAATATTTGTGTAAGAGCATTTGGCTCACATGCATGTCTGTGTACCACACACATGGCTGATCATGAGGAAGCTGGAAGACAGTACGACCTAGGACTAGTGTTACATATGGTTGTGAACTACCATACAAGTCTTGGGAATTCAAACAAGGTCCCCTGAAAGAGCTATCAGTGCTCAAAATAGGGAGCCATCTCTCCAGTCCTCAAAATACTTCGTTTTGGGATAATTGTTTGAAATTTAGCCAAAAATGATTAAAAATATGAAGAAAATATACCACTTCTAATCAGGCATCATATATTCCTACAGAGTCAATTAAGATTCCATGGGAACAACTGTAGGAGAATTGGGACCAAATCAAAGGAACATCTGCAGCATGAGTATCAGAGATGTGTTTCATTGTGATATTCTTAGCACAATAGTGCTTTGTGCAAGCATGCCCCTTTTAATATTCTAAAGCTTATAGACCACAGTTTCATCAGTGTCTTCAGCTAAAAGTATTAAAACATAATTTTCTCACAGAATCATATCATCTAACCTTGTTTCCTTTCCCAACGCATTTCAGATATTATCTTCCTGATATTTATGTAGCTTTGACTCTCAGTAGTGAATTTTGTATTTATAGAAAAAGAACCCTTAAATATACACAGAAAATTTTCTTACACAGTTATTAAATATTAGAAAATCTATGTGAAATCTCTAAACTATTATGGTTTTCTAAGCTTTTACAGTTAACCTTGATAGATATAGTATGGAATTTAATATGTAAGTAAATTAAGCAAGTTATAGACTTTATATCTTTTAAACAAGTAAAACTCCCTGTTTCATCTTATGATGCTTGGTTTTTAAGATACTAAAAATCATTTTTGCATTCATTATGTTCTGTTCTAAAATACTTCTTAAAATGCAATTCAGTACAAAGTTTATTTTCTGTTAGATAATTTTTCAGAGATAAATATATCAAGAAAGTAAATCATGGGTGTAATTATGGTTTGTATCATTACTTATAATACATCTCTGACATCAATTATGGATTGTGAATACTTTTTGTAGAAACATATTTTTCCTTAAACTTCAGTTCAGTTTAATATTTAGTACTTCACTGCAACACTCCTATACTGTGACTTTAAAAAAAAAAAAAAACTGCAGATGCTAATCACATAGAACCTATTAACTGTGCTTTACCAAAAAGAGCATTTACAATGAGTTGTTGATACATCTTATTGAGTGTTTGTCAATTTAGAAAAAATGTACAGACAATAAACTTCATAATAAAGCCTATGGCATTAAAAAAGATACACATTAAGAAAAGACAGCTTTGAATTCAGAAAATAGAAGTGACACTTTACATGTTTTAGGGAGGAAAAGAAAGGAAGAGAAATGTATTTATATAAAAATTTCAAAAGATAAAAAGTAAATTATGAATGTAATACACAATATTTTTAAAAATTTATATTTAAATAACACAATAATTGCAAATAATTTTAATAATTTGGACAATTATTTACATCGAATACCACATAAACATTTTCCCTGCATGAAAATCAGTAGGAAATGAAATGAGAGGATAGGCAGATCTCAAGCTTGTTTGTGTTGAAAATCAATTCTTTCCACAATATGCTCTCATTTATCTTACTCATCTTGACTGCACGGTATGTTCTACCACCCAGTCTTTATTTCCCTACCATATCAGCTTTAGTTATGCACACTGAGCATTTCTTCCCAAATTGACTAAATTTTCACTTTACAGTGGCAGTGCATATTAGACATGCCATCTCTTAGAGTATCCTGTCACAAAAGAACATGGAAATTAGGCTCGCATGAATCTTATACATTCATTACCCATCAACGTTTCTAACACATAAACTGGAGAGAAGGAATAATATATGAGAACATAAGGTTAGTACCAAATACAGCACTTGTAAGGGCTGACTTGACAGGTTAATGTTGGATGAAAGAAGCATCCACATGGTAGCAATTTTATTTATGAATCAGTGTTGATTCTATACCGTATAATTAGGTGTATCACTTTTATAGTTTATGTGCTATACATGTCACAGAATACATACCTTAATTACTGTTTCTTTTAAGTGTTATAAAATGAAGGTTGTCCCAAGTATCTTAATTTTTAAAAGCAGTAATCTCACTTGCATGACTGCTGGTGAGAAAAATATATATTTCATGCCTAAGAATTTTAGGGAAAGGAAATACTGAGTTTAACACTTCATTGATCACCTTATACATCACAGACTCATTACTTTTTTCTTTCTATATCAAGACGGTTTTTCATAGCAGGTTGTAAAGCAGAAAAAAATCAGGTGTCTGTGGTATACATGAAAGGAAAATGTAAATTACGAGAGGAGAAGAAAAACAAACAGGATGGAAGCAACACTTGAATGACACAGTGATGATGATTATTAACACAGTGAGATGGTACCAGTCATCTAACCATTTGCTCCACAGAGGCAGCCCAGCAAGGATGTCGAAGGGAAGGAAATAGTCAGGAATTAGTTACTTTGCTCAGTTTTTGTTACTAGCCTTTTAGCTCATTTAATCCCCGAGAGAATGAAATGAAATCCCCAAAAATAAATCTGTTGTATAAATGTGAAAAGAAGTTGTTCAAGGTCCCACAAAATCATATTTGGCAATATATATTATAATATGTGTGTATGCATACATAAGCACATGTGCTTTAAAAATGCGTTTTCATTGTTTGAGAACTCTAAGTCATAGTTGGAAGCATATGTATCTGGCAAGGGCCTGGGTATGGTATTGGTGTATGAAAGAGGAGCAGGACCAAGCAGAGTCTTTGTGAGATCTCTTAATGGCTGTAACTCTGAATGCTGTTACAATGGAAATAATTAAAGTATGGTCAGCATTCACAAAGTAGAAAGATTTATCACCTACTTCCAATATACTCTAAGGAATTCTATCCTCCTTCATACCAGTATCTAGTTCTCCAACCAATCATTCAAACTGACTGGGATGCAATAAACTCTTTCCTAAGTTCAGAATGAAATATATATAGTAATGAGCTGTATTTCTTCTTTCTCCACTGTCTCTTGCCTCTCACAACTCTTTCCAAATATATATTTCCTATTTACCTAATGTTTCACTCTTTAACTCACACACACACACACACACACACACACACACACACACACACACACACACGTGACTTTTGTGTTGGACATCTACTTCTGGTCATAAGTGTTGCCATGGAAAATGTGGTTGTTATATATACCCAGTGTCAATCTGATAAAATGCATTTCCCTCTCATAGCATGTATCATTGCAAAAGCAGCTTTCTGGTTAGGCCAATTACTTTACAGAGAAACTTCTTAGTATATTAGATGGTAATTAACAGAGAGATCCACAACTAGATAATATTCAGGAACTAAGGAATGTTTGAGCACTTACTCCTATATGGGACATCTCTATCTTACTATTTCCCTCAAGGCTCAGGGATCTCTGTAGAAGAAGAGATAGAAACATTGTAAGAGCCAAAAAAGAAATTTCTAAACACAATGGAGCAAATGAACATATGAGCTGATACATATTATAAATGTGTGATCAAGATCTATTCTAGCTGAAGTCAGACAAAATCCTAACTTGTAGAAGGAGAAGCAAATGCAATGAACTTACCCTGAATATTATTTACCCTGATTTCTTTATAAGCTATTGCTGGGCATTATGAAAGTCAGTTTTCTGTCTCATCTGTCTCACTAATCAATTATTAATTAATCTATTTTTCTTTTAGAAAAAGTTATGGTTTTATGGATGATGCAATAATTTTAGAGAATTTTCAAATGTCTCCTCAGATGCTTATACTTTCAGAAGCTTTAGATAGGTATTCTAAGACATTGGTGTTAGTACCATAACTAAGCACAATTCTATGTCATTTGACAACAGTGAGGATTCATGTGATTGACACTGCAGTCAAAATATGAACTATTCCATCACCAAAATACTTATTGTTATTATAGGTTTTTAATGCATCTGTCATCATGCTCACTGTCAATATCTTCTCTACAATGATAAAATTACTAATGCATTTTCTATTGCTAAAATTTTTCATCCTAAGAAGATCACATAAATAAAAGTCTAAGTGATGTAATCTTTGGTAATAAATACTTATGCTTATTGTTTAGCTAAAATAACATGTTGTAAAAGTGTGACCCTCAAATTTTGTTTTGAAGGCATTTGGAAGTGAGATGATAGGGATGCGATTTGGCTAAGATGGAGCCATGATGGCAGTGTGATGATCATGGGACTAACACCTCCTTATGATAAGGCAGGTCAGAGGATGTGCATTTGATTACTCTCATATGCACACACTTCTGAGACCTGTGTGGGAACACAGTGGAAGTATGCCCACCGAGAGTCAGGAAGACAGCTTCTCTCTCACTCAACAGAACCGACTATGATGGCATTTAATTTTGGACTTTCAGATTATATAATCATAATACAGTGGATTACATTATTCAAACTATTCAATCTAAAGCATTAATCTCTGTCAGAGCAAACTTAGGCAACTTCTGAGATCCATCTAAATGTTTTGTGTAAATAGTTCATTCCTTGCTGGCAAGTAATATTCCTTCTTAATATAGTTTCTTCAATTACTAATATATTGTAGAAATTTTTATTTGTTTAAAGTCGGTGACTACTGAGTATTATTATGTGTGTGTGAAAATAACTTTTCATTTTGCTGAATAAATATTCGGTGTTGAAATTGATGGGTTGTAACAAGACTATTTAATAGCTTTTGAAATATTATTGAAGAGTTATTCTTTGGTTGCCTACTTGTTTTCTATATGATATTTAGGGGTTTTGGTATCAATATTTTACAGGAAGCAAAATATAAGAAAAGTTATCTAATACATTTTACTTAGACATGAAAATCAGATTAGCTCAAGAGCATTAATTTTCATGCAAGTTTTATGCAATTTTTGTATTTTACAAATTATCAAAATCATTTTATTGTCACTGGATTTTTAATTCTCTCTAAATAAAACATACTATTCAAATGGTAGAATCATCCACATATAAAATAGAGTGAAAAAAAAAGAAACTCTGTATATTTAACTTTGATTAATATCTGGCTTAGAATTTAACATATGCAATTCTAGTCATTAGGTAGTTTAAACCTGTAAAACATTTACTTCTCTAAGAAATGGTGAATCATTGATTACTGGATTATATGTAAAGGTGAAAGTAAAAATAAAGCATGCCAAAAACAATAACTGAAACATGCCCACAGTATCTCTAGAACATCACAAAACAATCTGAACAATTGATTCACAAACAGACTCAGAGTCAACAGCTGCCCTTTTAAGATACGATGATTCTGGAAACTTACACAGAATGTATGATTTAGTAGAAGAAAGGGTAGAAAGCTTCATTTTTAACAGCTTTCCAGGAGTGGCTAATATGAGAGTCCAGAAAGTGCATTTCAGAATTACTCAGATGAAAACTCCAAACAGATTTCTAAAGAGTGCAGTGTTACCACACTTCCTGAATTGAGTAAAGATACATTAGACCTGGGATGCAGTGTATAGCTGTCAAACTTGTAAAGAAAAGGTGTTAATGAATATGAATATTAATTATGTTATGTAAAGTAGTTAATCTCAGTTTAAATTTGTAGTGTAAGAACTTTGGTTGAGAGAATGTTTTTGATATTTATAAAAATAGAATATTTCAGTATATGATGTTTGTGTGACAAGGACTACAGTCAAATCTTGTCAGCATCATTAGGGGGATTAGAAAACATTAAGAAGCTGAAGGGATTTGCAACCCCATAAGAAGAAAGACAATATCAACCAACCAGAACCCCCAGAGTTCCAGGACCTAAACCACAAACCAAAGAGTACACATGGAGCAACCCATAACTTCAGCTGCATCTGTAGCAGAAGACGATGGTCTTATCAGACGTCACTAGGAGGGAAGCCACTTGGTGGTGTGGAGGCTCAATGCCCCAGCATAGGGGAATGCTAGGGCAGTGAGGTGGGAGTTGGTGGGTGGGTGGGTGAGCATCCTCATAGAAGCAGAGGGTAGGCGAATGGGATAAGAGGTTTGTGGAGGGGAAACCAGGAAAGGAAATATCATTTGAAATTTAAATAAGTAAAATATCCAATAAAAAAGAAAGCATTACGGATATACTCAGAGTTATAGTACTAAAGAAACTATAGGATTTTAAATCTAAGCAAGTTTTCATAATTATTTCTAAATCTATATTTTATATTTTAATGATTTAGCTATTATTACTTTTGCCTAATGGTATTTTACATGCATGCATGTTTGTGTGAGGATGTCAGATCCAAATGAAATAGAGTTACAGATACTTGTGAGTTGCCATGTGAGTGCTTGGAATTCAATTCAGATCTGGTCCTCTGGAAGAGCAGCCTGTGCTCTTAAGAGTTGAGTTAGGCTAGCCTAAGCACAATAAATAGAATATTCGAAGGAAGAGCCCATAGCTTATAATTAAGTAATTTCTTTGCCTTTTCTTGAAACTCTTTTCTTTGAAGATAATTTATTGTGCATTATCTGAAGTAGAACCCTATGGGCTATTTTGGGTATCAGCCTTCTGTTGGATGTAGTTTTGGTGAAGATCTGTTCCCATTCTGTAGGCTACCATTTTGTCCACTTGAGAGACTCCTTTGCCTTACAGAAGATTTTCAGTTTCATGAGGTGTCATTTATTAATTGTTGCTCTTAGGACCTGAGTTGTTGGTGTTCTGTTTAGGAAATTGTCCCCAGTGTCAGTGCATTCAAGGATATTCCCCACTTTCTCTTCTATCAGATTTAGGGTATCTTGTTTTATGTTGAGCTCTTTGATCCACTTCTACTTCAGTTTTGTTTAGGGTGATAAATGTGGATCTATTTGAAGTCTTCTACATGCAGATGTCCAGTTAGACCAGCAGCATTTGTTGAAGACGCTGTCTTTTACACAAAGAAATGTTGCTCAGCCATTAAAAATTAGTGCATCATGAAATATGCAGACAAATGCACATAAATCCAGAGTAAGGCAACCTAGACCAAGAAAGACAGGTATGGTATATTGTAAAACTGACTTTTATTCACCTGATGTAATTGTTATTTAGGAGAATTACTGAAAGGTTAGTGCTGAATAAGCTCACCCTCTCTAGTGCTTTTTGTATGAATGGCTGTTTCAAATCATCTGTTCTGTCTCAAACTCCTCTATAATATGACTAATCCAATCTGGCTTTTCTGTTTCTCACTGAATTGCTCTTCTTGATCTTAAACTAACTCTGGCAATTTCTTCTAATCTTTTGGCTCCTTGTTATTCCTTCATATCAACTGCTTCTGCTGACCTTCACTGAACTACATGATCTCATGAAAGAACTCAACTCCACTGCACTGCCAAGTATCCTAACTGACTGACATGACTTCAGACTGACTGACTGAACTGACTGTGTTCCTTCACTTTCCCTGTCCTGCTCTTAAATAGCTTTTCTCCTAAGAGTTGGGTGTATCCTCTCACTGACTCCTTCTGTCAAATCTTTGTCTTCCCCTCAATTAGACTTTATTCTTTAATTATTTAAAGGTATACACTAAAGGATTCCAGCCAGAGGATTAAAGGGATTAAATGTGTGTACTAGGATTTTGGATTCATTTCTTCCAGATCAAGCAAACCTAGATCTTTGGATGTGATCAGACAGCCTTGCTTGTAAGTCATCACAGATCTTTCCTTTAGGAGATATACCACATTGCCTAAGTTATTTAGCTTTCTAAATTCATTAATTAAAAAGATGATATTTACAATATGACCATTTCCTATAGGCACATTGTGAATTTAGTATATGTGAAGCACGTGGGCAATTAAATTACAACTTGTAAATAATGAGTGATGTTGCTTATTCCGAATTACCTCTGACTGCAGCATCCCAGGTAGAATTTTTATACTACCTCTTTAACTTATATAACAATAAAGTAACATTAATTCATTCCAATATTTGTCACCTTAATCTACTTTTCATTCCTAGTGCTGATATAAAGGAAGAAACTACAACAAAGTTAGGTTGAAAGAGTCCATGATGGTTTATCATCATCCCCCTCCCCCCATCACTCTAAGAAATTCCACCAGCTGCTGACCAAGTGAAACAAAGAAGAAAATCATGAGTGCTATAGACGGGAATGTGTTAGGTTCTACTATTATGAGTGAAAATATATTTCCTTAATCATTCAAAAATAACAACAGCATCATTATAATGAAACATTTGTGTGATAGTCATCACAGTCATTTTTTTTTTATAATTTATCATTGAGGTCAATGTATTATTCATAGATTTACACAGAACTGTTTTCAGTCTATGTGTGTGTGTTGCCATTCAACACTTTCAGCTGGGGAAAAACTTAAGACAACCGGAATACTGTAAACACATGCTCTATAGAGCATCCTATCACTGATAGATGTTTCAGAATGCGACTGTAGGAATACAGAGACATATGCAAAGAGCAGAATGATCAGTGGTGACTGACTTGGGAAGGAATGGTTGACACAATACTTTTTCTTATGCCACATATTTATTTTCTAACATCTGTGAGTTTGGTATCCTATTACTGTTCATTTCAAACTGCTGACTCACGAAATAACCATAGCTTAGCATCCACTACATTCCAAACTCAGGATAGCTCTCTTTTCATATTAGTTTACAGGCCTGTAAGTAGCTCAGTATCTGTTGATTAGGCAAATTCATCTCAACACTATCAGGACTATGGCAGTGTGAAGCATGAAGCTACAATACATCAAAAGTATAGATTAACCCTCACCAGAGTACCAAATAATCACAACTAGGAACTAAGACTGAGTAGTTTTTCCCTGCCTCTCACATGTTAGTAGATACTATCTTACGGGTTCATAGGTATATCTTCTAGTGGAAGTTTCCTGAACAATGACAACTTGGGGATCTTTGACTACTTAATATATCACTTTTTTATACCTTTTGAGAAACACTAGCCTGATATTGAATACGGCTCTTTATTTTCCTGTGGTTCACTAAAATACTTTCTGGATGTATGGTTGATTAATTTGAAAAGAATTCTAGTTGTACAGTTATTTGGTATTCTTGGTTCAGGAACTGTACACCTACCACAGATCAAAAGTACAATCTAAACTGATAATTCAAAGAAATTATGTGTTTGGTGAATATGATCTAAATACAGTGAATATTAGGAAACCTCATGGAAATTCCCAAGTTATAGTAAAGAAATAATAACAGTATAATAATGTACCACAAGCCAATCTAACATTATGCAATCTGTGTTCCCTCTTTTGTCTAAGAGGCTTTATCCATTTCAATCAAAGAGTAAATTTCTTGGAAAACTTTCTTTTTGTGTTGTGAGATATATTACAAGCTAGGGACTTTATAAGACACTCAGTAAATTAATTTTTAAAGTATAATTCAATCTAGTATATTGTCCCCAAATACAAAGAGACTGTAAATGGTGTATTGCTGTCTTTTAGATTAATAATTATAAATATTTTTATTTATTTATTTAAATTTAGGACAAATGTCTCTACCTGAGAGAACTCTTAAAGCTTCACCAATGTAAATGGCTCTAACATTTTGGATGGTTTATATATCGCACATTTCCATATAAGTATTCTTACTAAGGACTTAATAGAACATTTCATTTCAGCAATCATATCTCATCAGCAATATGTTGTTAACTTATACAACTTATCCAATGTTCTAAAGAAAATATAGATAACTGCATTGCCATCAGAGTATATTATTACAGAGTAGTGTTCCTCAGCATAGGAACACATGATGAACATTAAATATTGTTTCAGTACTACAATACAAAAACACACATAATGATCATATCACATATTGGGACTATGGATGGATGTGTGTGTGTGTGTGTGTGTGTGTGTGTGTATGTGTGTGTGTATTTGTGTGAGTGTCTGTGTGTATGTATGTGTGTGTTAGCAGAAAACAAGTAAAGGCAAGGAGGTTTAAGGAATTCAAGGTCTTGTGTATTTGGAGAGAATATAAAGTCAGCCTCTGTGTAAAACAATGTGCTAGTTATGAAAATATAAAATTTGAGTTACTATGTAATCCATCAATTCCAATTTGCTATTTGTATAATATTACATGTAATTATTTATTGTATAACTTGAATATATGCATACATATGGGTACAGCCATGTATATAATGGTTCTAGTCACAGTAGCTAAGAGGAAGAAAGGATACAGTCTATAATGATGAGGAACGGATCTTCAAAATTTTGTTGCATAAAACATAGAAGGTGATTATTAGGATCTTACATTTAGTGAAATAAATGACTCACAAAATCAAATCAATAAGTTTTCCTTTATTAAACATACTCATAATTCACAATTCAAAGACAGAAAAACACAGTCTTATGGCTTTCAAATAGAGAAGGGGGAAATGAGGAGTTATTTTTCAAGATATAAAGTTTTAAATACAGCTTGTTTAGGACTGGAAGTATATGATTCACTGAGAAACTGCATATTTAGAAATGTTTAAATGGTACATTTTATGTTTCTACCACTATTAAGGTATTTCCACAAATGATCAAGTATATGAAAATAAGATGTGGATAACTTCTTTAGAAAGTTAAGGTTAGTAATTATTTTTCCTTATAACTCAAAAATCTAAAAAGTATAAAATAAAAAATAATTAGTTTTGATCACATTAAAATTTTCCATAATAACTAATATAACCACATAGAAGAAAAATGCAAATACCATTTTTATTATAATCTTAGAAGAAAAACTCATCCTCTGACCTAAAATAGATGTTTATCTCTATGATACTGTGTGTTTGTATACCAAGAAAAGTATGAAAATATCAAAGAATTTAATAGAAAACTGTAAAGGCATAAATAAAGTGCTACAATGAAAAAAATTAGATTATAGCCAAATGAGCAATTATAATCTTCAATAAAAGCCAAATAAAAGCAATTAAAATTTACAAGGTAAATGGATAAGATTTATCAATACAATAGGACAAAAGTTCTTATGTTTATTACTAAAGATCCCAAATGGATCTGAAGGAACCTATCAGAATCTTGCAAAATTACAGGAATAACTTTGATATAGAAATCATATTGCTTAAATTGTTCCCTATAGATTTATCATCTTGTGTATAAAATGAGTTTTTCATGATATTGTTGATTATTGTAACAGAGCAATAATAAAAGTAACTCCAATTATTACTCAGAAAGACTTGCTTGGACACAAATGGCATATTTTTATAACTTGATGGGTGTGACATGATAAAATAATCAAAACAATATTAAGCAAACAGAAGAGGACCAAAGTAGAACGTGTGAGTAGTTGGGCTTACTGTGGAGCTAGAAGTAGATTTTATTGGTGTGGTAGGTAAGATGTATGCATAGTGTGACTCACTATATTTGGGTATATAGAGAACATGAAGATGCCACTTCTTGTAGCCAGGTACTACCCCTAATAGAGACATAAGGAAACAAATCCATTCACAAAGCTTTCAACTTAAAATCTATCCTTTCTATAAGAAGTGCAAGCACAGGAGATGGAACAGAGACTGAGGGAATGGTCTACTAATAACTGTCCCAACTTGAGACCCATCCCATGGCCAAACACCAATCCCTAACACTATTAATGATACTCTCTTATGCTTGTAGACAGGAACATGTTCTCTGAGAGGCTCTACTCAGCCTCAGACAGATAGATACCCACAGCCAAACAGTGGGTGGAGTTTGGGGACTCTTATAGAAGAACAGGAAAAAGTATTGTGAACCTGAAGGGGATAGAAACTCCACAGGAAGAGCAACAGAGTCAACTAACCTGGACCCTTGAGCCTCTCAGAGTCTGAACTACCAACCAAAGAACATAAACAAGCTAGAACTAGGCTTCCCCAAACATATGTAGCAGATGTACATCTTGGCCTTCATGAGGGTCCTGAACAATTGTAATGGGGGCTATCCCAAAATTTGTGGAATATGTGGAATATGTTCTAGTAGCTGTGCTGCCTTGTCTGGCCTCAGTGGGAGAGGATGTGCCTAGCCTAGCAGAGACTTAAAGAGTCAGGGTTGAGAGAATACCCAGCGGGGGTCCCACTTGCTCAGAGTGAAGGGGAGAAGGAGTAGGAAAGGATTGTTTGTGTGTGGGTGACTGGGAGGGAGGTAGTGAGCAGGATGTAGAGTGAGTAAATAAAAAATAAATTAAATTAAATTAAAAGATGTATGCATAGAGAATACTGATTGTGATGTCTAATTCAGACTGATGTACTTCATTGAACACATCAGAATTCTATGCTGAAAGTTTAAAAACAGGGAGGATGTAATAGAAGAAATATAAATGAAAATCTCAGTTGAAAAATCTTTCTTAAACTTATTTGATTATCACTACATAAAAGGTAGATAATAGGAGGGCTAGTGAGACTGCAGAAAGTGAAATACCTGAACATTGCAGCTGAGAGAGTAAGATGATACAAATCAGCCTAATCTGTGAAGGAGGAAATGATATTAGCACAGGACCCCACAAAGCTGCCTCCCTGAATATACTCATGAGAAAAATGCTGCACATGGCGGTCATAGTTAAATAGGATGGGAGGAAAACGGATTTCTTCAATGATCACTGAGATTCTTTTCAGGTTCTAAATGATGGTGATGAGTGGACAAATGTTCCATTATATGCTTCCTTAATTCTAACAACAAAAAATGCAAGAATGTAGCTATTGTCCTGTTGCAGGAAATATTAATAATGAAAGAATATATAACATTTTCCTATGCTATGCCCTGGTTCTCTCATTCCTGGCTGGCTGGCCAGCCATGCACTGGTGAGCAATGGCCAACCTGCTTTTATCTCTTGAAGCTCTGACTCAGAGCTCCATGATCTCTCTATCCAGCTCACTAGGTTCCCACTGGAGGGTCGCTATCACCATGCCAGCCCCGTGCTTCAATACCCCCACAGCCTCTGTGGTGCACATGAGGCAAACCCACACTTTGCCGCTGTACCTTTCTCTCTGGAACCCAGACGAGCCAACTCATGAAGGAAAACGCAACCTAAACTTTGCTCAGAAACAATAATAACTCAATCTCTGGGTGCAACAACTAAAACCTAATCTTGTGAGCCTTATCAAAATCTGATTCCTCTGGTGGCGAATCCTTGCCAATCTGCCATGAATCCAGGAGACTCTAATAGCTACATCTTAGCTATCTGCTGTCCCTGTTCCAAAAGGCCCCCTCTCTCTCCTGCCTCCTCTCTTCCTCTCTCCGCCTCCCTGTAAGTCCATCCTATGCGCCCAATGATTGGCTCCTTCATTCATTAGGGGATTGGTTCACAAGAAGTCATAGGTGTACTCCTTGTCTGAAGCCCCTCCCAGGAGGGCAGAATCAGCATCCAAATGCAAACAGCCCTAGGGCTATCCACAACATTGTCCCATATCTAGAATGTGAATAAATACTGTCTCCTGCAGTAGTTCCTGGACTGCATTTGTTTTCCACTTTTTTTTTTTTTTTTAAGGAAGTGTACATTAGTTTGTATCTAGTGTACTTTCCAGAGTATTGCCATTATACAATGTTAGGTCATTGCTCTTTCAAGATTTGACAAAAAAAAAATCTTGGTATAGCAGAATGGTTAAGAAATTGAAAAGCAGTCATAAACAATGTGTCTGAGATGAATGCAATCTTTTCCTCATCTTTCTCTGTACACTATTAGATGACTATGCAACTAAATTAAAATTGTAGGTTTTGCCTGAGTGATGTTAATCAATATGACAAGCTCAATATTCCTCTAATGATAAAACTTTGATATCATCTGGGAGCAAAGAAATAAACATAAACATACATACACATACACATACATGGTGAACATTTTTGTATTTGACAAAATTCATTGGTAATAAAGATGAATATCTTGCATATAATTGATTTTCATGTAAGAATTACAAATATTATTTAAGAAAACATTAAATTGTGTTTTACTTGGCTCACGTTTCCTTTTGTGAACACAAAGTAATGCAAAGCAGTGGTATGTATTTTTCACTTTCAGCTACCAGATTAGGAAACTGAATAATGATTATTTTAAATATCTATTATGAAATATTTTTATTTTTAAAAAGCACATCAAATTAAGTGACTAAAGGATAGATAATTTAAAAGGATTCCTAGAATTTAATACAAATCTTGATCTAAAACATAAATTAAGAGATAATTGTTTCATTTGGTTAAAATAACTCAATCTTTTTTTTTTTCCTTTTGTTTTGGTTTCTTTTAAGCATGTCCAATGATTCAAATTATAAATAAAACTTGGAAATAATCTAATAATGAATATATTTTGGATTAACCAAATGGGACTAAAGAGATGTTTCTCAAATTCTCCTTAGGGTGACCTGTAAAGCCTAGAGAAATATTTCTGGACAATGCAGTTTTTCACTTTCTCTAGTGCAGTTTTTCTTGTCTAAAGGATGCACAGTGTAAAATAATTCGTCTGGTTACTTCCAATGGGAAATACATCAGCTATTTTTGCCTTTGGAGGTTGTAGAAGAGGGGATATTATAAAGTGATCTTTTTAATCTAACTCTCACAAAAACATCAGGGACAACAAAATATCAAAATTTTCCTATAACCATGAGGCCAAAATGAGACTAGAATCTCACTGGGTTTATTCTACTTTTGTATTATGTGTAAGAATTCAGACGTTGCTTTTAAAATCTGATAACCCCCAACTGTAGATTAGTGAAGTCACTCATATTTCTAACAATGCCACGCTTTTTCTAATTCCTTTTTTCCCTCCAGTTCAGACTGGGAGAGCTGGCTGACAGCTCCAGAGAACCTCCTACATTAATTAAATTCAAGATGATTCTCTCCAATGGTGCATGTTATTGTGTTTAATATCAGCAAGTGATATTCATAATGACCTTTTATATTCCGTAACAAACAGTATTTCAGGAAAACTCTGTGCTACCTAGAATAACCAGTAAAACGCCTCCCACATCACAATACAGTAATGATAAACGAACTAGTATTGGAAGGTCAGTTTTGTCACAATGCTCCATTCCGAATTTGTATTTAGAAAGTTATAAAATCAATTTTAAATTAAGTATCAGTAGGAGTGATCCTAAAATTATTTCTCTTATTGTATACTAGTAGATACTGTTGAATGCTATAATTAGTTTTAATCAATACACATTCCAACTCTCTTTGTGTAGGTGTAACTGAGCAAGTCAATATCTCCCATTTTGCCAGATACTAAAGTACACTATATCAATAATCTAATAATTCTAAAGTAAGACTCATTGATTGCTATTATAAGTTTTCAAACAGCATACTTCAGACCTAGTGGCTAATGTTTAGTCTTTATATTTTTTGGCCTAACAAATATGGTATCTGGTAATAATTTTGTCTTCCAACACATTGCTCTTTTGTTTCCAAAATTATATCCTTGTGGGCAACCTACATTTCTGGCCATTCTTTCAATCTCTTTTACTAATGTATTCAGATTTCTAAATATTGAGTTTTCCCATGCCTGACTCTTAAAAATTCCCTTCAATACAAATTGATCCAGTCTTAAGTCTTTAAACACCAACTCCTTTTTTTTTTTAATTCCCACCTTTTATCACCTATGAATGTTAGAATCAAGGATCTAACTGCCTACTTTGTATTTTCTATTTGATACACATTAAAAAATCTCATACTTAATACTGATGAAACAGCTCTTACATAGTTCCTGCAAAACAGTTAAAAATGAAACTTATCATTCTCCTTCCCTTATCCAAAGCATAGGTATCTTCTATTAGCATTCCGAACTTTTAATAGAAGATGAGTTCTATACCTTCCCATAATGCTATTGTTGCCCTGGTTTAATCTATCACAAAGGTCTCTTTCAGTTAATCTTCAAAATGACAACTGGAATTCAGTTCTTTTGTAGCTGATTCACATCACTCTCTATATTCTCCTGTCTAATAGAAAAACCAAAACTGTCATTAGCATGCAGAAAATCCCACAAGATCTATTTACCTGTAATTTTTCTGACTTTTCCTCAAGTATGCTAGTCATCCTGTTTCTCACTCTTCTCTAAGTCAGCTTTTTTGTTGTTGTTATTGTTGTTGTTTTTGGTAGTGGTGGTAGTGGTGATGGTGGTGGTGGTGGTGTTGGTGGTGTTGGTGGTATTGTTGGTGTTGATTGGTTGCTTGGCTTATCATTTGCTATTTTCCTATAATTTTACAGAAGATACACTTCTCTTTGCTCTTTTAAGGTAAATTTAAGGATTTTTGAAATTGTAAGTAATAGATTGAAACAATATTTGTGAAAAGGCAAATTCTATTGGAGAAATATGATATCTCCCAGAGAGATAAGAACAGGCTCTGGAGGACAGAACAAAGATCATTCCACCCAAATCTAACTTAGTGAGTCTGTGAGTATACTGTGTGTAGCTTACTTTCACAGTGCCTTTGGACACTGAAATTTTGAAATATCTTGCATCTAAGTTAATAATATCCCTTGAGGTCACTTAAAATCTTGTTATTCAATCTAGATCTCTTCTCTGTACTCGGACTGTTTGCATCTAATAAGCCTTTAAGATAACCATGTAACCAACCTTGTTATGGACAGACTCCTTAGGTAATCAGCTTTTACAATTTAAACTAAACACATAACTTTAAACATAAACTATATATTATTCTATTCCCATGATAGAGAATTTGTGTGTGTCTGTGTGTGTGTGCATGATGCACACATGCACAAACACACACATAGACATATGTGTGTGTGTATATATATGTATATATATATATATATATATATATATATATATATATATATATATAGAGAGAGAGAGAGAGAGAGAGGAGGGTGATTTGGTAGTCCTTTGTTGAAAATATTCAACAGGTTGAAAGCAAATATCCATCATAAATGTTGAGAACAATATGTGGATACAGGTGATAACATCATGAGATAGAATGCTATTCTAAGTTAGTAAAATAACTTCTTCCCTTGAAAAACTTAAATTATCATATAGAAAATTTTCATTCCTTTCCAATACCATGGTTTCTGTACCATTAATTAAATATAGAGCAAAATCCTTTATTGGGACAGACTGATAAGAGGAGACTTAGGGAATTTAAATTTTAGCTCTCCCTTTTCTAAAGTACTTGAAGAAAAGTACTCACTTTTGATTCTTAAATCAGATCTCAAGACACCTGTGATTACTTAGAGAAATATTTGATAGCAGTTGTTCATAGGATCATGTGTAATTCAGGGCAGCTATGTCACTGGAAAGTCCACTCAAGCTTGTTTGACAATATATGGAAGTTTTAACTTTGGAATCCATTTGATGACATCCATACAGCTCAGGTAGCTTGTAAGCCTCTTCCCTCCAGCAGTTATTAAGGCCTTTATAAACTGGGGTTGGGTTCTTGCAAATGCTATAACATTTGTGAGTTTATTATGCTGAGTCTTGCAATTTTTGTTTACTCCTGAATCATGCCAGTTTTCCTCCTCAATTGAGGAGGGAATATTTTGAATTAGAAGAAATGAACACACAGCAAACTACCCCTTATTTTTCTTGTATTATTTCTGTTCCATTGTGTGGCAGTGATCTGTGACCAGCAATCTGGCAACTGGTTGAGCACAGGCATAAAATCTGGGCGATCCAGCGGAATAATCTGCAAGGGACTAGAAAATGTTATGCCAATGCTCCCGGGAGGCTTTTGGCTCCAGTCACAGTCACGTACAACCCCTCCTCAAGTAGAGGTATGGCCACATAGCCCCAAGCCATCCCCATGTTAATGAGATACCTAGAGGCTTAGCCATGCCCCTTCCCAGTTACTATATCTGCCTAGCCTCTCCCAGAAGAGCAGAGGTACAATTCCATCCATGCCACTCTCCACACGATGACAGTAAACATCTTAGAATTATGGACTGTCTCTTCATCTGGACCTGTGTGGGAAGAAGCAAGGGATCCGGCCCTTGATTAAGGAGCCATGTCTAATCTCTCAACAAGGGCTTCCCAGAGCTTCCAGACAGTAGCTATTCACCTAAGCCTAAGCAGCTAGCCCGGCACCCCAAGCCACCAAAACCCAGTCTTGGTGGGAACCCCAGCTGCACTCAGGCTAGCCTGTCTGCAGCACCCTGCAGCAACCACGGTGCCTGGGCTACAGAACCCAAGGAGACGGTTACTGCATGGAGAATGTCCCCTCCCTCATCCATGGTCAGGGCCTGCGAAGGCTTCCCAGAGCCTCCACCTGCCCGTCGGACTATGAGGGAAGATGCTCAGCCACTTTCTTCATGTCTTCTGTCCCACCCAGAGCCGCAGCTCCCGGGACAGACATGTAGGATTTCTTTCCACTGTGCCAGGCCTGTTCCCACATTTCATGTCATCCAATAGTCTCTGAGCCTTGGTGGAAATGAAACAATTTTGTCTGTTAATATGTGCATATTCAACTATTTTGCAACAATAATGTATTCTCAGTCACTTGACTGAGTTGAGTCTCAGCAATGAAAACTGTTCATTGTAAAAATGAGACCTGAGACCTGGGAGGTAAGAGACTCTCAGGACTCCAAGGGAGGGACCTTAGAGGAAATTCCCAACAAGGGTGACAGGGAACTTGTACAGTCCACCTCCAGCAGAAAGACAGGGCATCAAGAGGAGGGATTGGGTTGCCATCTCACAGTCAAAAGCTCTAACCAGAATTGTTCTTGTCTAAAAGAACTGCAGGAACAAAAATGGAGAAGACAATGAGGGAAGGAGGTTCAGTGACTGTCCCTAATTGGGGAATCCCTCAAGGGGAAGCTCTGAAGCCTGACACTATTACTGAGGCTATGGTGTGCCTATAGACAGGGGTTTAGCATGGCTCCCCTCTGAGATTCCCAACCACCAGCTCACCAAGACAGATGCAGATACTTAAATCCAACCAATGGACTGAAGTTGGGGACATCCATGGTTGAATTAGGGAAAAGCCGGAAAAAGTTGAGTAGGAGGGTGACCCATATGAAGGCCAGCAGTCTCAACTAACCCAGACCCCTGAGATCTCTCAGACACTGTGCCAACAACCAAGCAGCATCCATTAGCTGTTACAAGTCCCCAGATACATATACAGCAGAGGACTGCCTGTCCTGGCCTCACTGAAAGAAGAGGCACCTAACCCTCAAGACTTGAGACCCCTGGGAGTTGGGAGGCCTGATATGGGGTGAGATAGGGGTGGGATGAGGGATGATAACATCCTCCTGGAGTCAGAATGAAGAAGGAATGGGATGAGGAACTTTCAGATGGTGGACTGGGAGGGGATAATGATGACAAAAATGTTTCCCTCCATGATAGCACCAATAATGTATGGGCATAAACTCAAATATTGAGAAGGAAAACTGAAAGACACACCACATTAATAATACTTATCTCCACAAGAGACCTGTTGCTATCACAGCCTCAAGTCTTTGCTCTTGCTTTTAGCGTTAATAATTGAGTCCCTTCTTATGAACCTAGACTTAAAATACATCAGAACTCAATGGTTGCTCTGATGCTTAATGTTGGTTGTCAACTTGAATGGATCTACATCAAGTAAGGACCATGACTCTGAATATGTCTACAAGGTTGTGCCTGACTAACTGAAAAATGAAACCCTTTAACAATGTTAGCAGTAATTTCCAGTGGTGACACTGATATACTACAAAGAGGTAAAAGGGGAAACTTTTTCTTTTTGCCTTCTTACATTTTCTTCGTATCAGAAAGCACAGCAGTATCCTGTTCCTGCCCTTCCGGCTGCTGCTGCTATCATCCTTCACCAACATCAGATCTCAGAATTTTATTTTATTTATTTTTTGTTGTTTTTGCCTTGCCTTAAAACTAGACTGAAGTAAAAGTATCTCGAGAAATTCATCAGACCTTTAATAACAGGCCTTGTGGACTAGGCAGCTACTAAGTTCTCAGCTTTTCCAGATAGGTATTCTTGGACCACCCAGATTGCTAATATGTGTGGGAAAAAATAGCGTGAGGTATAAAGACCTTGGGAATATTTTTTTCGCTTCCCAGGAAGCAATCTGGGCTCCTTAGAGAAAGCCACTGACAATGTGTCATTGATCAATGATGACTCTGACTTAGGGAGGGTAAGTCTGAAGCTGAGTAACTCCTGGGACAACTAGCTAGAGGAGATAACAAAGCCAGAACTGAGCTGGTCTCCAAAGTTCTTCAAGATCTCACCAAATATAGAGAAAATAACATAACAAACAATCAATCAAAATTGTACTAATGTCACTGCTCTGCCACCAACCAACCATACTAGAGGTTATCTAACTCTTCTGGAAAATTCCCCTATTCCTGCATAAAAAGGGGGCCTTTGAGGCACTCAAGCTGTCACCATTTTAATAAATGGTTAACCCCTGAATGCTGAGAATTTCTGCAGAATAAACTCCGTTTGCCTTTGTATACTATATAAGTCTGGAATTTTCCTTTAGTGATTCTTGGACCCTAACAATAGAACATTCTAAAAAAAACCACTTGCATCTCATTTCAATCAGATTATTGAAACAATGTACTCCAAAGAAATGGAGCTTTTTCAGGAATCTCATGCTAGAAGGAGGAAAAGTAACCAGCCAGAAGAACTTGTCCTCCAAAAACAAAGTTCACAAATTACTAACAAAGCAACGGACCCTTTTCAGGATGAGACTAATGGCCAGCATATGATCGGTCAATGATAGGTGGAACACAGCTTGACTTGGGGATTGCTTAATGCTCTTCCTTTGCCCTCTCTTTATATTTAAATCTTACTTCAGAAATTCAAAGGCAGACTTGGCACATTTTCAGAATCTCTTTGACCTTCTAAATTTGGCTATGTTGATATATCTCTGTTTTTATTGTGTCTATTTTTAACCTTTCAAGTGCCTTATTAAGGTTAGGTAATATTTCACTGCATATTTCACTGCAGAACAGGTTATGGCATCTGAATTCAGAATGAAAACTATATCATATAAGTTAATCTAATACACATCCTTTAAATTTACATTCATTTTATCATCTTTCTCTAGAGATCCTTGACTAATGTAGTTGTACCTATGGGAACATTACTCCAACCCATGCATAATCCACAATCATTACATAAGCCATGCATGCTTCTCCCTTATCCTGTGCTGTTGCTCTGCGCCGCTCTGCATTAACTCCCCTCCCAGGATCTCAGTAATGTCCATTAGTAAGGTTTTTCCATACTCATGCCTAATAGCAGAAGACCTTTCCTGTGCTATGCCTATTTATGGAGCTGCCTCCATCAGTTTCCTTCTCTTGTCAGTCTCTGGACCAGCTCCACGGCCTTTGTCTTTTCAGTAGCCACCCAAAGCTTTTTAAATGATCAAAAACAAGGCAAAGGCAAACACCTTCGCCTCTATTCTACTTTCATTCAGAGAAGAAATGCTTATAACTTATTCTTGGTCTCTTGCTTCCCAACCATAGAATGAAATAACTTAATTCTTTATCTGAACTGTTTTATTGGTAAATGTGTTATCTGACTTTTTCTATGGAAATGTGAGTAAATATTTATTAACCCACAAATTGCACCAAGACAAACCAAATGAGTGATTCTACAGCATCTGGATTTGGAAAACAGCAAGTTCATTGTGATTACTTAAAGAATGGATGGGGTGGTAAGGGTGCTTCTTTTACTGACAGAAGTATGACTAACTCCATGACAGCTAAGGTGCTACAATCCCCATCCTAGCAGAATAATCTATCTCAAAGCTATAGGAAGAAAGCTTCTTGCAAAACCTACAGGCAGCTCAGCCAGGTGGGTAGTCTCCTATCCCAGAAAATGTTCACTGCTTTTACAACCTTGCAAATCTTCTAAATGTCTGAGTTTTCTGAGTTTTGTAAGTTTCATTTATTTTCAGTGATCTGGGTCCCTCTTGTCCCTTAGAAGAGAATGTTTCAATTAGGAATATATGACTACACAACACAAGGTCCCCAGCAAGCATGAGTACCTTGTAAGATATAAATAAAATATGTATTAGAGAAAAAATACTTTGAAAATAACTTCCTCTTTTAGAAATTTCAAGTAAATATAGTTCTATGGTTCATATTAAATGTAAGTAAGAGCTTTAGGAAAAACTCATTTGACTAGAAATATATAAACTTTAGAGGAAAGGTAAACATTAGAGGAGGAAAGTGGCATCAAATTAAACCACTGGAAACATTTCCTCGATTTGTCTCATATGTAACTATTTTATGGAACTGGCAGAAAATTCCTAGTGCATCTGTAACATTTTCAATTTGTTTTAATATTATGTGAATTTCTTTATGCTTAATCTAAGATCATTGATTAATAAGCAACCACCCACTCTCATGATAGGTGGGGTGAGAAGGAGCCTTGAGGTGTTGAGGAGAAAAGCTATCTCTGTGAATGCCTGATAAGTAAATATATGTTTTTCATCTTCTCACAAGTGATATCAATCGAAAAGTTTAGTTCTTGCTTTTGATTCTTAACCTATCATTGCAAAACTAATTAGAAAGAAGTGCATTCAGCAATATATATATACACACTCACTCTTCGGTGTAGAAATCAATCTAGTAATTTTGAAAGTTAACTGAAATATCAAGAAAGGTGTGGAGAAATATCCCAGGAGGTGTGGAGAATAAACTAGACATTTGGAGCAGATGAAGAATTATAGGAAATATTTTTTAAAGTAGCCAAGCTCCAACATCTAGATTTTTGAAGAAACACTGCTTTTGTATGTCTTACTTTATCACGTATATTTGAATAAAATCAAAGGGATATTTTGGTATCTATTTATGCTGAAGAGAAAGGGTTACAACAAATACAGCATACTCTGTCTGCAGAATTGACAGCTGTACTGGTTTATCTACAGTTTACACTCCTTCTTTTGTATTCTTTTAGCACTCCTTGGCATTTGTGAAATGATTATGACTTATTCTAAAATGAATGTATACCTACTTGATGAGGTTTAATACAAAACAAACCTAAAAGTGACATTGGGTCACATCAAAAGTCTAACATCAGTATTCTCTTTCTTCAGGTTTCAAGAAATGCACACAATAAAATAATAAGATAAATGCAGATAAGATTGTTTTGCATTCACACTTCTTTTATACATTAAGGAAATGTAAATTAAGGAATATCACCTTTCCTGCCTGCCAAGTACAAATTAAGCATACTATACAGTTGTGTCTGCCAAGGTATTGTCAAATATTATTTGATATAATAATAAGAACAAAGCTGAGCCCTATGTGGTTGTAAGAAAGATACATGAAATAAAAGCTTTCAGAGTTTGAGAAGAAACTTAAAGTGTTGAAAATGCTCTAAAACTGAATATTTAATGAACATTTATGCAGAAAATGTTAGGATATGCTATTTTTTTCATATTGAAATTACTTATGCATACCCTTCCATCACAATGTGATTCATGTACAATAAAAATTAAAGAAATCAAAGAAGACCTCAGAAGATGGAAAGATCTCTCATGCTCATGGATTCACATGTTTAATATAGTAAAAATGGCCATCTTGACAAAAGCAATCTACAGATTCAGTGCAATCCCCATCAAAATCCCAATTCAATTCTTCATAGAGTTAGAAAGAGCAATTCTCAAATTCATTTGGAATAACAAAAAACCTAGGATAGCAAAAACTATTCTCAACAATAAAATAACTTCGGGGGAATCAGCATCCCTGACCTCAAGCTGTACTACAGAGCAGTAGTGATAAAAACTGCATAGTATTGGTACAGTGACAGGCAGGTAGATCAATGGAATAGAATTGAAGACCCGGAAATGAATCCACACATCTATAGTCACTTGATCTTTCACAAAAGAGATAAAACCATCTTCAATAAAAGCATTTTCAACAAATGGTGCTGGTTCAACTGGTGGGTAACCTGTAGAAGAATGCAAATTAATCCATTCCTATCTCCCTGTACAAAGCTCAAAGTTCAAGTGTATACAAGACCTTTGAAAGTCTTCGACCTATAATCTTCCCAGAGACGCCCTTGGAACTAGGCATCCACCATTTTTCTAAGTTTCTCAGAAATCTTCTGACCTGCCTTTTAAGTAATATGTTTCTCTTTTATATGTAATAAACAGATTAGAGGGTGTTTGGGAACTTGTGAATACTTGAAGTTACTAAAATCACATGACATCTCAATGGCTATGCTTAACCACAGCATGGAAGTTTGATATTGCCATGCAGTACCATAGCCCCATTTTTCAGATATAATACAATTGTTACCTTCAGGAGACTATTTTTCTACCCTTATAATCAGGAATGGTAGAAAGAAGGAATATTTTTTATAGTTTTCTTATATTACAATATAATTTTCTTTGTAATGGCTATTTCAGAATAAGATAGTACCTAGCATTTATGTAAAACAGTTCAGAAGAGGATAAAAAACATAAAATCCAACATCTTTTATTAGAGTTTTCTTGGTTTAGATCTGTCATGTCATCCAGGCATTTGAGACACTTAGAGTCTAATATAGGCAAAATTAAAATAGATCTATGTATAGCTTAATCTGCTAGAAGAGATTCATGTTGTCCATGGGATACTGTTCTTATAGATATACAGCAAGCTATGGACTCATGGAAGCTATCCCTGGAATTTCAAAGGGAAGTCTGAAAACCAGGCAATATATATGCAAACATCAAAGCATTAACATCCATCCTTGACAAAGTGATATATGTATCTGTGAGTAAGAAGTCAATTGATTATGTTAGAAATTTTCAAAATACCAGTTATTTATCATGCCTACCTTGGAATACTGCACATGTGCACAAAGCTAATGGGACCATATGGTCATGTCATTTGTAGCTAGAAAACTCATAGGAAACCCCTGCCAAAATCTATAGAAAGTTACATCCAATGATGCCAAGATGCAAGGCATGGTGATATAAGATTTATTGCTTTCTTTGCTGTGTTTTCACCTTGCTTAGGTCTCAATTCATAGTCTTGAACTTCACTATTCACAATTGGAATAAACATATGCATTCCTTGTTAGTGACTGTTGAAAGTATATAATTTCACAGAGATGAATGGCACAGTTCAAAATATAATTCTAGAATCAGGCAATATTCTAGAATTATATTTTGAGCAACACTGCAGCAGGAGAGAAGATGGTGTCATTTCAAGCTTAGCTGAATGCACCTCAGATATGTAGACTTGAAATGTCTAACTTAAATCACGGCTGATGTTTTTGTCTTTATAAGACTTAATAGTTAT
The DNA here is from genome assembly GCA_028551405.1 of Uromys caudimaculatus. Taxonomy (NCBI): domain Eukaryota; kingdom Metazoa; phylum Chordata; class Mammalia; order Rodentia; family Muridae; genus Uromys; species Uromys caudimaculatus. The sequence goes on from CM052713.1 coordinate 43,405,889, forward strand.
CTTCCTGTTGTTTACTTCTCTTGTCTGGATAAAACTCTAAACCAAGACATTCATGTTATTTCTGAGATTGTCCTATGTCATACACTGTATTTCTAGAAAAAAAATACTGAAAAGTTTAAGTCACAAATAATTTTGGTTTGTTCACACAAATTTATAAGAAAAGTCTTTCTTAGAATTCATTCCAATTGTAAGTACTATGGATTTCTTCATTGCTGTTAATTAAATCCTGGAACTATACAAAAGTTAGAATCCCAGTCTCACCTAAGTTTAGATCGAGGTCCATTATGTACATGATTTAAAAATATTCTATGATTTGGAATAAACTTTCATTTCCATTACAATAGCTAACTAGCCAAGGCATGCTAACTTCATGAAGAAGTTAGTAATTTTTACTAGTTATTTATTTATTTATTTATTTATTTATTTATTTAGCTAGTAATCTTTTAGCTTCAAGGGCATGATGCTGGTATTAGCTAATTTATGGTAAAGTCCCACTTTTTGGAGAGTTTCAAGGCAACCTATGGTATTCCAGGGCAAAGGACAGGAAGGGTGCATACTTCAATCTCTGTGTGAGGCTTCTGTACTTCTTATGGTAAAACCACTAGGTTTTAATCATTCCATTTCAAACATGACCTTAACATTTCTTGAGGTCCTACCACTATATAAAATAGTATTTAACACACTACCCTGCTCAAATTCTGAGTAAATATTGTATATATAGAACAAAGCATTTTAATGTCTCTTCCTGATTTCCCCAAAACTAGAGTTTATAAAATTCTCCTGCCAAAAGTGGTATAATAAATATTTCAGTCTGGAAGAATCATATACACTTTCTGTTATATATTTTTAACGGTGACACATTCTACAACATTTTAAATATTTAAAAAAAATCTTAACTTACAGGTCATATAAAAACAGCTATGAATATTATGGTAATATATAATTTACCAATTCCTAATACTGGAAATATTATTATAAATATTTTCATTGTCTAAGAGAAAGGTCTTTTTCTTATTTGTCCCTGTTGAGAGTGATCTAATTTTTTATTTGAAACTTGAGAGTAAGTAATCTTTTGTAGTCTTTCTGATTCTTAAAGTATCAAAAGCCTACTCTTTATGATTAAAGATTTTCTTCACCTACTTATATTCTAGAAGTCAGTTCCTCCTACAATAGCTCAGATTTCTATACATAGAAGTCATCAGCCATTAGTATATTAGTCCAGCTCATAAAAAAAAAAGCAGAACACAAACTGAAATTTGGTATGAAATATTGCTAGTTTTACAACATTTGTGAAAAGAAAGAACAAGGGGAAATCAGCTCCCAATAGTTGTGAAAAAGAGAATGATGGGAAGTGATAGGGGAGAAGCTGCTTAGACAGAAGCTGGAAACTGTGAATACTGAGCCTAAAAGCACAGCATCCCACAGGCAACAGAAACCATCAAAGTTCCCTCTTGTTCCCAGGAACAGACCCATATTTGTATCCCTGCCATGCTGACCTCTTGCTTCAGAGCAGCTGGGAAGTGCATTCTCTCTGTGAAAGCAGTGCCAGATTTGATGGCACAGGTGTTGAGGCAGTCAATCAATCAGAGGACTGATCACTAGAAAGCTAAGAGTTAAAGCTCCTGTGTCACATGCCAGAAATACAAAATTGCACAGAAGCCAACATACTCATCTTAGTTTACCAGACTACCCTGTACAGCAGCTAACTAGCTAGCAGGATAGATGAGCACTACATAGATGAAAATTTTATGTATATTATTGTTGGATAGATGGATAATTGATAAATGCATGGATAGATAGCAGGTAGATGGAAAGATAGGTAGATCGTAGGTGAATAGATGAATGATTAATAGATGGATAATAGGTACCAGGTGCTAGCTCACTGGATGAACAATGGATAGATAGATAGATAGATAGATAGATAGATAGATAGATAGATAGATGACAAATAATAGATAAATACATGCATACATACATACTTACATAGATGATAGGTAAATGAGAACATTGAGAGCAAATAAATAATCATTGGATAGATTATAGACAAATGAAACAGATACAGAAATGGTAAATGCTTAAGTGATGTAGATTAATACAGGTAAATGTGCTTTAAATACAATATATCAACAAAAATTACTTCAGAGAGATTTTTTTCACTAATTGGCTTGACAATTATTTAAAATTGTTTGGAACTACATTTGTGGAAAAATATTTTCCATAATTCAGGATATCCTAGTCTCTAAAAATATGTTGTTTCTTTTTAATCAAATATTATGATGAAAACCTCTACAGTTCAAACTTTCTATAAACACTTGCAATCTAGCTTACCTCCCAGTATCCTGGGGCTCTCTTGTCACCCAAAGCATTATCAGATGCTTTCCAATATTGATCTGCCTCATACTGCAATGTTTTAAGATTTAATGCTGTGCTGCTTCAATTTCTAAGAGATATCAGTCTTCTACCTTATAAAATAATAATTCCCTAAATTTATAAATAAGCATTGTAGAAAGGTTTGAAAATTTTTAATAAATAAACTTTTACCAAAATATCCATCACACATCTTGTAATTTATGTAAAACCATTCAGATGTGAATAGTGACTGATATTTGATATATTATTATTAAGAGCAAATGCTTTGTAAGGTATATATGTTTTCCAATAAACCTTCTTTCTAGAATATGTCTGAGACTTGCATATTTCATGTTATTCTCTCATTTTCCATCATATAATCACAGAAAATATAAGGCAAGTCTGAAGGCAATAGGAACCATACTGACCTGGTAGGAAATGTCACATGTCTAGATACACTCACAGTGAAAAAAATTCTTGCTTTTTATGTGTACCTAAAGTATGACTATATGAACAGTGTCCTGTCCTGCTAAGTCAAGACTCACTTGGGAAGGGGAAACCTAAGTTGAGTGATGATTCTTGATTCCTGAGTGGTACCAGTGGGCTCAGCAAAGCTCTGAATGGTGCCACCTCTGGACGGTGGCACTAAGTCATGTAGAAAAGCTGGCTGAGCATGCACCATAAGAAAGCAAGTACATAGGCTTGATTCCTGCATAATCTCTGCTTCAGTTCTTACCTTCAGGTTCTCCCTTGAGTTTCTGCTCTAAGTTCCTACAATGACACAGAGTGCCCTGAAAATAAAAGACAAAACAAACCTTTTCCTTTTCAGCTTATTTTTGGTCATGGCTTTTATCACAGCAACTGAAAACAAACTAGGACACTGTTTCATCTTTTGTTTTGATTCCCGTCTTACATTTCATCGCATTCCTTTGTGCATACTGATTTTAGGTGACTATGATCATAATTAATTGTTTTGATTAATCAAATATATTTACATTACCAATTGTTCAGCCTATTTTTCCATTTAAAAAAAATCCCCTTTTTTATTTCTTTCTTAAGAGAAAATAATAGTGAGACCTAGGAATATCACCATTTGTTACCACTCAACAGTCATCTTCTGGCTTCTTCTTGTCTCTTTTTAAACTGCACCTCATTTCTACATGCCAAGACTGAAGAAGAAGAAATAATACTTTTGTTTCATATTTTTCAGAAACAGGAAATTATTTCTTCTTTTTATGTGGTATTGAGGTTTGAATCAAGGGCCTTACATATGCTGAACAAGGTCTCAAATACTAAGTAAAAACCCCCATACAGTTTCATACAACTTGTAATTCCCCATTTAGCCATTTATATCTGACATTGTAATCCCATTTTTAAATATTGTTTATGGCAAAAAGGTAATTTAAACTCTCTGTCTGTCTGCCTCTTTCTCCCTCACCCTCTCCCTACCCTGCTCTTTCTGTCTCTGTCTGTCTCTGTCTCTGTCTTTGTCTGTGTGTATGTGCAAGTACATGTGTATTATGTAGGTGGGTATACAGGTACATATGAATAGGCATGCATGTGGTTACACAACAATTTTGCATGCCTTTCCTAACATTCTATCCACCTTGTTCATGAGGCAGAGTTCTCTACCAGCCTGGAACTGACCAAACAGGCTAGGCTGCCTAGATCCTAGATCCTACAAACTTCTCTGTCTTTCTGTCTTTGTCTTATAAGTAAAAAGATTATAAATACTTGTGGTGGTTTGAATATGCTTGACCCAGGAAGTGGCACTATTAGGATTATGACCTTGTTGGAGTAGGTGTGGCCTTGTTGGAGAAAGTGTGTCACTGTGGGTGTGGGCTTTAAGACCCTTGTCCTAGCTGCCTGGAAGTCAGTCTTCTATTTGCTTCCAGAGCAAGATGTAGAACTCCCAGGTCCTCAGTGCTGAATGCTGCCCTCTCCCACCTTAATGATAACGGAATGAACCTCTGAACATGTAAGCCAGCACAATTAAATGTTGTTCTTCTACAAGTTGCCTTGATCATGGTGTTTCTTCACAGCAGGAAAACCCTAACTTAGACAGGATTTGATGATATGCCTGGCCTTTTCTTTACATGTGAATCCTGGGATCAAATAAACTTCAAGACAAGGAATTTCCTGAAAGGGTTATCTTCTAAATCCTAAGTTCTTAGCACCAACTCTGTTGTGGAAAAATTCTAGATAAATGATTATTTCCAGAAATGTTTATATTCTCAATAAAATTATTCCATGTAGATTGGGTTGATGACACCAAGAATGTGGAACTTATTTTAAAAATTAAACTATGTTTCCTACCTGTTCATCACTTTGGATCTCGGCATGTTAAAGATTTTGTGAGTGGTTAGGCCATGTTCATTAGGATGTAAGAGTCATACAATATTTAAGAAAGAAGCCTGTGCCCAATTTTTCCAAATGGCATAATAAAAAAGAAAAATATGAATTTCAACTGTTAATTAAAGCCAGAAAAAATATATATGTCAGCAAAATGAAAAGAAAAAAAAAGTTTAAATCCCTATACTTGATAGTACCTGAACCAATCAGGATATTGTAAGTTCATTAGCATAGGCAGATCTTACTGTCTGCTTTCAATATGCATGATGCAATGCCCAGTGCAATCCAGCAAGGTGGTGTTCATCTTGAATGTTTCCTACTTGGGAGAGTAGTGCTTTGGGTTATTCACATAACTTTATTCATTTATTTATATTTAGGAAGTAGATGGTGTGAGATAGCAGAGCTCATGCTAAAAACTTAGTCTCCAGTCACAAATTTAGTTTGCTTTTGCTTACATTACATCATGGAATTTCTGACTTTTTTAAAAGATGTGTTCAGAGCTACTTTGAAAAAGGTTAATAACAAAAAATAAATAAAATAAAATAAATTATGGATGAAGAAGGGTTTCATTCCAAACTTATTCTACAAACTTTAAAAGTTATTATGAAGAACACTACTCTAACTTTTTCAAATAGTCTAATAATAATAGAAGGAAAATGTTCATCAATGACATTGAACTCTAGAGGCAAGAGCATGAGGAGGGCAAGCTTGAAGTCAAGCTCGGCTACACATCAGGCTATTTTTTACTTACAAACAAAATACCACCAACAAAAAAGAACAAGATGAAAAAATTTAATTCAGGGTAATTGATAACAAAACAAAACAAACAAACAAAAAGTTACTTAAGCATTAACTATTTGTTTGCCTAAGCAATTATATAGAATGGTTCATTCTCTAAAGTGAATATAAGACCAACATTTTATGGATGAAAGACAAGACAATTCAAGTTTGTGAAAATTTTTTAGATTATATCTTTGACTGATAACTGACAAATGATAAAATACATATATGAGATATTATGAAATAAAAGATATTAAAATTAAAATAATTCTACCAGTCTACACCTCTGCCTGCAGTTTGTACTACATTTCCTGGCCCACAGTTCTGTCTGCTTCCCAGGAGGCCTGCTTCCACCCAGAAGAGCAGGTGAGATACTCATTTCCAAATCCCCCACCTGCTGAGCCCCCAATAAGCCCAGGAGCCCTGAGGTCGGCCCTTTCCTTTCTGTGCTTCATCTTCTGGTCCACACCTCTACTTGCAATAGCAGATGTGTACTCCGTTCCCCAGATCACAGTTCTGCCTGTATCCCAGGGGGCCTGTTGCCAATCTTGACAACCAATCCCAAAGGCCTGGTACTACCAGAGAATACCAAGCTAACCAACACTAGAGAAAACAGATGGCTAAAGGCAAGCACAAGAACATAATCAACAAAAGCCAGTGCAATAGGGCAGAATCAGAAACCAGCTCTCCTATTACAGCAAACCCTGGATGTCCTAACACACCTGAAGAGCAGGACAATGACCTTAAATCCCATCTCATGAAGATGATAGAGGCCTTGAAAGGATTCATAAATAAGTCCATTAAAGAAATACCAATAAATAGCATCAAACACATAGAAGCCTTTAAAGAGGAAATGAATAAATATAAAGAAATAAAGAAAAAGTAGAATCAAGCAGGGGAAGGTAACGAATAAAACTATGGGTCGCTTATGTATACTATCATATTATCCACAAATAACAATACTTTGATTTCTTCCTTTCCAATTTTTATCTGCTTGATCCCTATTGTATTGATTTGTTGTCTATTTGCTATAGCTAGAACTTCCAGTACTATACTGAATAGATAGGGAAAGAGTGGACGGCCCTCTCTTGTCCCTGATTTTAGTGTAATTGCTTTAAGTTTCTCTCTACTTAACTTGATGTTGGCTATTGGTTTGCCTTATATCACTTTTATTATTTTTAGGGATGCAAGTTGTATTCCTAATCTCTCCAAGACATTTAATAGGAAGGTGTGTCAGATTTTATCAACAATTTTCAATGTTAATAAAATGATCATGTGATTTTTTCTTCAATTTGTTTGTACGGTGGATTACATTGATGGATTGTTGTATATTGAACCATCCTAACATTTTTGGGATGGAGTCTACTTAATCAGGGTGAATGATGTTTTTGATGTGTTCTTGGGTTCAGTTTGTATTTTGTTGATTATTTTTGAATCAATGTACATATGAGAAATTGGTCTGAAATTCTCTTTCTTTGTTAAATTTTTGTGTGGTTTAGGTAGAAGTTTGGGCGTATTCCTCCTGTTTATATTTTGTGGAATAGTTTGTTGAATAGGTTGAGAAATTAACATTTCTTTGAATGTCTATCAGAATTCTTTGCCAAACCATAAGGCTCTGGTTGGGAGACTTTAATTACTGCTTCTATTTCCTTAGGCAGTAGAGGAATGTTTACATAGTTTACCTGATCTTGATTTATCTTTGCTAATGTTGTCTAGAAAATCATCTGTCTTTAGATTTTCCAATTTTGCAGAGTACAGGCTTTTGAAGTAAGACCTAATGATTTTTGGAATTTCCTTGGTATCTATTATAATGTATCCCTTTCATTCCTGAATTTGTAAATATGGATAGTGTTTTGTAAACTAAGATTTTTTTAAAAATAACTTACTTTTAATAAGGGTTCTCAAATGCTTTATTCCTACTTCTAGCCCACCATTAAAAGGTAATGTAGAAAAGATGCTAAATAGGACAAGTGAATATGGACCAGTTTAGAAGTAGTTCCTTGGATTAATTTCAATCTCTGTTTGTCAGGATAACAGCAGTGCAGTTCAGTAGTGTCAGGATAGCAATCAGGAATTGGCAGTGGTGGCATAATCTAACAGAAACTGCCAATCCTCATGCCAATCAGAACAAATCAGAGAGAGTGACCGGGACCACTAAGGGTTGCCTTGAGAAGTTCTCTGAGGTGCCTCTCAATGAAGTGAAAATCACTAAAATGGAAGACACAAGACCAAGGAAGCATTGCAAAGCTAGCTATGCAAGTGCACAGCCAATTTCTGTTGAGTGTGTCTCCAAATATCACATATCTTCCCACTGGTCTTACCTCAGCAAACCACCATGAGAGTCTGGAGCATGACATATTCAGAAATTTCCACTTCACTGTTTCTCTGCCTTTTTAGTTAGCTTGGCTAAGGGTTTGTTCTTTTTTTGACTTTCTGAAATAATAAGCTGTTGGTTTCTTTGACTCTGTACTGTTCTCTTTGTTTCTATTTGATTGTCTTCAGCCTATGTTTGATTATTTCCTGTTACCTACTTCTCTTGGATGTGTTTGCTTGTTTTTGTTCTAGAGCTTTCAGGTAAGCTTTTAAGTTGCTAGTATGAAATTTCTCCTATTTCGTTATGAAGGCACTTAGTGCTGTAAACTTTCCTCATCGTACTGCTTTGATTGTGTCACATAGGTTTGAGTATGCTGTGCCGTCATTTTCATTGAATTCTAGAAAGTCTTTTATTTATTTCTTTATTTCTTCATTGGCCCATTTGTCATCCCTTATAAAGCTGTTCAGTTTCCATGAGATTGCAGGCTTTTTGTTATTTTGTTGTACTTGAAAGCCAGTTTTAAACCATTGTGTTCTAATGAGATGCGGGGTATTGTTTCCATATTCTTGCACCAGTTGAAGTTGATTTGTGCCCTAGTATATGGTCAATTTTGGAGAAGGTTTGGTGATGTGCTAAGAAGAAAGTATATTCTTTTGTGTATGGGCGAAAAGTTCTGTAGTTATCTGTCAGGAGCATTTTGTTTATAATGTCTGTGAGTATCCTTATTTTCTTTTAAGTTTCTGTTAAATAACCTGTGCATTAGTGAGAGTGGAGTGTTGAAGTCCCCAAATATAAATGTGTGGTTTGATGTGTGATATAAGCTTTAGTAGTGTTCCTTTTACCACCAATGTGTGTGCTCTTTCATTTGGGACAGAGATGTTCAGTGTTGAGAAGTCTTCTTGGTGGAGTATTTCCCTTTGATCACTATAAAGTATCCTTCTCTATCTCTTTGATTACTTTGGGTTGAAAGTCCATTTTATTAAATACTAGAATGGCTACTTCAGCTTGTTTCTTGTGTCCATTTGCTTAGAAAACCTTTTACCAGCCCTTTATTCTGACTTAATGTCCATCTTTGTTGCTGATGTGTGTATCCTATATGCAGCAAAGTGCTAACCCTGTTTTAGCATTTTGTTAGTCTGTGTCTTTTTATTGGGCAATTGAGTTGATGTTTAGAGATACCAATGACCAATGATTGTTAATTCCTGTTATTTTGATATTGGTAGTGTGTGTGTGTGTGTGTGTGTGTGTGTGTGTGTGTGTGTGTGTGTGTGTGTTGGTGTTTTATATGGTTATTGTAAACTTATAGCCATCTCTATCTTTATGTTAAGGAAGTTTTCTCCTATGGTTTTGTCGAAAATATTTTCTAGGCCTTTGAAATGTGATATCTTCTCCTCCTTTTATTCCTATAATTCGTAAGTTTGTTCTTTATATAGCTTTCAAATTTTCCTGGATGTTTTCTATTAGAAACCTTTAAGAGTTAGCAATTTATTTGATATATCAATTTCTTCTAATCTTGAGATTCTCTCTTTCTTCTCTTGTTTTCTGTTGGTGATGTTTGCTTCTGTAGCTCCTGTTCTCTTTCCAAGGATTTTATCTCCAGGGTCATTCATATTTTCTGTGTTGATTATAATTCCATTTTCAGAAATTAGAATCTAATACCATTTCTAACTTCAGCAATGTGGCTGGATACAAAATTAACTCAAAAACTCCAGCAACAACAACAACAGCAACAGCAACAAAAAACAGTAGGCCATCTTTATATAAAAGATACCCAGGATGAGAAAGAAATAATGGAAACTAGAGTCTTCACAATAGCCACAAAAATATAAACTTACTTGATATAACACTAACCAACATGTGAAAGACCTGTATGACAAAAACTTTGAAAAAATAAATTGAAAGGCTAATATCTGAATTTAGTAAGAACTCCTGTGCTCATTGATCAGTAGGATTAACACAGTAAAAATGGCCATATTACTAAGAGCCAACTAGAGATGCAATCGCCATCAAAATTCCAACACGTTGTTTTTACGAATCTTGAAAGAGCAATTCTTAGCTTCATATGGAAACACAAAAGGATAACTAAAACAATACTGATCAATAGAATAATTTCTAGATGCATCATCAAGATGAACTACCCATTAATAGAAAGAAAACTTCATGGTATTGCTATAGAAACAGACCAGTTGATCAATGCAATGGAGTTAAAGACTCAGAAAAACCTCACACCACTATGGGCACTTGATATTTGACAAAGAAGCCAAAACCATACAATGCTTGGGGACTCTCGTGGAAGAATGGGAGGAAGGATTATGAGATTTGTTGGGTCAGGAACTTGACAGGAACTAGCACAGACCTAGAGATCAACTAATCTGGACACTTGGGGCTCTCAGAGTCTGAACCACCAACCAAAGGAAATACACAAGTGGACCTAGGCCTCCAAACACATATGTAGCAGATGTGCAGCTTGGTCTTCATGTGTGTCCAAATAACTGGAATGGGGCCTATAGCAAAAGCTGTTGCTTGTATGTGGGATATATTCTTCTACCTGGGCTGCCTTGTCTGGACTCAGTGAGAGAAGTACCACCTAACTTTGCAGAGACTTAAGTGTCAAGGTGGGGAAACACCCAGGGGAACCCCAGAGGAGAAGGGAAGGGGAGGGTATGTGAAGGACTGTTGGAGGGAGCAGTGATCAGGATAGGAAGTGACTAAGTAAACAAAGAAATTAAATTAGATTAAATTTAAAAGGTAAGGTACAGACCTATGTAGAGAATCTTAACAGGAATTTCTAATGGCCAAGAAGAAGCACTTAAAGAAATGGTCAATGTTTGTAGTCCTCAGAGAAATTAAAAAAACAAAAACACAAATCAACAACAACAACAACAACAAAACACCCTTAGTTTCTATCCTATATTCATTAGAATGGCTAAGATCAAAAACTCAAGTGATAGCACATGCCAGTGAGGATGTGGAGCAAGTAGAACACTCATGCATTGCTGGTGAGAGTGCTAACTCGTACAGCCACTCTGAAAATCAATCTGATACTTCCGCAAAAAATTAGAAATAATTCTTCTTGAAGAACCAGCTATTCTGCTTCTGGGAACATACCAAAAAGATACTCTATCATAACTCAAGAACACAAGTTTCACTATGTTCATAACAACTTTATTCATAATAGCCAGAAACTGAAAGCCACCCAGTTGCTCCTCAAGAATCTACATAGAAAATGAGGTTCATTTACACAATGGGATATAGTCAGCTATTAAAAACAAGGACATCATGCATTTTGCAGGCAAATGGATAAAACTAGAAAATGTTATTGGCATAACCTAGACCCAAAAGGACCTACATGGTATGTACTCACTCATAAGTGTGTATTAGCCACAAGGTACAGACTATCCATGATATAGTCTACAGACCCGTAGAAACTAATTAAGAAGGAATGCCCAAGCAAGGATGCTTGAATCTCACTTAGAAGGGGAAATAAAAAGTCATAAGAGGCAGATGGAAGGAGAGAACTGGGTGGTAGTACCTGTGAGAAGGAGAAAAGGGGTTCAGAATCAGATGTGGAAAGAGACGGGAGAGAAGGCCAGGAGAATGAATGGCAATCTGCAGCTGGGGTTGTGGGAGGTTAGGAGCTTCACTAATGAATGCCAGAGACCTGTGATCAGGAATGCTCCCAGGAGTCTTTAGCTGATAATCGTAGCAATGGGGATATGGAACCTGAAGAGATCACCTCCTGTGGCCAGGTAAGATCCCTAGTGCAAGGATCAGGACATCAACCCACCCACAAAAATGGAGCAGAACCTGAGGGGCTGATCAACTAAAAACTGGCTCAAATTGAGACCCATCCTACAGGCAAATACCCTTCCCTGACTCTATTGATGATACTCTGTTATGCTGGCACACAGGGGCCTAGCATAACTGTCCTCTGAAAGGCTCCACCCACCAGTTGACTGTAACAGATGCAGAAAGCCTCAGTCAAAGAATGGGAGGAGGAAGGGGACTCTAAACAAAGATTTGGGGGAAAGATTGAGGGTCCTGGAGGAGATAGGAACTCCACTGGACGACCAACAGTCAATTCACCTGGAACCTTGGGCTCACTCAGAGACTGAACCACCAACCAAAGAGCATACACTACAAGGGCTGGACCTAGATCTGCCCCGATCTCTCCCTCCTGCACATATGTAACAAATATGCAGCTTGGTCTTCATGTGGGTTCCCCAACAACTGGAGTACTAGACCGTCCCTAAAGTTGTTGCCTATCTGTGGAATCCCCCATAACTGGGCTGCTTTTTCTATCCTCAGTGCGAGATGATGTGCCTAACCCTGCAGAGACTGGATGTGCTAGGGTGGGCAAATACCCAGAAGTGACTCCACCCTCTCAAATAAGAGGAGAGGGGTCAGGGGAGGGACTCTGTGGAGGTGGGACCTGGAGCAGGGCCAGTGATCAGAAAGTAAAGTGAATATATAAATTAATTAATGTAAAAATATTCCAAAATCTAAACAAGCTAAAATAAATCCCAGTACTCTATGAAGTCTCATATTTAAAAATTTTAACTCTCTGGAAGATAACTATAAAAATCAGACCAGGCAAGATTTTTCTCTTAGCAATAAAATAACAAAAAAGAAAAAATACTATAAGCAGATGCTATATAATTCTACCAAAAGCAATTATCTCTTTGTCTGAGCTAAAGTATATTCAAAATGGCAAATAAACACAGGCAGGAGAAAAGAATAAAGAAAATTCTAAACAATAGCAAGAAGTGAAAGACTCCAATCGAAAATTGATGTTAGAAAGATAAATACTAAAATACAATGCAGAAGAATTTAGTGAAGCATAGCAATTTATTACAGGGCTTCAATTCTGTGTTCTCCTATATCCTCTGAGAATACTGTCTATGTACAGACAGTAACTAAAGCAAATCTATGCATACCAATGTCTATGTTTGTTAAAAACACCTAAGCCACATTCTCAGTAAAAAAAAAAAAAAAAAGAAAAAGAAAAAGAACAGGAAACCATGTAATATTTCTAAGATCTTAACCCTCCGTTAATAATAGAGTTAAATAGATTGTGAGTTAACAAGCATGCATAGCCCCACATTTGACTTTGCAAAACAGCCTGTTTGCAAAAAGTGCTCTTGGTAGAAAAACAGACACGTTTACCGGAATGTTCAGTGAGCAAACACATGAAGTAAAGATGAACAGGAGCAGACTAGAGGAACAGTGAAGCAGAACAGATCATTTTTGTAACAACTTGAGATTAGTCTCATTTAGGATGTGACAATTACATACTTACGATCTAAGCCCTATTTTAAACGACTTAAGCTTAGAAAGATCACTTTTTCCTACCTAGCATTTTCTCCCCATGCTCATAAGTTTTAATCACTTCATTCCATAAAGCATTTTGTAGATGAAATAGACAGGCATAGCTAGCCTTTCAGTGAGTGTCTCTTTGTAAAACAGCTGATGCAGTAAATCTCTTAGAAGACAAATTTATCAGTTGTTACTGACTCGGGCTATGAGCTCCGAGTTCTCAGTGATTTTAAAAAGAACACAAAGAGCTTCAGGAAACGTTAAATTTGAAAGTTACCGATGTGGGAATGCATTCGAAAGAATCAGGTCATAGAGGCAAAAACTCAATTATAATTCCCAAAATTGAGATGGCAAAAATCTCAACTGACCCAAATTTCTTGGCTCCTACCGGTGGCTGCATTTTCTACTTGAAATGAGTTGAAACTGGAAAAGTACTGGCAGCCTAACACCTGCTCCCTCATTTCCCCTTGGGTGGCTGAAGTAATTACCCACCCCTTACCTGCACCAGTTTAGGATCTGTGAAATGTTGGTCATGTAGAGTCAATCATCTCTGTGCTCTAGGGTGCCAAATGATCATCTGCCACTCAGAGTACAGCGTTGCTGGCGCACAGCCCTATCAGCTCTTCCTTTCTTCAGTCTAGGCATGCCCATATTGGTGCTGGTCAATTTGCATTTGCTTTCTACAGCAAAAATCCCATGGGAGGGATTATAGTTTATCTGAACTATACTTTCTGTATGTCGGTTTTCAAAACAAGTTTTACAAGTGATTACCTTTTAGAAATGTCTTCGATTAAACCTTAGAGAAGAGTCGGAATTTCCACAGAACAGACACACAGCGGAGAACAAGACTCCCTTTATAAGGACAGCATACTGCCAACTCTGTGGAACATTTATCAGATTAACCATGGCAGACATTAATTTATATTCTAGACCTCAGCCATGAATCTGTCCTACCTGGGCAAAATCATGATCAAGAGGAACAGCCAAATGGTAACATTACTGTTTATCACCAGGAGCAAAATTTCAAAATAGAAAATTATTAAAACTTTTAAAGTAGTAATTTGAGTAACTATGAGGAAGATGTTTATTCTTTACTATTCTCCAAACTCTCCCATAGTCACATAAAATCATTATTTCATACAAGGGGAAATGGCATAGCTTATGGAAACAACCAAATCAGACACTTCTTTCCCCTACAGCTAAAGAAGAAATAAATGGAGTTCAAAAGAAGAATCTACAACTTTGCAAAAATAAGAGAATAAGGTAAGTGCTTGCAATTAAAGAGTAGAAATGCGAAGTGTTCATATCAGGCTTTTGAAAACTGTTTCTGAGAAAGGCATAGAAATTGAATCCAAGTATAGAAATCACATCAGGGATGCTCAACAGAACTGAGCTGTATTTAGATATTTGAGAGAAGCATAGATTATGCAGGCTTTTACAAAAGAAACACTCGATGGCCATCAGGTGTTCAGGAATTTTCAGCTTAAAAGCAAAACTGTTGGTGGGATATAAGCATTAGACAAAATACGTATTAACATTTATTAATTTATAATCAAAGTTTCCTCCAGACAAATCCATTGTCATCTTTGTTTCAGGGAAGTGCTGAAGTGAAGCTGTGAGGGTAGAAGTCTGTCCATCGTAGACGGTACATAAATACAGTACAAATTCAACAGAATCAGTCACGAACTCATAACTTAATCTTGTAAATAGTACTAATCATGCCTGTAGCAAAAATTCACATAAGAAACACACAGGGTAAGAATAAAATAGCATATAACTATGCTTTTAACGCTAATCATTAAAGTAAGCCCTGGGTCTTTCATGTATATATTTTCCCTTTGAAAAAAATAATATAAAATGCTTTATTAGAGAATATTTTAAAATATGCTGCTGCTGCGATATTTGGGGGAAAAGGATTGTTAAGGTCTCAGATGAGTGTAATATCTTAAAGTTTCATTTCTTAATTAATAGACAACGAAGTGCAAAATTGATTAACTAGACATTATATAAGGAATAATTGATTATTATATTGTAATATTTGGAGTCATTCCACATATTATGCTGTATAATACAAGTACCTAAATAAACTCTAAAATATTTAATTATATTTAGTTAGGGGTATGGATGTAGCTCAGTAGGATCACGATAATAAATAAATAAATTGGAAATATTGAAATAAAAAAATTGAAAAATCCAAAACTGAAATAAAAATACATGTGTATATTTGAATTGTGATTAAATAAATTAGTTTGATTATTTTGGGTCTATCTGGTTAAACATTATTTGAAATAAAATATATAGATAAAGGCTATGTACATTATAAAAACACTTTCCTTCTACATTAAATGATAGTGTTAGAGTGATGATAGACAATCTTACAAATAATTTAAAATTTTCGTTTAATTATGTTTATCAAATGTGCAAGATATGAGTTTTGTTAGATACTACAATTATAAGTAGTTTTCAATTTTTAAGGCGTTTTAATTTTTCAGTTGAGAAGGCTCATTGAGCAGCGTTAGCCCTCAGAACTCTGTAGTACAGATTGACTGTAACAGGAGTTTTGCGCACTTACTGTTTTAAAGCGTCATATAGCATAAGTTGGAAAGGTGAGTTTGTATATTTTATGTGAGCTAAACCAAAATAATTCAGGTTGCCTAACACATTCTGAATCAGATATACATGGAAGCTAATAGAGATTAAAATGAATAGTTAATAAAACAAAAATGAACTTCTTTGCAAGAAAGGGTGTAAATTCTTTCCTTCATTAATCTATGTTTTCATTGATCAAGCACTTTTTAGATACAAAATTTCATCAGGAATTATCTTCATTATTTAAATTACTGTGCTCTCCAGGACATTTATGACTAGGTTCTGAGTGAAAATAAGTGGCTTCCTAAGATTAGCTTAGAAGTAAGGCAACTAAACAAAGGGGAACAGCATGGAATTGAATCAGCTCTCTTATTTGCATTATCCTCTGGGCTGTCAGCATCAGGGGACCCAAAGTGTCACTGTAACACGCCTCTCTACACCAGATATACAGAGTCATAAAATTTTTAAGTAAGCTTGAAATGTGCATTGCTAGAATTGTTATTCAATTTTAAAGATTATTTTGATACACTTTTATTTATTTATTTTATGTGCAGGTGCACACATGCTTGTGTGTGTGTGTGTGTGTATGTGTGTGTGTGTGTGTGTGTGTGTGTGTGTGTGTGTGTATGGTGGAGGTCAGAGATCAATTTAGAGGCAGCAGTTCAATTACCATATTGATAAAATAGTAATTATTTTATATAATATAAGCAAATGTTAGAAAATAAACAATTACTTAGAATGGTCTAGTGTGCTCAAATAAAACTATAACAGCATATAATTTATATTTCACCAGCATTTGCACATTAGAATGTTAACATTCAAAAGGCTGCATTTATTCATTCATTATCTTAGTGGAACATTGTTTATATATTATTTAAATTATTCCAATTTAAATTTTATTTTATGCCTGTGATATGTTACATATATACCTACTTATTACAGATGGGAATACTCATATAAAATAATTTAATGAGAAGCCATATGTCTTCGTTCCCAAATGGCTAAGATAATTATATAAAAGTTCAATTAATATGTATAGACTTCATGCATATTAATATGTATAGACTTGGTTAATTTTGATATGTGATCTTTTTGTATTTGCAAGTTTTGTTTTTTATAATAAACTTATTTTTTTAAAAAATCAATATGCTCAGCAAACTTCATATCCTAATTTTACTTAACAAGTCAAAAACATAAATCAATTATAATACAGAGAATAAACAATATGGTATATAAATTATAAAATTCAATAGATATGAATAGACATGAATAAACCTATCAAAACCACCTTTTTGGAACTCCAGAATTGCAAAAGGATTTTAGCAATCTATAAAAGTTATTTTCAAGATAAAAAAAGTGACAAGATGTAGCCAGTGCAGTGTGATGCTGCTTACTTATCTGGCTCATTCTCATAGCTCCATCATATAGTACATACAATGGACTTATTTTTATTAATGACGGATTTTAATCCCATCTAGGTGATATCTTTCTAAGATGAGCAAGAGCAGGCATAGATGAGTAAAGTGCTCTGAAGCCGAGTCAGAGACTGAGTACTACACTTGAAGACCCAGGAAACATCAAAGACTTCCCAAAGCCAACAGAAACAAGAAAGCATGAAAAGATTCTCCTCCAGATGTTTGAGAGAAATCTTGCAGTGATAAAGCATCATCATGTAACATTATAACTCAGAACTCTAACCATATATTACCCTTGCTATAAAAGCCACTAATTTGGTAGATGGATCTCAGGGAAATTAAACCAAGACCAAACAGACAGGATTTGAAGACATGAAGGAAAAGCCTATGAAACAAATTGGCAATCCAATATTTATAAGGCTCTTTATTAAGATTTGCACTGAAAAGAGAGGTCTAAAAGTGCTACAAAGTGACCAGTGCAACCTCAGCTATTAATGCTACCATCAGAATCAAATTCCCAGACGTGTGTGGATTTTGTGTTCTTTCAAATGATCATATTGTTGCGGTATACCACTTTTCATTCTAGTTTAAAAAAAAATTCAGAAAAATAAAGCAAAGATTTACCCTGGCTTGCATCAAACAAAAGAAAAAGTCACGTGAAGAACCCGTTGGTGTGAATATGAAGTTCAGGTTTTGTTTCCCATACAGTGTTGTCAAGTTTTGGTGTCTTGAAGAGAGCTTGCTGCTTTTCCTCTTGAGACTTGCATCAGTTCTTACTGGGTGAATTGCTTATTTCAAGCCTGTTCTTAGATACTTTTAGACTTCTTCCTTGATATTTCTTGATTGCTCTCTTCCCACTCCAGATTGCTCTTTTTCACACTCCAGAATATATTTCTTTTCTCTGTCTTGAGGCTTGAAAATGTGGCCAGAAACTGAGCATTTTTTGTTGCCATGTTTTCATAGCAAAATCAATTTCCTTCACTTTTAAATAATCACTGTTATGAAATATGTTATATTGACAGAAAACAAAGACAATAATATGAAAAGCAGGAAAATCCTTGTGAATTATTCTCTGATTTGTATCTATTATATATATTTTAGAATTTTCAGCTCAAGAATAATAACATGGTCAAAGTATCTGAATAGACATATATGCCAAAAAGGATATAAAATATATTCATGGAAAAATATGCACAATACTAATCACCAATAGATTAATAATGAAATACTAGTTTGCAGTCAACTACTTAACTGTAAACAACTTGAATGCAAAAATCATAAACACTACTAATTGGTATGGATATAGAGAATAGTAATTTATCAGCATTGTTTATGGTCATGTAACTTTTCTGAAAAGCAGAGAATGTACTAAATATGTTTTTGAATTCAGCAAGTGAGACTTCTCCCATGATGTCTCATTGGATCTCAATTCAAAAGTGTACACAGAGTCAATAAATATTTCAACTTAATTTAAAATAGTTGTGCTGAAAAAGATGACTTTGTTGGTAAGGTGATTTTTCTTAAAACCTGTGCAAAAACTTGGACATATTTGCAAACACCTGAGTTATCAAGGTAACAGATCGAGACAACAAGACCCTTGTTTAGGCAAGAATTTTTTTTGATCATTAGTTTTTAATGAAACAGTATAAACCTCTTTTCCAATTCTGTTGGCTGCTATTTAAATTATTTTTGTATACCATATGGAATTATAACATAAAATGTATAAGTCAAGGACTGAGCAATAATGAAATCTGTGAAGTCTGGGTGATAATACTGTTAAAGGTACAATATCATTGACAGTCACAATGCACCATTTCTGAGTGATATGTCAATTGCGAATTGAAGATTCTGATACAGAAGGCACATATGAATCCTCCACATCTTTACTCTTTTTTGTTATAAACCTAAAACTTCTTTTAAGAGTAAAGATATAGTTTTTTTGAGTATAAATATAGTTCTTACACCAAAGGACTACACATTCATAAAAGCCACCATTCAGAACCTAATCCTTTTAAAATTTCAGAGATATTAATTAGATGCTAATTTTTACATAGTCTTTTTAGTCTATAAAATGTTTTGTATTCTGTTCTATGTAAGTTTTTAAACTTTATCTAATAATGAAAATGTAAACTTCAAGCATTTTCTATGTTCATAGTTTTTTTTTTTTTTTTTTTTTTTTTGAGACAGGGTTTCTCTGTGTAGCCCTACCTGTCCTGAAACTCACTCTGTAGACCAGGCTGACCTCGAACTCAGAAATCCACCTGCATCTGCCTCCCAAGTGCTGGGATTAAAGGCATGCGCCACCACTGCCCGGCTCATAGTATTCTTAAAATTAAGGACAGACAGAGTTTTACCCATGAGATAAGAGAATCTGTGCATGTACATATGCTTACAAAATGTCCTTTAGTACATATATTATTAAGTATATTATTATTTATTAAACATAATACAGGATTTTTAAAAGGGTTTCCTTCTGAGTCTCTTAGTACCACTTCTCTCTTAACTATCTAGTTTTAAATTTCAGCAAAGAATTTCTGGAACACTATCAAAACTCCTCCAGATTATTGCTACTGAGCTTCATAAATGTCATAAATAAATTTCTCTGCAATTAGGTCAAATTCCTGCTGTCATTTCAGTCTTTAATCTAAGAATAGGTATAAACTTCTGACAGATAAATATAAAATAAACTAACTTTTGACGAGACCAAGATGGTTAATATTATGAACATCTATTTATATTCTGTTTACATAACTAAGAAGATTATGATTCATATTAGTCTCTTACTAAGATTTCAAGAGCAGAGTGGTGATCTTATCAGACATCTTAACAATTAAATGTATTCAACTCTATTTCAAGTTGATAAATGATTAAGATTTTCTGGACTCCTCAGCCGTTTTTTAGTCTCCTGCCCTTCCATGACAGGATACCCAAGATGATGAAATCCAGTTTAATTACTCTACAATGCAAATATGCAAGATAGGATTATAGCTATGAACTTCCTCCCATAAAGAAATATCATGCTCTGCCTTCTCTTTCTTTTCTAAATTGGTTTGGTTAGTGGGGTGGGCAAGGACCCTAGGAATGAGCTCCACATCCAATTATGTGTACATTCCCACTTAAATATTAACAGATTTATTTGTTAAACTAAAGCTGTTCAATAATTCTTACAATTTTGAATCATCAATTTTAAGCACTTTACCATTTTTAAAGTGGAGTCAAAGGGAAAATGAAGATAGATTCTTCCTTATATAGAATGGTAGAGTACTGTCTTTCTTGGCGTGAACAAAACTCTCTGTTTCCAGGAGACTTCCTATGTCTTCTGGGCCAGAATACTGAGATTTTCTCATTTTAAAACCAATAATAGCAAAGAGAAATGTCATTTATTCAAATGATTATTCATTCTTTTGGTATTTACCCTTCCTAGATCACTTAGTTTGGGTCTTTTATTTTAAAATGTCATGATTTTATGATTAAAAGAAAGGTGTTTCAGGGATTGGAGGACAAGATTAATGTCCAGTCAGGTGCAGGAAATAGTAATGCCAACTTAGCAGTCCAGTTCAGACATAATTCCTGCCACTCCAAAACAATGGCAAGTTGTATGTCTTAAATTCATAATTAAAAATATTAGAAAAATTCTAAACACATTAGATTTTAGTAATTCTTACTATTTAGCACTGTTAACAAATAATTGTAAACTCCTAAAATAGATTATTTATCTAACCAAATAAGAAAATTGTGTGAGATAAAGAAAAAGATAATTGTGTGAAATAAAAGAAAAAAGGGGTTTTTGTTTGCTTTTTGGTTGTTTTCTTTGCCAGGAAATCCAAGAGTTTATAACATTACAGGGCTCTTTCATCTAGTTTTTCAAGTTTCAAGTCCTTAGATGTATGTATATAACAGAGTTTAAATGCAGACATGAGGAAGGTATAAAGGAGCTATGGTAGGAAGAGGCTTGACAGGGGATTAGCAAAATACAGATGATATGAAGTAGGAAATGGAAAGTGTTTGTCTACTTGGGGAGGAGGAATTAAGGTCAATATAAAAGGATAAAAAGTATTATAGATAATACAGATAATATCCAAAGTTGTTGGATAAAGCCACAAGGATCTAATTAGTTTGCATTAACCTAAAATTATATGTAATAAACACATTAATAGAAACCCACACATACACACACACACATACACACACAAACAACGAGCTTAATTGTATTCAGTTGACAATGCTTTGTATAAGAAACAAATCTGAGTACCAGGCATGATTATTCTCTTTTCATGTAGTTGGACAGCGTAGACTAAATGTAGGTTATAGCTGTTGCCCGTTTTTTTGTTTGTTTGTTTGTTTGTTTGTTTGTTTGTGAACCAATGAGTTTTATGGGTGAGGGGTTACTTACAGGAACAGAAATGACTCAGTACAGCTGCATCAAAAACACCCACCCAAACCCCTACCCCACCCACCCCCGCATGGGTAACAGATCACAAAAGCTAGGAATCTGGAGCTTCCTGCACAGCCTTCAGGCAGCTCTGCTGGTCTCTGCTTCTCCCAAGCTGCTGGTCTGGTCTCAGAGTCTTCTTTGCATCTTGACTCTATTATTTCTGAGATGGACTGTCAGTTATTTTTTATTGACTCTGGCATGGAGGAGCCTAATGAATCTGGTCAGTTTCGGGGATTTACTGAAGCTGTTTTGTTTACCTTCCTGCTCAAAGAGCTTCTGTACAGGATAGAATGCTTCAGTCTCAGAGGAAATTGTTACTTAACAACATGGAACAAGGAAAGCCAGATGATCTGCAACCATCGTAGAAGAATAAATGCTGTGTATGACCCTGTTAGGGTAATTTTTGAAGAGACTATGTCCACCTTGAGCTGCTTCCCAAACATGGCTCTGGAAGGCCTTGCCCTTCTCTGCCATTACCTATGCCTTGCCAAAACTTCGAAGCAATACACCATGGTTAGTCCATTATTTGGCCACTTCCTCCTCCTGAAGCTGACTATTAATGTCCAGCAATCAAAGTATTGAGGTCAAGAAATCAATAGCCCCTTTTGTCTCACCTAATTAACATCCCTAATTATAATTAAATACCTCATTCTAACACAGGGTTTTCCCCTTTAACTTTATTTATTTATTTTTTTAATTTTTTTTATTTTTTTCATTTTTCATACTTTATTTACAGTTCTAATGTTTCCCCTTTTCTGGGTCTCCTCTTTGGAAACCCCCTATCCCCTCCCCAACCCGACTCTATGAGGGAATTCCACCTCTCACCCACCCGCCCACCCAACCCCATATTGCCGCCTTGACATTCCCCTTTACTGGGGCCTCTAACATCCTCAGGCCCAAGGGCCTCTCCTCTCTCCCTGATGGCCATCGAGGTCATCCTCTGCCACATATGTGGTCCAAACCATGAGTTCTTTGGTTGGTGGTCCAAACTCCAGGATAACTGGGGGGGGGGGGGGGGAATCAGGCCCTTTGACGCCCTTGCTCCCTCCATGGAACTGCAAATTCTCTCAACTCCTTCAGACCTTCCTCCAACTCCTCCATCTGGGACCTCATTCTCAGTCCGGCCGTTACTGTTAAGTGAAACTTGGGCATTCTGAACTTTTGGGCTAATATCCGCTTATCAGTGAGTACATACCATGTTCCCTCTTTTGTGACTGAGCTACCTCACTCAGGATGGTATTTTCAAGTTGCATCCATTTGCCTGCAAATTTCATTAAGTCATTGTTTTTAATAGCTGAGTAGTACTCCATTGTGTAGATGTACCACATTTTCTGTATCCATTCCTCTAATGAGGGACATCTGGGTTGTTTCCAGATTCTGGCTATTATAAA
>CM052713.1:43429329-43472096 GCA_028551405.1 Uromys caudimaculatus
TCATCATGAGAAATGATTTAAGATCTGAGTCTTGCTTTTCTGGTGTGTTGGGGTATCCAGGGCTTGCTGTGGTGGGGGAGCTGGGTTCTGATGGTGCGGAGTACTCTTGGTTTCTGTTCTTTATGTTCTTTCCCTTGCCTTTTGCCATCTTGTTGACTCTGATGTTAGCTGATCTTACTCTGTCTGGTTGTGGCTTGCCCCTCCTGCAGGTCTCTGTGTCAGTACTCCTTGAAGACCAGCTCTCTTTGAGAGGTATTTGGGTTTGGAGAGCTGTTGCACAGGGTCAGCTCTGGCGTGCAGAATGGAATCAGAAGGATCTTGTCCCCAGCTGTCCCTTGGTTCCTATGCCCTGAAGGCTCTGTAAGGGTCCCTTCTTGATCCAGTGAGTTTGAACAGAAGTGGTGGTTTTGCCTGTGCTCAAAGGTGTGTCAGCACTCCTGGGATTCCCCAATCTCTTGTGGAGACTTGTAGGCCAGGCTGAGGTCCCCAGGCACAGGTCCCTGGTGTCCCTGGCAGAGGTCTCCACCCACAGGTGAAAACCGGAAGTTTCAGGGTTTTTCTGTCCCCAGGTTCTCAGGCCCCGGATCCCGGGAGATACGGGCAGGTCTGGGTGAGAGGTGTTGCTCCCCTTAACCCCACTCACGTCCTTTCCAAGTTCCTGGGAGGCCACCCCTCTCCGGTGCTCGTTGGCTACGGACTCCTGGTGGCCCAGGCAGAGGTCTCGACCTACAGGTGAGAGCCAGAAGGTTCACAGTTTTTCTGTCCCCGGGTTCTCAGGCCCTGGATCCTGGCAGATCCGGGCGGGTCTGGGTGAGAGGTGTTGTTGTCCGTTTTTATACCTAGAGTTTAAAAGTAAATCTTTATTGCTGAAGAAACCACACAGTTCATACCCAGGATTTAGAACACTCTACATGGATCTAGAACCTATCCTGAAGTCTAATTTTCATAGTACTTTCTAGCACTGTGGAAAGTACCATTCAAGGGAAGAAATTCATCATCATATTCAGTTGTGATACCTACAAACCACAGCAATGACTAGAATGTGATGATAATCCCTAAAAATCCAGTAACAGCACTCAAATATTGATGGAAACAAATAGCTAGAAAATTGACCATAAGTCCTACTCAAAAGAAGGAAAACCAGTGCTGAAACAGCAACCTAGCCAACAATCCAGAACTAATGGAGTCACGGATCTCAGAAGACAATCTACTTCTGCCACGTTTTTTGTTTTGTTTTGGTTTTGGTTTTTTGAGACAGTGTTTCTCTGTGTAGCTCTGGCTATCCTGGAACTCACTCTGTAGACCAGGCTGGCCTCGAACTCAGAAATCCAACTGCCTCTGCCTCCCAAGTACTGGGATTAAAGGCGTGCGCCACCTCTGCCCAGCTTACTTCTGCCATTTTGCAACATCAGCATGGTCCTTAGCTATGGTCTAAATGATATCTTTATACCAATAAATAAGAGCAGCTTACATCCCTTAACAATGAAGCTTTTCTGTAGCAAATGGAGACTGATACAGACTACCAAAACTGAGCAGGATGCAGAGACAAACTGAGCATAGGGAGACCATCCACATTAGAAATTTAGACATCTGAAGTGCAGTTCTTGCTTCTAGGTCCAGAGAACATCATGTAAGTAGCTGGGTGAGGGTTAAGATGCAGAATGCCAGGATCCTGCTGTGAAACTGTTTGTTCTACCAATGACTGCATTAAGAAGGGAAACTGAACAATGACAATATAAGAATAAATTCTAATGCATATGCTGAAAAATCTTATAGGCACCCAAGCCCTAGACAAACAATTACAGGTAATCAATTGGAATAAAATTCCAATAGGGAGACTTCTCCTTTCTGAGGCCCCTAATTAGTTATTTAATAAAAAGTGGTTAGCCCTGAAACTATATACTCACAAACAACAAAAATATTCAGCAATTTATATCCACATATTTGTACAAACTTATGTGGGTATTTATGTATTAATGTATTTAAAAGAATAATATGGTAGAACAGATAATATTAAATAAAACGAATTCTGTACTGGTATATATAAACTATGAAATGAGTTCTTATTAAATAACATGGAGTAGAATCTAACTGAATGATAAAAACATCACATAGAGATAGTTACATTTGACAGATGATTTTAGAAAGCAAAAATGAATACAGAATAATATGTGTTATTTGAAAAAAATCCAATATCAAGATGCATTACTGAGGTGATGTTCAAAGAAACTTGAGCCTCACTGTTACCTTTGGACAATCAAATAATTTAAGGAGAGCATGAGTTGAAGTGTCCAGCCACTTTAAAATCAGTAATAGTCAAAAATACATGTTGTAGGTCACCATTAGAATTGTTTAGTGGAGGTAAAATGTCTCTATTGCTTTTACAAAATAAAGAAAATTTTACATCTATAAAACCAGAAAGAAAACATTTTTATGAGAAGAGAAATAACTGTATCTAATTGGTAGTTTAAAAAGATTTAGAAGTTATCTTAGTTAAATATCAAATAACTTGAGAAAATATTATTATTCCCAGTTAAATAAGAAATAAGCTTGTCTGGATTAAGAATACAACCCACTTTGTAGAGACTTTACCCTGGTTACAATCAGTTAACTCTTGTAAAATATACACCTTCTTTTCTTCACCTACAAAAATTCCTGTCATTATTCTCAAATGTCATATAGGTAAAACACAAATTTGTAATTGTTATTTGCAAAATTCATCTTCATTCTGAATCAGCTTTCCCTTCCCTGTAGCTGGACACATTGCTAAGGTCATGGATGTTAGGACTCTGATTAGAGCTGTGTCTCTAATGCATTTATTTCTTAACCTCCTACATGAAGTTCTAAACAGCAGGTGACCCAACAGATTCCTTTTCCTTGTGTCTTAACATGACTGGAGACTGTCTCGATATCTCTGAAAACTGCTCTGATGCCCAGTTAGACACTTGATGAGCCATGCATTCTCATTCATATGAATTTCTAAAACTTTGACTGGCATATATCTTAGTCTATTTTATATACAGTTTTTATGTCTCATTTTCTTTTACTAGTACTTTCATAACTATATATTCATTCTTTCCCCTTTGTGTCATTTGATATTACCTGTGGATCTGTTCAGAGCTATCTGCTTCCATAAAACTTTGTTGTTGTTGTTGTTGTTGTTTTGGTTTGGTTTGGTTTGGTTTCTGAGGAAAGATGCTCTATTGTCTGTTGATTTCTGCATCTAACTACATTCCCACAATACCATTAAAAGTAAAACCAATTAATACAATTCTTTCTACCTCCTTCTACCTCTTTGTGTTTTTTCTGCCTTTTACCACAGAAAATTATATGTGAACCAAATTCATAAATGACAGCTGTATTTCTATCTCCCTTTATAGTTTTCTCAAATATCCTCATGCTATCCCTTTTATTGCTCTACTTGAAGTACATAATCCTATAAAATTGTGTTCAAATATTCAGGGAAAAAGCTTTTAAAATAATATGTCTCAATAATTGATTCATAATTTTTAGAAGTATCAATGTTTGACTGTGGGGAATGATTGAAGGTTCTGAGTGGGATAGGAACTCCATCAAAGAACCAACAGGGTCAATGAACCTGGACTCTTGGGGGCTGTCAGAGTCAGAGACACCAACCAAAGAGTATACAAAGGCTGGTCTGAGGTCCTTGGCATATATGTAGCAGATATACAGCTTTGTCTCAGAGCAGGGGCTGTCCTAAAGCTGTTGCCTGTCTATGGAATCTTTTCTCCAATAGGGCTGCTTTGTCTGATCTCAGTAGGAGAGGATAAGCCTAACCCTGCAGAAACTTGATGTGCTAGGGTGGAGCATACCAAGGAGGCACACCCCCTCAGAAGAGAGTTGGCAAAAGGGATTATATCAGTGAGCAGAGATTGGGTTGTAATTAATAAATAAGTCCCAAAATTGAATTTCTGGCACATATTTATTTTAGATAAATTTACTCCTCTAGAAAAAATTTAAACATCTTTATAATAATTAATTCAGAGGCATTGCTAATCATCATTGAAACTCATAGAACACAGTTGATATAAAGCATCAATTTTTATATAAATAATTCTTATTAGAAAATGAAGAAAAATAATATATTTTGACAGGAAAAAGTTAAACTGTGGTCAGTTTAAGACCATCAATAATGGCATAAGCCAAGAGCCTATGCCTGTGAATTGAACACAGGGAAGGACATTCCATCAAGCCCCTGTCAACAGTACACAATGGGGTTGTACTCTTGAAACATCAGTGCCGTAATTGGAGTTAAAAAATCTATAAGAAAACTACATTATTCAAATATAAATCATTAACAGTCACTGATAATTATTCCAGCATGAAGAAAATATCACATTGATTTGAGGATAAATTATTTAGGACATGTAATACCAGAATTTAAATATTAACTATAAAATTAAATAGATACTACAAATAATTCTTTTGAACAGCTTCAAATTTATAAGTATCCTTTGAATGTGAATTTCTGCCTTCTATTCTCTTAAACAAAGTATATGAAATATTTTGTGATTGACACTATAAAGATTAACACTCAAGATTATTAATCTTGATCAACCTCTGATAAGCTCTCAATGTTCTGTATTTTGTTATAGGTAATGAGTATACAGATACATTTGCACTGATTAGAGATTGGGTAGATGCCTTAGTGGTTAGAGGTTCTACTGCACTTTCCAAGAACTCATGTAAAAGCTTCCCACAAGAGCCTATATATATGTATTAGTCCATACGTCATTGCTGAAAGACAAAGGGCAGAGACAAAAATCAACAGAAATTGGACAAAATGTCCCTAAATTGGGATAAGCTGTCAGAAAGGGCCTGTCTCAAACAACACAGAAAGGCAAAGATGACACCTATATATTGTCCTCTCACCTCCAAATAGAGTGTATTCATGCACACTATAAAATATGACATAAAAAGCACACACATCGCATATTTTACATACGCACACACATGCACATACATACACACATACGCACGCATGCATGCACGCACGCACATACACACACACACACACACCAATGTGAAAGAGACAGAAAATACATTACTCATTACATTTACAGTTTAAATAATTAGATATAATTTAATTAGAATTATAATGGTTAAATATTAAACAACAATTAATTAATACAAAGGCTTATTTATAATTTCCAAATTTCCAAAAAATTTCATCAGGTTAACTTAAATGTATTTTGGAAAAAAAAATAGTACATGAGACATTTCAAACATTGTAACTTTATTTTAAATATTTGAGTGTTTTACCTGCTTGTATGTTCATGTACCACATGCCTGCTGGGGATTCAGGGAGGCCAGAAGAGGGAACTAGAAACCTGGCCCTGGAGATATGGGTGTTTGTGATCATCCGTATAGATTCTGGGAATTTAACTTGGGTCCTATTAAAGAGCAGCCAGTGCTCTTAGCATCTGCGTCATCTCTCCATCCTTAGAGGAAATATTTTAGAGAATATAACTTTCTTCCACCAGTCAAGTAACTACAAAAGTGTCCCAGAAAAACTAAGACTTATTGTAGTGGGTTGACCTGAAGCTGCTTGTATTCCAATGCTAATACTGCTTCCTCAAGACCTGGTTGCCCCAGAGAGGAGAGTCTGCACATAGACACACATGATGCTATATGATATTGTCCCTAAGATATTTTTGATTGGTCAATAAAGATGATGACAAGCAATACTGGGAAGAAATGACATAGGTAGGTTTTAGGGCTCCATGCCTGGGGGTCGGAGAAGAACCATGACAAGCAGGAGGTGAGTAGGAAAAGAAAGTCCCCATGGCTTAGGAGTAAAGAAAACATTGGAGTTAAGAGCACTCCAGATGAAACAAAGCAAGTAATAACTTGTGGTTATCAGGAGGAAATAGATTTTAATAGCAGAAAGTGTATATATCTGCCCAGATCTAGTGCTGATTAAGGCTTATTGTAAATATAAAGTTTGTATGTGTCTTTTATCCAGGAACTAAACTATCAAAGGCAGGGTAGAAACCTCAGATTTGGATTAAAAATATCTACAACAGTTTACAAAATTAAAGATAGATTCTAGATTTTTATACAAAGAAAGCTTTATTCATAATTATAATCTAAAATTTAATTACTGTCAGATTATTTTATGTTATAATTTTGTTGCTTGCATTTTTTTTAAGTTTTATATTTATTTCTTATTCTTTGCACATACCATTTCCAGCTTACAGTGGAACAAAGCCAGTTTAAGATTTTGTGATTTTTATATTTTCACAAATGTGGAGTTAACATGAAGAAAATGCTTTGAACTGCAACTTTTATTAACTTTTATTTCATTAAAATTGTAATTACATATGTGCTCCCTTCTTTTCTCTCAAACATTCCTCACTTCAAAATTCAAGGATTCCTCTTCTTCACCCATGTTTGTTGCATGTAGAAATAAACAAATAACTATAAAGTACATCTAGTATATCTGTTCAGTGTCTCCAGCCCGTATTTGCTTCTAGGGCTGAATGACCAGTATTTATTGGATAACCCCTCTAAGGACTCATCCCTGGGGAAGACTAATTCTCCCTTTTGAAGCACTTGTCAATTGTGTTTGACTCTTCATCTACAGGTGGAGCCCTATGCACTTTACTTTGTTTACATTCTTTTGTCCACTGGTGATGGAATGGTTTAGCTGTTGCTTAGGCAGCCATGTTACCAAGAGTTCACGATTGTAGCTCCCCTGTTATAGCTAGAATATACAATATTACAGAAGATTTACTGTTCATTTTGCTCTTAGAATATTTCTGCCCCCTTTTCCATGTAGCACCCTGAGATTTGAATGTAGGCATTGTGCTGCATATGTATCAACTAGGGCTAGATATCCAGGGTCAGTTCCTGTCTGAATTTGACAAGTTATGTCTCTCATTATTGGTTCCTGCTTTTTCTAAAGTAGGAAGCTTCTTTGATGAGGAATGTAGGGGTGAAGTTAAGACAGCTTCCAAGTGGCCAGCCTGACAACAAGAGTCATGAGAGTTGGTAGGTAGGATATTTTACAAGATAATCTACATAGTTCTGTGGTGCCAGCATAGTTTCCATGTAATGTTTTGCATTTTTGTAGATCATCTGCATGGATAATACCAAACTATATCCACACAGAAAGCACTTAACACTTTATTAGAAGATCAAAATTATGTTAGACATTTCTTCACAACTATATGCTAGTATATGTTTCTCAGCCATGCTTAACATAGGGTAGACCAAGCTAATCTCTTCAGCTTTCTAGGTGTATTTGTTTTGACTCTTGTTTTATTTTGACTAGTGATTGACTTATCAAGATATTGCGACAGCAGAAATTGTATCATTGTATATCTAAGTAAAAATTGTATATATTTATGTATTGCAGTATAGATGAGATACAATCTCATTGTGGGATTATTAAATCAAATTATGTAGAGAATACAAAGTCCTTGTGCTCACAGATAAGCACTAGGGAAACCAGGAATGTTAAACATGACAGGTTGTCGCTTCAAAGTAAGAAATAACCTGTTTTCTTCCCAGAAGACTAGAAATGGAAGTAATTAATATGGAGACCTTTGCACTATCTGTATGACCAGTGGTTCCCCCAGACTCCCTAAAACAGAACTGGTAGTGGTTAACATTGTAGATGATCTCAGTGATAACTGTATGACTGACACTATACCAGATGTTCATGGAGGCCCTTAGGCACATGTAGTTTATTTGTAGAACTCATATTTAGAACTCATCTTTATAGATTATCTGACACATATTTTTTTTTTAATCTTGAATGCAATTTTGTTTTATTGTGCGAACAGGATTGTTTTGAGCCAGGATTTTTTTTCCCCAAATTGTAGTGTACTTAAATATGTCTACAATAAACTACCCAGAGTCAGACTCTAGACTTTTGAACCAACACAAGCTACTAAGTCATGCTTGCTGGACTTCCTTCTTGCCTCATGCAAATCAACATTCTGCTGTATATAGAGTTTGCAGAGACCTCACAAAGTGATGTTTTCATCACCTTATATACTTACATTTTTGAAATGGAATGTTTAAAACATTTTGTTCTAGTAAATTTCATATAGCAATTACTTATTAACTACAATTTTCATGTTCTATGACATCTTAATTTATTCATCCTATCCAGCGTAATCAACACTCCATTTGACTGACACATCCACATTTACTTCACCCTCACGTACTGGAAATTGACATTCTAAATTATA
This sequence comes from Uromys caudimaculatus, assembly GCA_028551405.1. Lineage (NCBI taxonomy): Eukaryota > Metazoa > Chordata > Mammalia > Rodentia > Muridae > Uromys > Uromys caudimaculatus. The sequence goes on from CM052713.1 coordinate 43,437,552, forward strand.
GTGCTTTCAGTTTGGCATTGAAAAATGTCTCATGTAACTAAATTCATACAGTATAGTCTTTCTTAGCTTGGCCTAATTGCTTTACCATAATCTCCTCTAGATTCATCCAAGAATGAAATTTAACACTATTTCACAGTATTTATATACTACCTCCTTATTCATTCTTGTTTTGATGAATACAAAGGTTTAGTTCATGTGTCAGCTATTGTAAGTACTGTTGCATACACACTAAAGTATAGATGTGTCTTCAACATGTTGACTTTCTCCCCTTTGGATATATGCATACCAGTAATTACTGGATTCATGTGGTGTTTCTATCCTTCATATTTATGGAAATTTCAGCATTGTTTTCCATAGTAGTATTACTTCCTATTGAAAATTGTGCTCCCTTTTCTCTAAATCATTTTCAACACTCATGACTCTTTTATAGAATCCCAATAAGAATGGATCCAAAGGAATATCTTGTGTTTGATTTGCCATTAACTGATATTTGGTGATTTTGAATACTTACTTCAAATAACTTTTGGCATTGTCATTTGTATGCGTTATTTCAATTTTTTGTTTTTACTTTGAGAGAAATATCCCTTCAGGTCATTTGTCCATTGTTCGGTTTTAATGTCTATTTCCCTGCTATAATTTGAGTTATTTTACTTCAACTGTTTGAGATAGTTACCTCTAAAAATAGTATGCCATGGAAGTGTTTTCTCTTGTTCTGTAAGATGTGTCTATGATAACTCTTTCTTTTCCTGTTAAATGGTATTACATTATTGTAAAACTATTAGATTTATTGAGTGTGAATATGCACTTCTGTGTGTGTGTTTGTATGTGCACATGTGTGACATGGGTCCTGTTGATGCAACTCAGAGAGTCAGTATTGGTGTTCTTGAGAATCTAGCTTATAATAATCTTACTTAATTATCATAATTTCTAATGTTTTGCTTTATTGTTCTTGCTTTAGCATGCATAACTTATAAATCTATGAATATTTTGAGGACAAAAAACCCGAACAGAATAGTTTTGGGATATGTCTTATCTGTTTTTCACTATTTTTGAGCATCAGATGATAGACTTAATTCTTTTTAAATCAAGAGATTTTCTTTGTTCTTTTTCTATAGTGTTTTTATTTCTTCTGTATGTACTTGATATAAATGGCTAATTTTCTAAGAGATCAAAAAGCAAAGCATCTCTGGGCTGCTTGCTATACTAAATACTACTTTACAGCAGCATAAAACCCTGAGGAACAGTTAGTACTCAATCTAAATTAAGACAGCTTTTCCTTAATTTAGAGTTATTTTTAAGTGATAATAAAGGCTGTCCTTCATATTTTGACTTAACCTAGAATTTTAAATTTAAATTTATGGCAAATTTCTATATTTTCAAACTAAATCAAGAGTTAGATCTTCTTATCATATGTGAAAGAGTTTGTTTTGTAATATATAATTTACAAATGACTTAAATGATGTTTAGATTTAAAACTAATTGAATACTAAAGTATGGGTTCCATAAACAAAACATCTTTCTGACATGTTGTAATGATGTCTATAATTTTTATAAATGAAACTTTACCTGTCTTTTTAAAATATGTTAGAGGCTTAAAGAATGAACCATTCAGACTTGTTTCTCTTCCAGAGAACTAGTAAACAGCTCCAAGAACCCACATCTAATTTCCCAACCTCTTGCAATAAGACTCTAGAGGATCTGATGACCTCTTTTGACCTCCACAGTCATTTCATGCTCATGGTACACATACATATACCTGGACATACATAAAACACTTAGAGTTTAAAAAACTCTTCAAAAATACGTAAACATAAATAATTCTGCTTATTTTGAATATCACTGTAAGAGATAATTATATTTATTGGAATTATTTATTGCTATGATTCAAATACACTGTATCTACTCTTAGATAAATATTATCTATGCTTTATTCCCCTTTTTTGTTGTTCTGTGTTTATGAAGTAACTAAATGATATTCACAACTCTATTTCACATCATTTGTTCGGTTATAAAGTATGCTTCCTGATATTTTTCAATCAATAATTTCCATGGGGTTTCTATACTCTTCAATATTAACCTGACAGTTCATTAACAAGTAACAATATAGAATATTGTATTTATCCTTGTCTTCCCCTACCATTTTAATTGATGTTCATTTTACTTCTACATATATTATATATGAAATCAAGATATATTTGCTGTCTCAATGCCCCAGTGTAGGGGAATGCGAGGTTGAGGAGGCAAGAGTGGGTGGGTGTATGGGTGGGGGAACACCCTCATAGAAGCATGGGGAGGGGGGATAGGATAGGAGGCTTCTAGGGGGAAAACTGGGAAGGGAATAACATTTGAAATGTAAATAAAGAAAACATCCAATAAAAACAAGCAAACAAAAAAACCAAAAACAATGAAATTATTAGGCAAATGGATGGAACTAGAAAATATCATCCTGAGTGAGGTAACCTAGTCACAAAAGAACACGCATGGCATGCACTCATTGATAAGAGAATATTAGCCTCAGAGCTCAGAATACCCAGGATACAATTCACAGACCACAGGAAGCTCAAGAAGAAGGATGCTTCAGTCCTTCTTAGAAGGGGAACAAAATACTCACAGGAGGAAATATAGAGACAAAGTATAGAGCAGAGACTAAAGGAAAGGCCATCCAGAGATTGCACTCCTGGGGATCCATCCCATATACAGCTACCAAACCCAGATATTATTGTGGATGTCAAGAAGTGCTTGATGACAAGAACCTGATATAGCTGTCTCCTCAGAGGCTCTTCTAGAGCCTGGCAAATACAGAGGTGGATGCTCACAGTCAACCATTGGACTAAGCATGGGGTCCCCAATGGAAGAGTTATAGAAAGGACTGAAGGAGTTGAAAGGGTTTGTAACCCATAGGAAGAACAACAATATCAAACAACCAGATATCCCCCCGCCCCCAGAGCTCCCAGGAACTAAACCACCAGTCAAAGAGTACACATGGATGGTCCCATGGCTCCAGCCGCATATGTAGCAGAGGATGGTCTTTTCGAACATCCTTAAGAGGAGAGGCCCTTGGTTCTGGAAAGGCTCTATGCCCCAGTGTTGGGGAATGCCAGGGCAGGGAGGCAGAAGTGGGTGGGCAGGTGGCTGAGCACTTTCATAGAAGCAGGGGAAGGGAAGATGGGATAGGGGTTTCCGGAGAGGAAACAGGGAAACAGCCTAACATTTGAAATGTAAGTAAATAAAATATCTAGTAAAAAAAGGAAAAAAAATGAAATTGGTTTCTTTAAGATACTAAATATTACAATTTGTTAAAAATGTATATTTAAACTTAATTAATTAAATCTAGTGATGTCCAATATTAATAGTATAGTATATGTTTATATTTTATAGTCTATAAATAAAAATTTCCTGCAGGTATTTTAATTTTTGAACATTTCTTGGAATGTGAGGACTTCTTCCAAATCTTATTTTTCTGAAAATATCCAATATATTTTCATATTTGAAAACTCTCAATCTTATGTATTCAGTTTCTTTATGTTGCTGTATTAAAACACACTGACCAAAACCTTCTTAGAGAAGAAGAGTTGAATTTGGGTACAGTCCATCATTGAGGGAATCCAAGGCAAGAATTAAATCCGGGCTATGAGAGAGAAAACATGTGGGAAAGTTCTTTTATTGGCTAGCTCTTAGACTCAGGCTTCCTAGCTTGTTTATCTGCTTCGATCATCTCCCTAAGGAAGAGTGTGGCCCACAAAAGGTAGACCATCTTATCAATCAGTATATTTCTTCACTAACATGTCTATAGACTTACCAGAAAACATAAGTTCTCTGTGGTCATTCCAAACTGTGTGGTTGACTACTAAGGCGAACTTGGAACAGATTCAAGAATTTTAGAGGAGTTTTGGTTATTTTTCTGAGAGTTTATTTATTACACTGCTCTTCTATCTTATACCTGATGAGACATTTGCAGTCACAAGTGATCTTCTATTTTTGTGCTGATGGTTTTCGTGCTGTATTGCCTTTGAAAAACCTTTCCAAAAAATTTAAAGATTTCAATAGGCTTAAAGCAGAATGCTGATGAGCTATCCTAATCATGGTTTTCCTCCCCCACCTCCCGTCTGTGTGTGTGTGTGTGTGTGTGTGTGTGTGTGTGTGTGTGTGTGTGTGTGTATGAACTGATAAGTCACTTTTACCAGATTATGGTTTTAAAAAATGTATAGACCTTCTACTTCTATTTCTTATGATGGTTGTGTCCTTACTCTATTATAAAAGAAAAAATACATATAAATTTATCACATTAAGGTCTCTGTTAATTTATAATGCTATCCTTTCTCTTTCTCATAACTTGTTTCCTGAATTAATTACACATAGATTATTATCATAAATTTGTTCTAACATGAATTGATATTTTCTTTTACATTCACAATTTTTTGTGGATCTTGCTCTGTATATGAATGTGTATATGTGTTAGGGTGTGCATGTATGTGGTATGCGTGGTGTGGGTGCTTATGCCTATGTGTAGGGTGTGTGTATGTGTGTGGATGCATGTGTGTGTGTGTGTGTGTGTGTGTGTGTGTGTGTGTGTGTGTGTGTGTACATGTTACCTCAAGGACTGAGGTATCTAGACATAGTGGTTCACACTTGAAATCTTAGGTCTCTGATTGCTGACAATCAATTATAAGTTTGCAGTCAATATTGGCAACATAGTGAGAAAGTTATTTTCTAAATGAATAATCAAAAATGATTATTTTCCATTTTAAATTCTATTTTTTAATATTTTATCCTTAAATAAAATATTCAGATTTCCATAGAGCCTCATGAGTTGAAACTTTTGTTGCAATATCTGTTTAAAAGTATTTATTCCAGTGATATTAGTCACCATGTTATTTTTTATCCCTTTAATCAAGAGTTATATTGCTTTCTGCTTCTTTAACTTTCTGTAGCAATGCAATAGGTAGTAAGCTTTACCTTTTGAGTAATGGCCATTTGATGTGTAACTAGAGAGTTGAGATTCTTTTATAGAACTTTAAATTATATAGGAACATTTCATTATTTTATATCCTACTTTTTGTGCTTTCTTTTAAATATGGTAAATTGCTCAATATAGCTTTCAACAATAAACCAACAGCATATAGTTACAAATATCCCATGAACTATATAGCTTACACTTTGATTAGAGACAATAAAAAATATTCCTGACTTTGTATGCTCAGGTTTATGGGAGTTCTGATAACTCATTTTATCCTACTTTTTGAAGTTTACTTACATGGTATTCAGCTAAATATTCTTCACAAAACTCCATAGCTTTTTCTACAGTAGCATGGAGCTACCTGGACTCAGTAATACCTGCATCCCTATCATCATTCCTCAATATCGGAAGATTATGGGCTATTTGGAATTTTAAGGCAGAAGAATAAAAATGACTTTCACATAGGTCAAGAAAGACATAATTAAGTAACTGAAACTTTTCTTGTTGGTCTCATTATGGATATGAGATTGAAAGATCCTGAGAAGGTTATTTGCCATTCTCCTTATTGCAGTTTCAGTGGCAACTACTATTTTTTGAGTTTTTTACCATAAATCTTTAAGGATAAAAATTAGTCATCTACATAACTCAAATGATTAAGTGAAAACATGTGTTCAGGAAACAACTAGTCTTTTTATAATTATTTTAGTTTTAAAGTTAACATAATTTTTAGAGTTTAGATTTCTTCTTGAGATGGATTAAGAACAAAAAGTATTCTTTATTGCACCTGAGCACCTCCCCCAATTTATTCTGTACTACAGCACTATAATAAGACCTCCTCATAGACCATGGAGATTTCTTTGTAGAGTTACCTATGATGCATCAAGAATAAAGAACTCCATGGTACTATTAAAATACAAAATAATTCTGTTTCTGTTAAATTATGTTTTGCCTCATTAACAGTATTAGCACTCTGGCTTATTAATCAATTTGGTTTGAAAGCCTATTGTTAATATATAAATTCACACTTTATAGATTTATTTATTAATGATAATTTTATATTCTCTGAGAAATATATGTTAACAGTCATATATTTATATTTATGTTGTATCTAAATAGGGTAAAGGAAAGCATACTATGAGTAATAAAAATTTGCAAGTAAATAAACAATAATTATTAGGAATCAAGATTTGGTATCCTTGTGTTTATTTCCTTCTTCGTGATTATTTTTTAATCACTTAGAAAAATGTATAACTTCTATGTTTCTTCACTGCTAATGAATACAGTCAGATTTTAATTTTTTTCAATGTAACAGAATGAGTATAGCTGTGTGTGTGACTTAAATATACTTTCTTAATACATTTTGATAATGTTTGATAATATTTTTCTTCTTCCCTCTACTCTTCCCTTTATCACAATGGGATCAATTAAAAAAGCTTCATGGTAAGAGGTGTGACCCAATGTTCACTTACCACTCTCAGTGCTGGGACCCCATCTTCTTTGAACCTGTGCAAGTTTTAAACATGATAGTATTCGTGAGTTCATATGCATATTAACCTTGTTATATGAGAAACAATCTTTTTCTTCCAATCATCTGTCACCTCTTTTCCTTAAAATGTTTCTACTTCCTCTTAAAAATAATTCCTCAGCCATGAGGGAAGGGACTTCATAAAGACATCCTTTTTAAGACAGGGCATTCTAAAGTCTCTAAATATATGCGTATTTTTCAGTTGTGGAGTTATGTGTTAAATCCCACCTACTGTAAGAAGAAGCTTTTCTGAAAAGAGCTGAGTGAGGCACTGATAGGGGTATAACTTTATGTCATTAGGAATCATTTTATTGCTATGTTCTCCTAGCAGAACATGATATCAGGAAGTTTTTATTTATTTTGCGTTTTTTCCCTAGAAACATGCCCTGTGTAGTCTCATGTTAAAGACTTCATTAGCAGTGTCAGGTATGGACTCCATGTCATAGAGTAGGAGTAAAAGTCATCAAAAATGTGGTTGATTAGATTACTTTATTAATATTTGTGCCAGTGGCCCCAGTAAAAGGGAATGTCAAGGTGGGAATATGGGAATGGGTGGGCGGGTGGGTGGGAGGAGGAATTCCCTCACAGAGGCGGGGAGGGGGAGGGGACACGGGGTTTCCAAAGAAAAGGGGAATCATCGGAAATGTAAATAAAAAAATAAAGAAAGAAAGAAAGAAAAAACAAACAAACAAAAAAAAATATTTGTGCCATTATTCCTCAGAATAGTTTTCTGTTGTAGATCATATGGCTTATGGCTGGGTTATAGTGCTGATAATCTTCCTCCTTAATGCCATGCAGATATTTTTGAGCAGTCATAGTCAGTAGGGGTGCAGCTTCTAGTTGGGTACTAACTGATGGGTCCATGTTTCATGACATGACTAACTGTTGTCTTTAGCAAAAGGGCATTACCATCCAGTTGTGCAGAACAACAAATATCCTTGACAACAGGCTGTGATGTTTGGAGAGTATCCCTTTGGACCCCACTATTCAATGACTCAACAAAATATAACTTAGTCTTTATATCAAAGGCTTTACTTGGTAGCATACAAGATCTAGTTGGGCACTTTCTCCCATATTAGTGACTCCATTTGGACTTTTTGTGTATTTTGGGGGGTCTTTTACACTCGTAAGTTTCTACATGATTTTTTGAAGGCCATTGGTGGTAGTTTTCTCTACCTGTGTTTCATCCCTTATCATTTTTTCCCATTCCTCTACCTAAGAAATGACCGCCTCTGATGACAAGGACGTGGTGAAAGAGGAACACTTGTATTGTCTCTATGAAAATCCGTGTGGTAGTTTCTCTGATACACAGAATTGATAAACTTCAAGATATACCACTATTAGGCTATACCACTATTAGGCATATATCCAAAGGATGCTTCATCCTTTAAAGATACACTTGTTCTACCATGTGATCATTGCTCTTCTATTCATAATAGGCAAAAACTGAAATATAAAACAACATATATGTCCTTCAACAGATGAATGAATAAAAGAATGTGTGATACATTGACACAATAGAGTAGAGTATTACTCAGCTGTTAGAAAAAATATGAAATTATGAATCTTTCAGGAAAGTGGCTGGAACTAGAAAAAAGTCATCCTGAGCAAAGTATCCCAGAGTAAGTAAGACAAATATGGTATGTCTTCTCTTATATGTGGTTATTTCTTATGAAATCAGTGATAACTAAGTTACAGTCTGTAGAACCACAGAGGTTAGTTAAAGAGTAAGAGATTAGAGAGGGGCAGATAGATCTCCTTTTGAAGGGTAAATAGAATATACAGATATAGATGGAGAAGGAGGACTATACTGATGGCTTTAAGATGAAAGAGTAAAGGAAGATGGAGATAAGGAATGGAAAAAGGAGAGAAACATCTAAAATTAAGGGCCACATATATTGTTAGAAACTTTCTAAAGTTCATACATACATAAGGGCAATATGAAATCACAAACCATAGGGGAGACAAGTCCACAACTGGACACCCTTTTCACCAAATTAATCTTCCAATACTGGCAATGGATAAATCTAATTGAGTTGTTGGCCAAATGAGTCCCATGGAAACCCTCAAACAATTCATGTTGTTGCCAAGACATTACATTCCCTGCACACTGACAGCAAGGCCCTATAGCTGAAGAAAGTACCTACACAATTCATGAAGATCATAAGTCGAGCTGATGCCTACATAAAGCCTCTACCCCTATGTGGTAGGCACAGTACATCAAGGTATTCTGCAGGATACCACAGGAGAAACATAAACACCAATCGATCCCCAAACCCTTTGATCTATAATCGTGCTAGTTTTTGTTTTATTGTTTTATATTTTACTTTATTATGGTTTCATTACTATGCCTTTGAAACTGGTTTATTTTACAATGATAATGAAATAAAGAAAGGGGGCTGATCCCGATGGGAGGTGAGGTAGAGAAGAACTTGGAGGAGTAAAGAGAGGGGAACTGTAACATGGGTCTATTATGTAAGAAAAAACAAATTTTTAATAAATGGAAAAAAGTAAGAATTTTAGATATAGACTAAAGAGATGGCTCAGCAATTACAAGTGTTTGCTGTTCTTACAGAAGGTCAAGTTTCAATTGCCAGAACAAGCAAGACAGCTCACAATCATTTTTATCTCCAGTCCCAGGGGATTTGATGCCTTCTCCTGTGCTCCACAGGCACACAGGCAGTCTAAATACAGATTCAGGCAAAATACCCAAATAAATATAAAATAAAAATAAAATTAATTGTAAATAATTCAAAGATCTTTCACTCTTTTAGAATATACCAATGCATGTTTTTAAAAGCTAAATTAAATAAAACTGTATGCTAGGTCCAAACTAATGCAGTTGAAATATATTTGTATATCCTATTAAGGATAAAATGAAAATATAGAGGTTGTATATCTTTAGATATTATAGGTTAATGGACATAGGCAGAGCAAATAAAGTGACCTACTTAGGCTACATAAAAAATATGCATGCAGGGAAACCTTTTAAACTGATATATTTTTCTGCAGATAGTGTAAAAGTATAATTAGATTAATGTTTTCATCTAACTTGCAAAATGAGGTCAAATGGGACATCATTTTGAAGTTGAATCATTTGCAGGACAATACAGATTGATCATTTTATTGTTAACTATATTTTTTAGCTTTTACCAAAACAGAGCAATGTTTTGAGTCACCTCCCAAGGATCTCAGCTGTAAGTAGCATCTCTCCTGATAGGTTTCCCAAGATAGAGTAAGATAATATAGAGAATGAATGTAAAGTAATGCAAAAGAGTTTGGAAAATCTATTATGAAACATAAAATTGAAATGATATTTCTCATTTAAATTACAAACCTTCAGAGTTTGCATGATTTATCAGAGCATAATGGTGTTGCTCAAAAACACTTATGAAATCTCTCTGCAGAAACTGCACTTGAGATTATATGAAGATCGTTATGAGGAGATTATGTTTTTTGAAAAGTGCCAACTATTTAAAACATGGTTTTGGTTGTTCTTTTAATTTATCTATTATTTAAATTAAGGTAACATACATCTACTTAATATCATGTTGGCTTTTTAAGTTGTGCAGTGTTATAATATTTATATTGCTGAAATAAATGTCATAATAGCAAAAAAATTAATAAAACACACAAGCAAAAACAGAAAGAAGAATGTAAGTTAAAGATAGTTACAAAAGGGAAAGAACACTATTCTTAAATTTTTCACTGTATATTTTTAAAAGAAGTTTTTGCAGTGCATACCTTTGAGAGTTTACATTCTAAATTCATTTGTCTCCACAAAAAGCTCTGTGCCATATTCTCATCATTTCTTAATTACCACAAACTTTATAACAAAGATATTCCTTTTTTTAATTTTTCATAGGTTTTTAACTAAAATAGGATCATATCATTTTTCCCTTTCTTTTTATTCCCTCTAGTTACTACTAGGTATCCTTCTTTTCTTCCGATGATAACCTCCATAACTTCTCCCCTTTTAATTGATAGCTTCTATTTCTTTAGTTGGTATTGTTATATTACACACACACACACACACACACACACACACACACACACACACATACACATCTGCTGACTCGTTACTTATTGTTTGTGTCTATCTGGTTTCAGAGGAGACCATTCCTTACTGGGTGACTAATAAGAAGGCTCATGCTTGGGAAAGGCTAACCTCTCTCTCCCAGCAATCACTGTATGCTTGCAGTTCTTTGTCAACAGTTGGGAACCTGCGACATTTTTAGCCCTACCTCATTAGCATGTTTATTGATATTGTCATTTTTCAGAACTTTTTTATCTAATTGTATTTAATGACCACTCAAGAGGAAAAGTATTCTGGATTCTAGAAACTATACTACTTTTACTATAAACTTAGCCAAGATGCTGTGAATACTGAGGTCATAGAGCTAAGAAGAGAATCTTCAACAGCCACCTTGCTAGAGAAGCATAATTCTATATCATATCCTTAAACCATTGATTAGTATAGCTACCATGTTGCAGGAAATATTAAAAAAGAGATCCAGATCTGGCACGTTCCTGTGCTCAGGCTGGCAACCTGTGGGACACAGCAGATCTCGCGCTGGGTGATGTCACTCTCTCATCCTGCCAACTCTACAGAGCTGAGTCCCTTGGTGGATCTCTGCCGCCAGGCTCACACAATATCTGCTTGCCTCACAACCATCCAGCTCAACACCCAATTACCCGGTAGAATTAAAACTCTTAAGCATATAGCTAACCAATCAGATTTATGTATCAATAAAAACATAATACACAAGATGCGAATATAATAATTTCAGAGCCAACTGATAATGGTAAAAGCTGCCCACCTAGATTAGACAACTTATTCCAAACTTCTAACCTTTATGATAACATAACCATCGGTGACATTATGCCAGTTCACCTCCGCTGCCATCTACCCTCCTTCTCTCCTACAAAATCCTCTCTCCTATGCAATTTAGCTCCACCTCCCTGTTCCCTGTCCAATCACAGGGCTCCTGTTGCCCTAATGTAATTGGACAGGAAAAATCCTCCAACACTACCACCCCTTATCAATGAAATATCTCTTCTCTTTACAGGAAACAGATCACAGGAAAATACAACAGAATGCAATGCAGAGATAACCAGATCATATGGAGCCCAGAGCCAGTGGTTTTCTCTGCATCAGAGCTCATGCATGTGTAGATCAGGGAACATCACAGAAGAGAGGGTGGAAAGATTGTAAGAGCCAAAATACTAGGAAGACAGTTAATAAACAATCTCTTCTAGAGAACACTTATTAAATCCTTCAAAGAGAATATTCTTCAAGGTAGTCTATTATTCCACATCACTAAAGCCTTCTCATATCCAGCAGGAATTTCATTAACCTCTATATAGGATATGCTCTGAATGTATGTGGACAAATTTTGCTAACTGGTATCAGTGCATCATTGAGATGTAATAGAGTTTCTTCAAGTTGTAGAGTTCAAGATTTCAATAATTTTATCTTAAGACCCAACTACTGCTCCTGGATATATACCCAAAAGATGCTCCATCATATCACAAGGACACATGCTCCACTATGCTCATAGCAGCCTTATATGTAACAACATTAAATAAGATTCCACCATTATTTTTACATTCAAAGTCTACTCACCAGTGACATATTTCCTATGACAAGACATGTCTTGATCCTTCCTAACCAATCACTAAATGGGAACCATTATTCAAATATATGAACCTATGGGGCCATTCTCACTCACCTACTAAACATGGTCTCTAACTGAACCTGGAGTATGTTTATTTGTCTACACTGGTGGAAAATGAGCTTTAGCAATCATTTACCTAGACACTCCTAACTCTGGGGATACAGGCAGTTACCAGCACATCTGGATTTTAATAGGAGTATTAGGAATATAAACTCAAATTCTCATGCACATGTAGCAGAAACATTGCCAAGGATGTCATCATACTGCTTCATATGTTTCATATATTTCTAGTGCATTTCATTTATTTATTTTTCTTGCTTATGCTGCATTCAAACAAATGTGTATACTATAGCCTGGGTGAACATCTCTCTTAGTCCCTGGCACTCTGTTTTAACTTTCAGTTATCTCCAAGTTAATTACACCAAATTAGTTATTTATGCATATACTACTGTTAAATCTCTTTACTGCAACCTCACATATAGGCAAGTACTATAAAAAACAAATGATTTAATATTCGCTCTCTATAAATGGACCTTTTGATTAACATTAGCAAAAATAATTAAATTATTATAAGCCATATTTTTCTAATCTGTCTCCCAAGGTATACCTTTGTGTCCTTTACAACGAAAAATTAAATGAATTTATCTGTGTCTTAGTCTTAATTTGAACAACTAACATTAAAAGTCCATCTGTGGAGGGAGACTTCTGCCTGTGCCACCAGGACTCCATAGCCAAATATTGCCAGGAGAAAGTTAGACTCCCAGGAGTGTGGGCAAGCCTGTCTCCTCATAGGGACCTACCTGGAATCCCCAGGACACAGGGACTGAGGACTGCTCTTCTGGTTGCTTTCGTTGGCCAGTAAGCAGATCCTGTGACACAGGGCTCAAATAGTGCCAGGAGAGAGCTGGTATCCCAGGAGTGCCGACATACCTTAAAGCACAGGCTAGACAACCACTTCTGTTCAAATTCACTGGATCAAGAGGGACCCTTGCAGAGCCATCTGGACACAAGAACCAAGGGACAGCCGGGGACAAGATTCTTCTGGTTTTTGTCTGCACCCCAGAGCTGATCCTGAACCACAGCATTCCAAATCCAAATTCCTCTCAGAGAGAACTGGTCTTCAAGGAGTATTGACATTGAGGCTTGCAGGAGGTACAAGCCACAGTTAGAGAGAGTAAGACCAGATAACACCAGAGATAACCAGAGAGTGAAAGGCAAGGGCAAGAACATAAGGAACAGAAACCAAGGCTACTTGGCATCATCAAAACCCTGCTCTCCCAGCACAGCAAGTCCTGGATACCCCAACACACCAGAAAAGCAAGACTTAGATTTAAAATCACATCTCATGATGATGATAGAAGATTTTAAGAAGGAAAAAAATAACACCCTTAAAGAAATACAAGACAACACAGGTAAACAACTAGAAGCCCTTAAAGAGGAAACACAAAAATACCTTAAAGAATTACAGGAAAACACAATCAAATGGGTGGAATTACAAGAAATCACAATCAAACAGATGAAGGAAATGAACAAAACCATCCGGGAACTAAAAATTGAAATAGAAATAATAAAGAAATCTCAAAAAGAGACAATCCTGGAGTTAGAAAACCTAGGAAAGAGATCAGGAGTCATAGATGCAAGCATCACGAACAGAATACACGGGATAGAAGAGAGAATCACAGGTGCAAGAATATACCATAGAAAACAATGATACAACAGTCAAAGAAAACACAAAATGCAAAAAACTCCTAACACAAAACATCTAGAATATCCAGGATACAATGAGAAGACAGAACCTGAGGATAATAGGTATAGAATAGAGAGAAGATTCCCAACTTAAAGGACCAGTAAATATCTTCAACAAAATTATATAAGAAAACTTCCCTAACCTAAAGAAAGAGATGAACATAAATATATAAGAAGCCCACAGAACTCCAAATCAATTGGATCAGAAAAGAAATTCCTCCCATCACATTATAGTCAAAACACCAAAAACACAAAATAAGAAAGAATATTAAAAGCAGTAAGGAAAAAAGGTCAAGTAACATATAAAGGCAGACCTAACAGAATTACACCAGACTTCTCACCAGAGAAAGCTAGAAGATCCTGGGCAGATCTCATACAGACCCTAAGAGAACACAAATGCCAGGCCAGGCTGCTATACACAGCAAAATTCTCAATTATCATAGATGGTGAAACCAAAATATTGTATGACAAAACAAAATTTACACAGTATGTTTCCAAAAACCCAGCCCTACAAAGGATAATAGATAGAAAATGCCAACTCAAGAAGGGAAACTACACCGTAGAAAAAGGAAGAAAGCAATCTTTCAACAAACTCAAAAGAAGATAGCCACACAAACATAAACAATAACATCAAAAATAACAGGAAGCAACAATCACTGTTTCTTAATATTTCTTAACATCAATGGACTCAATTACCCAATAAAAGACATACACTGACAAACTAGATCCATAAACAGGACCCAGCATTTTGCCACAACCAGAAAATGCACCTCCATGTTAAAGACAAACACTACCTCAGAGTAAAGGGCTGGAAAACAAGTTTCCAGGCAAATGGTCCCAAGAAACAGGCTGGAGTAGCCATTCCAATATCGGATAAAATCGACTTTCACCCAAAAGTCATCAAAAAAGATAAGGAGAACACTTCATACTCATCAAAGGAAAAATCTACCAAGAAGAACTCTCAATTCTGAATATTTATGCCATGAATGCAAGAGCACCCACATTCATGAAAGAAACTTTACTAAAGCTCAAAGTACACATTGCATCTCACACAATAATAGGGTGAGACTTAAATACCCCAATATCATCAATGGACAGATCTTGGAAACACAAACAAAGCAGAGACACAGTAAAACTAACAGATATTATGAAATAAATCGATTTAACAGATATCTATAGAACATATCATAATAAATCACAAAAATATACCTTCTTCTCAGTACCTCATGGTACCTGCTCCAAAACTGATCATATAATTGGTTACAAAACAAACCTCAACAGATATAAGATTGAAATAATCCCATGCCTCCTGTCAGATCACTACGGATTAAGGCTGGTCTTCCATGGCAACAACAACAACAGAAAGCCCACATACACATGGAAGCTGAACAATGTTCTGCTCAATGATAACTTGGTCAAGGAAGAATTAAAGAAAGAAATTAAAGATTTTCTAGAATTTAATGAAAATGAAAGTACAACAAACTGAAACCTATGGGACACAATGAAAGCAAAGTTAAGAGGAAAACTCATAGCTCTGAATGCCTCCAAAAAGAAACTGGAGAGAACATATACTAGCAGCTTAAGAGCACACCTGAAAGTTCTAGAAAAAAAAGAAGCTAATACACCCAAGAGGAATAGAAGGCAGGAAATAATCAAATTAAGGGCTGAAATCAACCAAGTAGAAACAAAAAGAACTATACAAAGAATCAACAAAACCAGGAGCTGGTTCTTTGAGAAAATCAACAAGATAGATAAACCCTTAGCCAGACTAACGAGAGGGCACAGAGACAGTATCCAAATTAACAAAATTAGAAATGAAAAGGGAGACATAACAACAGATTCTGAGGAAATTAAAAAAATTCATCAGATCCTACTACAAAAGCCTATACTCAACAAAACTGAAAAATCTGGATGAAATGGACAAGTTTCTAGACAGATACCAAATACCAAAGTTAAGTCAGGATCAGACAAACCATGTAAACAGTCCCATAACCCCTAAAGAAAGAGAAGTAGTCAATAAAAGTCTCCCAATCAAAAAAAGCCCAGGACCAGATGGGTTCAGTACAGAATTCTATCAGACCTTCAAAGAAGACTTAATACCAATACTCTTCAATTTATTCCACAAAATAGAAACAGAAAGAATGCTACCCAATTCATTCTAAGAGGCCACAATTATACTTATACCAAAAGACCCAACAAAGAAAGAAAACTTCAGATCTGTTTCCCTTATGAATATGGATGCAAAAATACTCAATAAAATTCTTGCAAACCGAATCCAAGAACACATCAAAATTATCATTCACCATGATCAAGTAGGCTTCATCCCAGGGATGCAGGGATGGTTCAATACCTGGAAATCCATCAATATAATTCACGACATAAACAAACTCAAAGGAAAAAACCACATGGGCATTTCATTAGATGCTAAAAAAGCATTTGACAAAATTCAGCATTCCTTTATGATAAAAGTCTTGGAAAGATCAGGAATTCAAGGACCATATCTAAACACAGTAAAAGCAATATACAGCAAACCAGTGGCCAACATCAGATTAAATGGAAAGAACCTTGAAGCAATCACACTAAAATCAGGGACTAGACAAGGCTGCCCTCTCTCTCCCTTTCTACTCAATATAGTACTTAAAGTTCTAGCTAGAGCAATTAGACAAAAATAGGATGTCAAAGGGATACAAATTGGAAAAAGAAAGAAAATAAACTATCACTCTTTGCAGATGATATGATGGTATCCTTAAGAGACCCGAAAAACTCCACCAGAGAACTGCTACAGCTGTTAAACAACTTCAGCAAAGTGGCCAGATACAAAATTAGCTCACGCAAATCAGTAGGCTTTCTATACTCGAAGGATAAACAGACTGAGAAAGAAATTATGGACACGATACCCTTCACATTGTCACAAACAATATAAAGTATTTTGGTGTGACTCTAAGCAAACAAGTGAAAGATCTGTATGACAAGAACTTCAAGTCTCTGAAGAAAGAAACTGAAGAAGACCTCAGAAGATGGAAAGACCTCCCATGCACAAGGATTGGCAGGATTAATATAGTTAAAATGGCCATCCTGTCGAAAGCAATCTACAGATTCAATGCAATCCCCATCAAAATTCCAACTCAATTCTTGATAGACTTAGAAAGAGCAATTCTCAAATTCATATGGAATAACAAAAAACCCAGGATAGCAAAAACTATTCTCAACAATAAAAGGATTTCTGGGAGAATCAACATCCCTGACTTCAAGCTATACTTCAGAGCAGTAGTGATAAAAACTGCATGGCATTGGTACAGTGACAAGCAGGTAGATCAATGGAATAGAATTGAGGACCCAGAAATGAACTAACACACTTATGGTCACTTGATCTTTGACAAAGGAGCTAAAATCATCAAGTGGAAAAAAGACAGCATTTTCAAAAAATGGTGCTGATTCAACTGGCGGTCTACATGTAGAAGAATGCAAATTGATCCATTCCTATCTCCCTGTACAAAGTTCAAGTCCAAGTGGATCAAAGACCTCCACATAAAACCAGATACACTGTATCTAATAGAAGAGAAAGTGGGGAAAAGTCTGGAACACATGGGCACAGGGGAAAAGTTCCTGAACAGAACACCAATGACTTACATTCTAAGATCAAGAATCATCAAATGGGACCTCGTGAAATTGCAAAGCTTCTGTAAGGCAAAGGACACTGTAAATAAGACAACACGGCAACCACGTGATTGGGAAAAGATCTTTACCCATCCTACATCTGATAGAGGGCTAGTATCCAATATATACAAAGAACTCAAGAAGTTAGACTCCAGAGTTCCAAGTAACCCTATCAAAAAATGGGAAATAGAGCTAAACAGAGAATTCTCAACTGAGGAACCTCGTAGGGCTGAGAAGCACCTAAAGAAATGTTCAACATCCTTAGTCATTAGGGAAATGCAAATCAAAACAATCCTGAGATTCCACCTCACACCAGTCAGAATGGCTAAGATCAAAAACTCAGGTGACAGCAGATGCTAAAGAGAATGTGGAGAACGAGGAACACTCCTCCATTGTTGGTGGGATTGCAAGCTGGTACAACCACTCTGGAAATCTGTTTTGTGGACCCTCAGAAAAATGAACATAATACTACCTGAGGACCCAGCTATTCCAATCCTGGGCATATACCCAGAAGATGCTCCAACAAGTAATATAGACACATGCTCCACTATGTTCATAGCAGCTATATTTATAATAGCCAGAAGCTGGAAACAACCCAGACATCCCTCAGCAGAGGAATGAATACAGAAAATGTGGTACATTTACACAATGGAATACTACTCAGCTATTAAAACAATGACTTAATGAAATTTGCAGGCAAATGGATGGAACTTGAAAGTATCATCCTGAGCGAGGTAACTCAGTCACAAAAGAAAGAAAAAGGTATGTACTCACTGATAATTGGTTATTAAGCCAAATTTCGGAATACCCAAGATTTACTTTACTGCAACCATTGGGCTGAGTGTGAGGTCCCAGATGGTGGAGTTAGAGAAGGAACTGAAGGAGCTGAGGGAGTTTGCAGCCCCATGGAGGGAGCAACAATGTCAACTGGCCTGACTTCTCAATGCCTCCAAGACTGGATCACCAAACAAAGAATACACATGGAGCGACCCATGGTGCTGGCCATATGTGGCAGAGGAGGGTCTTGTTAGCCATCAGGTGAAGGAGCTTTTGGGCCTGAGGATGTTAGATGCCCCACTATAGGGGAATGTCAAGGAGGGAAGATGAGCGTGGGTGGGTAGGCAGGTGGTGGAATATCCTCATAGAGGCATGGGAGAAGGGGATAGGGGGGTTCCAAATGGGAGATCTGGAGATTGGGAAACATTTGAAATGTAAATAAAGTATCAAAAAGGTAAAAAAAAAAAGTCTATATACAGCATCTCTTCTGAACCATTAAACATATTTTTAAAACAATATGATCCCCACCCCATCTCTCTCTCTCTCTCTCTCTCTCTCTCTCTCTCTCTCTCTCTCTCTCTCTCTCTTTCTGTGTGTGTGTGTGTTGTGTATGTGTTGTGTGTGTGTGTGTGTGTATGAGAGAGAGAGAGAGAGAGAGAGAGAGAGAGAGAGAAAGAGACAAAGAAACAGAGACAGAGAAAGACAGAGATTCAGAGAAAGATAAAGCTGCCGGTGTGGAATATGCTCAGATATGTGTGTGGGAATGCGTATGAGAGAGTCAAATATGCATGTGTGATGTATCCACACATGTGTCTGTCTGGTTTTGTGCCTTTTATGCAGCAGACAGACTATAATCTAGCTGTCCTAGTTTATCATTATTTGCCACATTACCTTGAAACTTGTCTCCTATTGAACACTGAGTTCTTTTGGCAGCTGTAATACCTAGAAACCCACCTATTTCTGCACCCTAATCAACCAGATTTCACGTGTGCAATAGTGTCCGACCATGTTTTACATGAACATGGTCAAAATCAGGTCTTCATATTCATTAGACAAGTACTTTTATGCACCCAGAAATCTCTCCGTCCTAAATTTATGTGATATAATAAGAAGAAAGGCGTGGGATCAATATGTTTATTCTAAAAGGTGGAAATAATGAAGTCAAAAGTAATAATTGATCCTAAAAAGAACATAACCCAGCAGGTTAGACATTAAATCTTAAATATTTATGCCAAAGATACTTTGAACACTGTGGTGAGGTTTGCATCTCTAGAGTCTTGGGAAGCAATATTTCTATAGTTTTGCATAGTTATTAGATCAGGATGTCTTTTTACACTCCCGGTAGCTTTTATGGCAAGCATGAAAAACTACTGTTTGTTTAACCTTTCTTAGGTCTCAGTTGGAAATTCTCTTCTACAGCTCCATCAGGAAACTTGCTAGTAAGACTTCTACAAGGATGAAATCCTTTGACTGACTCCATAGTTATTGTATTCTGTTTGTAGGCAGAGCCAGAACACCATGGTTACCAGAAAGGTCTCCTACTAGAATAAGCAGGTTCCTGAGCAAATTTGATCCATAGCTAGAGTAGACACAAAGAATCGAGAAGAATCTCCAGGTGAGAATGAGCAACAGCCATAATCCATAGACACATAGTTCTAGGGTACCTTCTCCGAGAAGATGTTTTGTGTGGCCTCCGGGCCTGTTATTAGGTCCTTCATGAGCATCAGTCATCATCATTCACTTTTTATATTATGTGCATTTTTTGTTCCATTCCCTTCAAAATCTTCAAATATCTTCTGGTTACCCAATAACAAAGCCTCTTGAAATTTGTAGGTATAAATGAACCCTTCCACTCTTCCTTTAGTCAAACAAGATAGCTATGACTTCAACAAATTAATTAATAAGAGCTTATGATATTTCAATGCAATATAAACTAAAAGTTTAGCTGTCAACTCATAGTCTATGTTATGTGCTATGCTAAATAAAACTATGATCATGAGGCATTCAGCTTTCTCCTAAGGCAAAAAGTCAGAACATGCATTTAACACTTTCTAAAATAAGTAATCTGTGAATTATGTTGTTCACAATGACAAACACCAACAATTCAGTATCAATTATTGAGATGACAGACAGACATGATACAAAACACTTAATGAAGTAAAAACTCAAGATTATATTTATTAAATCTTAGGAAGGTAAAAGACATGGAAAAGGTATGAGATTATTTGCATTTACACTTTTTATATGTTTAAGTATTATAAACAGGCATATAGGTAATGTGGAAGTATTACCAACAGCCACAGAGTTATCTGTGCTCTTAAAGCTAGTTTCAGAAGTCTGCCTCCAAGATAGAAGATTGGTTAGGGGTACTGAGCTCCATCTTTCAAAGAGTCCTGTGAAATAATGACACATATTTGATTGATTTCTTAGCTATGCCCTTGCTAGTCTTTACCAAAGTGCCATTGCACTGGTTTTTACCTGGATTATTTCTATACTTCTAAGTAGCCCCCAAAATTTAACGCACATAATTGTTTTCCTTAAAATTAAAATGATGGAATTATGATAATAAAAAAAGTATTACTTGAGTTATAAACAAGCTAAACATTCACCTACCAAGGGCAAACCTGTACATTTATACAGCTCTTATCCTTCAGGGATGAGAGACCACAAGAGTAAATGTGGTCCTCATAATGAATTTACCACTAATGGGAATACTAATCTTTTCTCCCAAGAGAATATTTCTATTGTAGGTATTATCATTGAGAAGGACTTTAATTCAGACATGTCTAATTACATGATAGGTTAATTCTATTAACTACAAAATCTCTAAGGGGTTTTAACATTTTTGACTATTAAATAAGTTTAAGTGGTCTAGCTAAATTACTAATGATTGCCTTTCATTGCAGAGCAGACTATTTGATAAATCTGCTCTTCTTTCTGGAACACTGGGACAAAGACTTTGTTTGAGGGCAATCATAATTTATTGCAATTACATTTAATACATGGTGATGATGCTAATGTTATGTATAGTCTGAGCTTCTCACAGTGATTGCTTCCTTGGCTATTATCATTATTGAAGGGAAGCACAAAGAGCCTACTATTAGTAATAAAACAAATAATGGTAGAAAATAAATAGGATTCCTTATTCATATCTGCAAGTAAAGCTTATTTGCAGTGTTGAGAGTATCAGGAGAGTTTTTCTTTTTTCCAAGGTTCCTTTTATAATAGACAAATACTACACTTTCTATACTTACTGTGTGATTATTTGAATATGCTTATTTGTCTTTGTTACTCTGTAGGCATTAGTCTAGACACATTGAGACAATTAGACTGGTTATAGTCATTGAAGCTGCTAATTTTAACCATGTCTGAACACCTAATAACCCCTTATTTATAAACAGGAAAACACTATATGCAATTATTACTCTTCTCATCCTATTACAGAAATTTTCAATTCATTTTTACCATGATGTATATTCATTAGTACTAATTAAGATTAAAACACATGAGAAAAAAACCTAAGGTAAATTATGAATAATAGAATATTTTATCAGAAACAATTACATTTTTCCAGTTAAGAGTTAAGCATGATGACACGTACCTGTAACAATCTCAGCATACAGGAGATGAAGGTAAGAAGCAAGTAGCTTCAAGGCCAGCTTGGGCTACAGGCTAAGCTTAACTTTCTAAAAAGTTTATCTAAAGAACAAGGGAAAGAAATAAAGAAAGCATCACATATATAGCTGTAATTTTATACAAGATGTTTGACTATGAGGTTTCATTTCTCCTGGAGTTTAAACATTCATGTATGGCTCTAGTTCATTAAAGTAAATCTAACTAACAGAAAGATTCACTAATTCACTGTAATGAATTAACTGATAGTGTTGTTAGAGAAATTGGGCACAGAAGGAAAAACTTTCATTTAAAACATCATGACTTTGGGCTTTATGCACAATGAGAAAATGATAAAAAGTTAAGAAATTGCAAGTAGAACCCGGTCTAGTAAAATATCTAAATGTTAAGGGTTCAAGTGAATAGCAGGAGCAAAAAGGAGAATTATATACCCTGTTAAGTGGACATTTGCACAGGGAGCAGAAGACTCCATAACAGTAATTCACAGTAGGCTAACTTTATCTAAAACAGAAATTCACAGTAATAAATAACAGAGTAATAATCCACTGAGAGAAATAAAGTACATTTATCAGAAAAAAAGGAGTTGCTATAATCATTTAATAGATGTATTAAAACTGTAAAATATGCACTAAGCAAATCCCCCTCCAAGAAACAGTAATAAGCCAAAGGTAGAGAATATGACAGATGTGAAAATTCAAAAATTTTCATGTCTCCTGTTTTTGTTTTTGTTTTATTTTTTTATTTTCTTTCTCTCAGTGATAGTAAGGACATGAGTGTCATTCTATCTGCACAAAAGCAGCGGAATGATTATGATTGATGAAAGAATGTACATTTGTTGTGATGGGATGCCCAGTTGTGAGAAGAAAGTGGAAGTCTTTCCCTTAGGATTGCCTCATTTTCCAAACAGACCATAATGTGGTCAGTGAACACTGATATGTTAGGAAAAAGCCAAATGCAAACATATTAGCATATGGCATAATGAGTTTTACGAAGAGCAGAAGGAAAAAACAATAGGTATACACTATAAAATATGCAATATTTATACTTTAAAGATTATTTTTATCATCACACGAGGAAAAATATTTATATAATTTCTTTAGAGCAACCAGTAGTCATCAAATATTAAATCTTTTTCTTCATAAGGTATCATGTCTTGAATATATCTATTTCTGACATCCTCTTAGAAACCTATTTCTTCAATATCCATTCATTCTAAATATTTTCTAATAACTTACAATTTGATGTACTTGTCTCCTTTCTGCCATTATTTATGCAAAAATAACAGTGAGTGATTATAATTTCAAACTTTTAAAAATTTTAAATTCAAAGTTTGGAGGTAAAAGCATATACATGCATGTAGACAAAGTTGCTGTCAATTTTCAGAATTTTTAAAATTACTAACTTTCAATTATAAACTTTCCACTATATGGGAGAAATGAAAAATGTCTGCTATATGATTACATATTTGAATACTTCTTCTCCAGGTGATGGCATTATTTGGGGAGGTTCTGGAACATGGGGGAGGTGGAGCCCTGAAGGAGAAAATCCACCACTGAAGATAAACTTTGCTTTGAAAGTTTAAACCCTCATTCTACTTTTCTGTCTCTGTCTCTGTCCCTATCCCTGTCTCCCTGTCTCTGTGTTTCTCTCTGTGTGTCTCTCTGTGTCTTTATATCCCTCTGCCTCTCCCTTATTCTGTCTCTGTCCCAGTCTCTCTGTCTCTCTGTCTCTCTGTCTCTCTCTGTCTCTGTCTCTGTCTGTCTCTCTGTCTCTCTGTCTCTCTCTCTCTCTCTCTCTCTCTCTCTCTCTCTCTCTCTCTCTCTCAGCTCCCTATGTAAGTATGAAGAATAATCATCTAGATTCTTGCTCCAGCCAAATACTATCATGTCTTCCATGTAATTATAGATTCTACAGCCCATTCTGGGACCATAATCAAAATAAATACTTGATTTGCTTTACACAGAGTATATTAACGCAATGAAAAGTAACTGATACACAAACCAGGAGAGTGATTTGTTGTTGTTATTGTTGTTGTTGTTGTAAAATTTGACGATGTTGTTACTGAAACATTTGGAAGACTCTGGTACTTTGAAGTGGGGAAAATCCCTTTATTTCTGTAATCAGAGCTTAATGGTCTGTCCTACTACTATCCAGGGTGACAAAGTGAAACACACTATGGAGGCCAACTCATGAGGTTTCTGAGCAGAACAAGTATTGTATTAGAAGCAGGGCTAGAGGCTGTCCATGTGTTATTTCATAAAGAATCTTGATATATTTTACCAATGTATTGAGACTTTTTAAGGACGAATTAAAAATTAATGGACTAAATGTTTTGGCAGAGGAAAATTTTAAATAGCATAACATGGAGTATGTGTCATGTTGTTATAAGTCACTCTCATCAAATGTACAATAAAAGAAGAGTGACAAGTATGGAGGGGAAAAAAGGAAATTTTGCAGTTAGAAGAGGAAATGAACACCAGAAAGCATAAAGTTGCATTCAAGTCATGTGCTGAAAATAAGAACTAATTGTTAATGAACTTGAAGAGAAGCTTAAAGCCTGCATTCAAACAGCAGGAAAAGCTCCTTGAAGGCAAGATCCCACATAGCAAAGCCTCTGACTTGTGAAAGAAAAAACCCAAAGGATTGATTCACTCTACAGAAAGCAATTATTTCATCACACATAAGTTGCTCCATTTTGTTCTTTGAAGGGTGGGCAAGGTCCTTTCCCACCTGACAGCTGAACTTGGCACTGTCATACATGTGGTACAAGTTTTGGAGACAAGAAATGTAAATTATTGAAGGGTCATGGATACCTCTTCCATGATTTTAGAAAGTTACATGGGGCAGACAGAGTATAGTAGGATTGGAGTCACTTCAAGGAGTCTCTGAGAGGTCATTGCATAAAGTTATGAAACAGAAGCCTTGGTTGTAGTGTTGGAGATTACAGAGTTAGAAGATATCAACCAAGGCAAGCTCCATAAAAGAGTGGAACTAGCCAGATGTATGCCATAGGCAGCAAAGTTGGAGAAATCATCTAAGCTCTTTGAAACTGAAACCCTATACAGCAAGCTTGGAGATTCAGGGTTTTGTGATTACCCTGCTTCATGTGACCTTCCTTTGGTCCAATATTTCTAGGTACCTATTTTTCACTAATGGAACGGTAATGCTTATTCCAAACCATTTTATTTAAGAAATGTACAATATATTAGTTTTAATTTACAGAGCCATACTTAAAAGATTGAATTGAAATTCCATCCAGGAAAACAGGTAGGTTAATTGTAGAACTTCGCCTCTCTTTCTTCTTCTTCATATCCAATTCTCTAGTCTCATCCCAAGATGTACAGCAAACCCCATTTCCTGTGGATCACTCAAATCTTCCCCCTTTAAACTCTCTCCCCCTCCTCACTGCTTTATTGCAGCCCCTGATTCTAATAAAGCATTCCTTGGAAACTGGCAGGGCTGCTGGGCTTTAGTGGAAATATGCTTCCATGGTGGTTACTGATTGTGCTTTTACATGTAGATCTAGGTATCTGGGTTTGGGATGATTACAATTCTATGTGCAGATATCTGATCTTGTCTTTGCTTTGTGAATTTTTTATCCTGTTTCTGTTCCTGCCCTCTGTGATTCTTAGGCATGTGATGGCTGTGTTTTGCCTGATAGGATCATCTTACTATATACAGAAAAGTCTTTTGATAAAGTCTAACTGCTCCTTATAATAAATGTCCTAGAGAGATTAGGGATACAGTGAGCATAATTAAACACAATAAAAGCAGTTTGCAGTAAGTCCATAGCCAAAAGCAGCTTAAATAGAATGAAATTTCATTAAAATCAGAAACAAGACAAAGTTTTCCATTCTTTCCATACCTAGGCAGTATAGTAATTGAAGTCTTAGCTAGAGAAATAAGACTACCAAAGGAGAGCAAAGGAAAGAAATTGGAAAAGGAGAAATCAAATAATCTTTATTTGCAAATGATATAGTATACATAAGTGCTACTATAATTCTCACAGAAAACTCCTATAACTGATAAAAACTTTCTACAAAGTAGCTGGATAGAAAATTATTAATATGCCTATACAAATAATAAACTGAATATGAGTTTAAGAGAATGATAAATTGCATAATAGTAAGAAATGATATAAACTCTATCTGGATAACCAATGAAAGATTTTTATGATAAAAATTAAGACATTGAAGGAACAAATTGAAGAAGATGTCAGAAGAGGGTATGGTCTCTCATGCACATAGATTGGTAGAATTAATATAGTAATAATGACCTTCCTACCAAAAGCAACCTACAGATTCAATGTAAGCCACATCAAAATTCCAAAACAATTCATCACAAATATTGATAGTTTTCAACTTCATATAGAAACACATACACACACACACATGCACACACAAACACACACACACACATTCTAAAACTACAAAAAAGATCGGGATATCTAAAACAATACTAAATAATAAGAGCACTGCTAGAGATATCACCATCTCTGATTTCAAGTTAAAATTAATAATAAAAACTGCAGTCAATTGGCACAAAACAGACATGTTTATCAATAGAATTGAATTAAGGATGAAAGCATATATTCATATACCTATAGACACTTGATTTTTGATAAAATATCTAGAGGATCACACTCTAAAAATGCAACATCTTCAACAACTGGTGCTAGTTTAACATAATGGCTGCATATAGAATGCAAATACACCAATACTTGTCAAGTTGCAGAAAACTCAGCTTCAAAAGAATCAGAGCCCTCAGCATAAAGCTAAATACACTGGATCTCATAGAAGAGAAAGTAGAAAACAATCTTGAAAGTACTCATACAGGAAAAGTCTTTCTGAAAAAGAATGGCATCAGCATGGGTGCTAAGATTAACAATTTATAAGTGAGACCTCAGGAAACTGAAAAGTTAATGAATTGCAAAGGACACGGACATCTTGACAATGAAGTAACCTACAGAATAAGAAAAGATTTCTATAAACTACCCATCCAATAGAAACCTAATATGCAAAATACATAACAAACTAGATATTAAGTAAACACAGAGATCATTTAAAAATTGGGTTCAGGCCTAATTAAACAATCCTGTAAAACAAAATTCAAATGACACTTGAAATGCTCAACATTCTTAGTCATCAAGGGAGTGTAAATCAAAACTACATAGAGATTTCATCTGACATCTATGAGAATGGTTAAAATAAATCAAACAAGTGGCAGCTCATAATGAAGAGGATATAGAGCAAGAGAAACATGCATCCATTGCTGTTGGGAGAACAAATGTCTAAACCCAATGTGGAAATAAGTGTGGCAGTTCCTCATGAAGGTAAGAATTAATCTACCTCAACTATAGAGTTCCAGGTGTACCATTATTGAACATATACCCAAAATCCTGCCATAGAGCCTTAGAGGCACATTCTTACCACATCCATTGCTGGTCTATTCATAATAGGCTGAAGATGGATACAACCTTGAACTCCATTAAGGGAAGAATTGATAATATGTGGTACATGTACATAATGGTATGTTCTTCAGCCATGAAAAAAGGAAATCTTGAAATTGGCAGGTAAATGTATGAAACAAAACAGCAAACAAAAATCATTCTGGGTGAGGTAACACACACCCAGAAAGACAAATATGGTATGCATTTGCTTATATGTGGTTATTAGCTGTTAAGGCATTGATAGCAAAGCTAAAGTTCATAGAACCACAGAGGTTAAGTAGAGAATAAAATACTTGTGGTCCAGATAGATTGTGCTAGGAAAGGGATAATAGATATATAGTTACAGATGGATTTGGAGAGCTGGAATGAAATGTGGACTGTGAGGGAAGAAATGGATGAAGGAGGGAATATGGGCAAAGACAGCTAATATTAAGGGACTTTTGATGGACAGTATGCAAACCTAATAGAGTAGAAGCTATGTCTATATAAGTGTGTGAGAGAGTGTGTTAGTGTGTGTGTGTATGTGAGTGTGTGTGTGTGTGTGTGTGTGTGTGCATGTGTGTGATCTAAATGAAATTGTTAAATAATGGGAGAAACAGAGCCCGACTGAATATATTTTAACCAGCTAAATAAGAAAGTCTAGCCAGGCAGTGGTGGCGCACGCCTTTAATCCCAGTACTTGGGAGGCAGAGGCAGGTGGATTTCTGAGTTTGAGGCCAGCCTGGTCTACAGAGTGAGTTCCAGGATAGCTAGGGCTACATAGAGAAACCCTGTCTCAAAAAGTCAAAAAAAAAAAAAGAAAAGAAAAAAAGTCTATCTCCAAAACCAATTGGACCAAATCTAAGAAACAACACCCAGGGTTCATCTCTGACCTTCACACATGAATGATGGTGTGGTTTGTGCACATACACACAGTGAGTCTTTGGTTGTCAATGAGAGTGTGTATAAGAAAGGAATTAGCAAAATGCTTAGCGGAATGGGATTCCTGACTGTAGAATCAAGTGGCTTTCTTTGTTAATACCTGTTTCCTGTTTCTTCTCTTGGGCTCTTTTCCATCTGCTTGTTTATTCTGTCCTATTCCAATATATTAAGTTTTGTTTTATCTTATGTTATCTTTAATTTTTATCCCTTAGAGGTTTGTTTGTTTTCAAATGAGAGTCAGAAGGGAATTAATCCAGATGGAATGAAATGCGGGTGGGAACTGGAAGGAGTAGAGGGGGGAAAAACTTTAATCAGGATATATTATATAAGGAAAAAACACTATTTTTGATAAAAAATAAAAACTTAGAAAAATAAACATCAAGAGTTCACTTGTGTCTGAGAAAATACAGTAGGTCTGAGATTTTTGAACTGTTGAGCCTATAAAAGTGATAGAGACTTTTGTAATCAGACCAGTGCATTTTTTGTTATGAGATGTGCATAAGCCCATGTAAGCTAAGGAAAGAAAGTCGTGGTTTGAGTGAGAAATGCCATTCATGTGTTTGCACACTTGTTTCTCATTTGGCAGTGATATTTTAGGAAGTTATAAAACTTTTATGAGGTGGCAGCCTTTCTGGAGGAGGATTTATGTGGGATATACTTCCAGGGTTTATAGCTCCATCCCACTTCTTGGATCATTTTGCTGCTTCACATGTGTGAATGAGAATGTTATTAGCTAGCTTCCTGTCCTGCCACCTGCTGCCACCACTTACCCACCGTTATGGGAACTCTCACTATTGACTACTAAGTCAAAATGAGCCCCGTTACTTTCTACTTACTTTCTACTTTCTACCTTCTACTTACTCTCTTAGAATACTTTGTCACACTATTCTTATTGATAAGTAGCCAGGAGGGAGAGCTCACTAACTAATTCTTAATTCCTTATTCACAATTATTGATAGATGTCTGGCTACTTCCACCAGTAATAGAATAATTGCAAATTGTGTGTTATCATTGTTCATAAAACTATTACTAAATCTAGTTGTTCATAGGACTATTACTAAAACTCTGATGAAGTCAGTATTTAGCTGAGTAAGAGGCCTCAGATAGGAAGAAAATTACCTGTTTCTTTTGCAATGTTACTGGCTTGAGTTAGAGGATGCAAGATAAATGAGAATAAAGATATGTCATCCAAAGTGCTTATAGAACCTAGGCTTGGTCATGTGTGCATGCAGACAGGTGTGTGAAGGTATGCTGGTGTCAGGGCATGCCTTGTAGACTGCTATACTTACAAGAAAGAAGTAGAAAAAAGAGTATTAAACATGCTTTTGTTACCTAATACTATTCACCTCTGATCACAAGGAATTCTGGTCTAAGTTCCTCTTGACAGCTCCCAATAATTTTCTACAACTTTTCATTTTTATAGACAGTATAACAAAATATTGAACACAAAATCATAAAATGACATCACCATTATATTATCTATCACTTATTGTGTACCTATTGTTCTATATAACTAGCTCTAATCATCTAATCTCAATATATCTACCATGTATTTTTTTCTATTTAGCAAAGAAATTGAAGATACAAAGAATACTGGAAGATAAGTAGAGTTAAGTGGAGTGATTCTATTTCTTATTATGCACTGACATACATTTTGGTGTGGAGAGATAAAATATCCTCAAAACATTGTATTGTAATTATAATCAGGAGAAAAAATATTGGAATTTTGAGATGCAGAAAAATGAAAGAAACAACTGTTTTGACACATGATCTATTAGAAAGAAACAGAAAAGAATGCAGGCAAATCCTGTTCAGGCACCAAGTAACTTGATCCTGAGTAGAATGCAGAGGCTTCACAAAATGTACGTCTTGACCTGTACCAATAATTTCAGATTTTCAACATTTCCATTACTTCCACAACTTTTGTCTTTCTAGTTTAATTTTATGGTATCATCTTGATTTGCATAAACTGCACACATTCTCATATTTTAGTCCCCTATCCATTTCATACCAAGGCCAACATTTAAAGTACTGTCTTCTGTGGCTCTCAGCAGAGGAATTGCAAATATGTGTCCCAATGTAATAGAAAAGAAGTGAAAAGGTCCTGTCTCTAATGCTCACATCTGGATTTAGGACAGATATCATGTCACAGAGGCAGTATCCATCATTGTTAGTAGAAGTTTGAGGTATACCATGATGGCTGACATAAGTGAGCCCCTTTATCATTCAAAATAATCCTGCTAAGAAACTTTGCTTCTAATTTTAATCGGAATTCTCATGTCTTACTCTATTTGTTAAATTCTGAGCTGTACCATGTAGGGCTCAGGCTTGAGCTTTCATCTATTTCTCAGGAAAACCCTTTTACTCCAAATACCATTTTTATAAAGTATAGTGTGCACTCCACACCCATGTGTCTAAGTGACTACTTAATATCGTAACTGGATATCTCCAAAGGATTTAAACATTTTCATATTAGAATCAAAGCTTTCCATCTCTCTTCAAACTTACTGTCTTCTTAAATTAGCAAATGAGTTATATAAGCATAAAACTCAATTATTTTTTAAATAAATCTTCTACCCTTATGTATGTGATATATAATTTTATTTAATTTGGTCTGGTTAGCAGTAGTAACAAATTTATTTTATTTATTTATACTTCATATATGATTTTTGGGTCACTAGAAATGAGTGCTATTATTTCTTTTATAAGTTGGCTTACAAAGGAATATGATTTAATAATTTTCACAAGATCTCAGTTATTTTTTCTTAAATATTTATTTTATCTATTTATTTATTTATTTATTTATTTATTTATTTATTTATTTATTTATTTAAAGTATGTGAATACATTGTTGCACTCTTTAGAGACACCAGAAGAGAGTGCCAGATCCCATTACAGATGGTTGTGAGGCACCATATGGTTGCTTGGAATTGAACCTCTGGAAGAGCAGTCAGTACTCTTAACCACTGAGCCATCTCTTCAGCCCCCAAGATCTCAGTTATTAAGGATGAGGCGTGAACTTATGAGATCTGGTTCTAGGCTCTCTTTGTTTAGTAGAACCCACTGGTTACTGTGTTCAAGACAAATTCTTGGCTTTTTAGCTTAATATCCATTCAAAAGTTTTAAGTTACAGTTAACAAATGGCAGTAGAGTATTATAGGCAGTCACAATTACAAAGACAAAAATCTGTCATTTACCTACAAGATGTGACATTCTTAACAACTAGTAGTAAGTATGGCCATTTAAAAAGCCTTACATATATATATATATATATATATATATATATATATATATATATATATATATATATATATATGTGTGTGTGTGTGTGTGTGTGTGTGTGTGTGTGTGTGTGTGTGTGTGTATGTGCGTGTATATGTATATATACCACATACACATATATATTTTATCTTCTTTTGATCAGAAAAAAATGACTTTGAAAAGCACTGAAAATGGCATCTGTGTGGCAGCAAATGTTCTATCAGTTAAGTGTTTTATGAAATGGAGAAAAAAAAAGAAAATAAATTAAGCTTTGGATCTTCTCAGTCTATTCTCTAATGTTGTCTATCATCAATCTATTTATGACTTTGTACATTCTCAGCTTTACTCTGAATTATGTGAGTTTCATCTTGATAGATCTAAATTAAATATGTTAGACAGTTGCAGTTCTATTTCTCTTTCTTTTCAACATTATTATTTTTCCAAAGTACCAAAGATCATTTCTAAGGATATTGGCAGTTATTGAATGAACCAGTCCTCTGAATTATAGGACATCAACTAAGGCTTTTACATGGTTCCTTCAATTTATTCTTTAAAAGTGCTATAACTCCCTTCTCAAATCCAAGCCATGAAAAATAAATCACAGTATTTATCAACTTGGAAGCACATTTTATTTGATTACTTTATTTTTTATGATTATTTGAATTTTTTATTTTATTACTCATTCATTTAAATGAACATGTCATCTCCTTTTAAAAATTCTTTCAAGTAAATTTTAAAAGATTATGAAAATATAAGTAATCACCACTTCTTTTTTTATCTGTTTCAGTTTGTTAATAGTGATCAATAAATATACATATTCAATTATTGCTTTTAACAATGTAAAACAATATTTGTGTTACAATTATTGTGTTACTTCAAAAATACTGATGTTTCATTGGGAGAATTGAAAATTAAATTAAAATAAATTCTTTATTTTAGCCCTGAGCTAAGAATTTTTATATTTACAAGAGGATACTGTGTTGGAGTTAAAATACAGACTACTTGTAAAAGCAAGGATTAATTTTACTTCAAGAAAAAGATCAAAATGTTATCTTCTAAGATAACTTCTCTGGATTTAACAAATATTAACAAACCAGTTCATAATTGTAATCATATTTGTAATATAAATATGCTTAGTACTTTCAT
Organism: Uromys caudimaculatus; assembly: GCA_028551405.1. Lineage (NCBI taxonomy): Eukaryota > Metazoa > Chordata > Mammalia > Rodentia > Muridae > Uromys > Uromys caudimaculatus. The sequence continues at coordinate 43,470,302 of CM052713.1, forward strand.
TGTTTAATGAGGAAGTAGCTGAATTCTGTATTTGGAATGATCATTTATTTTGGTTTGGAAAAGCTGCCTATGAGAAGCAATAGTGAAGATGGTAATATTCTACATCTAAATGCATACATAGGTATTTGACTAGTTATGCCTTTCACCGAGAAAACTATAGTAACACAAGAAGAAAAGCAACTGTGCTATTGATTGAATGGTGCTGTTGATGACTGGAGATTCTTCACAAACAATTCTAGTGCAGAGTGTCCAGAGCTCTTCACCTACAAAGGGGAAAGTGAAATAATAAACATGATTCTGAGTGATTTTATTAATTAGTTACCATTGACAGAGCATCCTTTCCTATTTTCACAAGCATGTTTGTGATTAGTAAAGTATAAAGGAAGATGAAGATTGATTCACAAACTCTCTACAAGATCAGATACTAACAAGCAGCATTTCAGGAGTTTCTGCCCTTAAGAAATTTCAAGGAGAATCTGCTCACATGTCCTCATCTAGAATCACTGCAGTCAGCTCCTAGCTCTGGGTCTTTGAGAAAAGAATTAATGATCAGCCTTGGAACCACATCTGAGCAACCAATAAAAATGGACTCACTGGGTTCTATTTATATATTTTGTGCATGCATTTCTCTCTCTCTCTCTCTCTCTCTCTCTCTCTCTCTCTCTCTCTCTCTCTCTCTCTCTCTCTCTCTCTCCTGTGTGTGTGTTTGTGTGTGTGTGAGAGAGATCAACTTGCGGGTAGGATGGTTATAGGGCAGATCCAAAAAATGGTTAGCTGGTAAACGCTGGACATAGGGAGAACAGGAATGGGAAGTGACATAACTGAATTTCAATTACACACATTTTAAAAATACTATAAAGAAAAAAGAAGCATTGATCTCATTTCTAACACTTACAGAATTCCTTTCATCCTCAGCCTGCTTAGCCAACATCAACTAATTAACTAGGTGAAAGCAATTTGTGCATTCAGGAACACTTATAAACAACTGCCTGGTTTTGAAAAAAAAACTGTCCTTGTTATTAATTTCATTACAAAGCTTATGAGATGCTTTTCCTTCGTGATATATTAGTAATCCCTTCACTATCTAAAGGATGACCCTAATCTGTTCCATTATCCAGTGCCTTTCCCCCAAACAACTTGATTCATTACATAAGAGGTACTCGGCGTTTGGCTGAAGAACAGAGTGGATTTTCTATTTTTAGAGGTGGGGTGGAGAAGCAGAAGAAAGCATGAACAAAATGTCTAGCATAAAATCCTGTTATCTTTACTGAGATTTTTATTCTCAATATTTCACAAGATAAATACACTAAGCACAATACAGCCAAAATATATAGTTCTTGAACCATTAGGAAGAATATTTTTCTACATAATTATTTGTCTTTCAATACCCATAACTTAAACATAATATAGATTTTTACAACACAAATCAAAACAAGTCTGAGATTCCACCTCACACCAGTCAGAATGGCTAAGATCAAAAACTCAGGTGACAGCAGATGCTGGCGAGGTTGTGGAGAAAGAGGAACACTCCTCCACTGTTGGTGGGCTGCAAGCTGGTACAACCACTCTGGAAATCAGTTTGGCGCACCCTCAGATAAATGGACATAATACTACCTGAGGACCCAGCTATACCTCTCCTGGGCATATACCCAGAAGATGCTCCAACATGTAATAAAGACACATGCTCCACTATGTTCATAGCAGCCATATTTATAATAGCCAGAAGCTGGAAACAACCCAGATGTCCCTCATCAGAGGAATGGATACAGAAAATGTGGTACATTTACACAATGGA
>CM052713.1:43472196-43543071 GCA_028551405.1 Uromys caudimaculatus
CTGAGCGAGGTAGCTCAGTCACAAAAGAACGAACATGGTATGTACTCACTGATAAGCGGATATTAGCCCAAAAGTTCAGAATGCCCAAGTTTCACTTAACAGTAAGCGCTGGACTGAAGGTGAGGTCCCAGATGAAGGAGTTGGAGAAAGGTGAAGGAGCTGAGGGAATTTGCAGCCCCATGGAGGGAGCAAGAGCGTCAGTGGGCCTGACCTTCCCCCGGTCGTCCTGGAGTTTGGACCACCAACCAAAGAATACACATCTATGGATCCATGGTTCGGACCACATATGTGGCAGAGGATGGCCTCGATGGCCATCAGGGAGAGAGGAGAGGCCCTTGGGCCTGAAGGTGTTAGAGGCCCCAGTAAAGGGGAATGTCAAGGTGGGAATATGGGGATGGGTGGGTGGGTGGGTGGGAGGTGGAATTCCCTCATAGAGGCGGGGATGGGGAGGGCATAGGGGGTTTCCAAGGAGGAAACTCAGAAAAGGGGAAATATTGGAAATGTAAATAAAGTATCAAAAAATAAAATGAAATAAAAATTGTTAATGTTCTGAAAAAAAAGAAATAGAAGAAAAATATACAAATATTTACTTATTTTACATGTATACATATGTAAAAACATTCTTGGCAAAAAAGGACAGAAGCACTCATGGAAATTACACTTAATTTTTACAACATGGCATATAGAAATAATGGATATTAAAACTATCAATTATTCCTTCCATATTCTGTCTACCTCAATAAACAGGCTTAGACCTTTAACTGCAGAGTTAATCTATACCTTTATTTGTGTGACATTATTGCTCTTTCTCACTGATCTTAACCACAAAATACAATAATATCAAGAGATACCATAAAGATACCTGAACTCCATATATATATATATATATATGTATATATATATATGTATGTATGTATGTATGTATGTATGTATATTACTCCCATTGTGAAGTAGCTTTCCATCTTCCCTATGGTAGCTTAGGTCAATCATGCCTAGTAACATTGTAACTCATTTATCTGTCTGACTAATAAAATTAGGAACCCAAAGTGGCCTGATGGAAATCTCAGCTTCCGTTTGAATAGGATGTGTGTTCTGGCTGCTGTAAGACAGACTGTGCTCCCTGGAAACAGGGCTTCTAGGCCAGCATAGCATATGAGTGTGGGACCAGGAAGCAAAGATTGCCCGAAGATCACCAAGGATGATTGTGAGTGCTACTGTTCCAATTTCCATCCTTTTTATTTCTAGACTATGGAAGAAGCAACATCACATATTGGATACTGATTCAGAGCACATATAGTAGCCTTTTGAATAACAGTCTGTGATAGGAAACAGACTTCCTTGTTTAACAATAGCAGAATTTGTAGTGGGTTAGGAACTAGTCACATAGTATGAAATGTCCTTTCTTTGTGAGTAAGTAACTATAAAATTTGTAAAGGGAAACATACAAAGCACATGTGGGTTCCTTATAGTTCCAACCCTTAATGGCTCAAAAATAAGTAATCACACCAGGGATTATCTCTACCTCCATTCAATTCTGACCATAAACCCCATAAAAAACAAGGGAATAGTAAATTCAATTTTGAAGAACTCATCAGATTCTTTCCTAAGATTCCCTTAATAAATCCGCATTCACTGTGCTTACTCCTGATCCTGAGTTTTCAATCTACTTGGGCATGAGGCAAGAATCTTGGAATCATAGGTTCAAAAGTAGCTTTCAAGACCATGACCATCTGACATACATCCTCTGAAACCAGTCAACCAAGAACCAAAGAAGGCTCTTTGGCCCTGAAAGAATCCATAGCAGGATTTTAAAGCAATTTTGACCTAGTCACAACTGTAACTTCATTGAGTAGACTACACAGAGTTCTATTAACTCAAATGCTTCAGCAGTTTGGGAAAGAGTCAGACTAGTGAATTCCATTAGAACAGGGGCACTGAAGTACTTTGGGGGCTGAAAAGTGAGTTTCAGAGACAGAAGCAATGCTGTATGAGACACAATGACCATGGATAATTTAAGTCCATGATGGTAGTTCTAGCTTTTTATACATGGAAGCCAAGTACATTCCCAGAATAAATACTTACTTTATTATAGACTGAGCACTGCCCTTTATGCACTGGTAGTCATCCAGTGTAGTCAGTCTGACAACAGGTCAATGGCCGGTTACCCTCGGGAATAGTACAATGTTGTAGGTTCACTGATAATGACAACTGCTGTCAGGTGTCGTAATCAATACCAGCCATAGCAACATCAGCCTTCCTGAGTGGAATCCATGCTGCTGAGGTCATGCATAAATGCCATCTCTGACACCTTGGAAACTTTGTTCAAGGCCATTGAGCAATGACAGGGATGCTTGAGAAAGCTGCTGACTACTTTTCATAGAATGGATCATTATAGTTACTTGATTGTCAGCTTCCGCCCTGCCCTGTTGGTTTCACCGTCACATCCTTTGCTCATTTGGAAAGGTCTCTTTCCCCAAATGTCTTTCTTATCTACTTTCCCAGGACACATTTTCCAAATTCCTGACTGTCCAGTCCAATTATTGGCTATAGTCCCTACACACACACACACACACACACACACACACACACACACACATACACATCAGTATATATGTACCAATAAAAACACACACGTGTGTGTGTGTGTGTGTGTGTGTGTGTGTGTGTGTATTCTTCATCTTCCACATCCTGAAATTAAGGTGAATATGAAAATAAGGCACAGCTAAGCATTCCTAGTCAAAGCTGTGATCTTGTTCATCACCGACTCATCACTGTCTCAATGTCCGTCTTTCTTACAAATGTTTTACCAAGCTGAAATAGCACTATCTTCCAGAAAAGTTTTCTCTTGCTGGCACAAGGCATACATCTTTTTATTATATATATATATATATATATATATATATATATATATATATATATATATATATATATATATACACTATATATATATAATATGAAACTTCCAATATCATTGTGTAAAATTCAATAAGTTATCAGGAAGTGTGAAGTTTTTCATAAGAAAACCTTATTTGCACACATAAAACTTTCCCAGTGCTTAAATGTCTTCTTGAAAAATGATGTGGTTGCGGCTCTAAATGATATTACTAATTTCCTAATATTTCAAGATTAAAATGTGCATTTACCATTACTGAACCAGAAAAGAATTTGGGGTGGGGGTTAACAACATCCTTAACAATGTCCTTAAGTTACCCTTTGGAATATCCTTCCAAAAAACATTTGCCAAATAATTAAGACAGATTTAGAAATTTTTTCCATGCAATATGTGAAAGTTTGAATTGACCAAAGCAATTACTCTACTGATTTGTACTAAATAAAATAATAAAATTTTGTAGACACATGCCATGTGTTCACCATGGGACAAACCTTTATTTAAAATTAATATTTGGAAAAACATTTAGAAATATCCAGCTGATTTCAGAAACATAATGTATTCATCAATATCAAATCAGTTTTAATTATTTGTGAACAATAGGTGGACTTGCCCTATGGGTTGTGAAGTAAATATAAAAAAAATACACAGTAAAGTCCTTTCTTAAGGCATGTGATTATGGGGGGGGGGAATTAAAGATAAAAATTAATCAAAGAATCATGGATACTTGGAATAGAATTCAAAATCTGAATGAGCCATGGTGTTCTATTTCTTCATTACTTAAATGAGAAAATGAGCGTTGAAATTTAGGTAGTGGCACTCACGTAGAAATTTTATAATAGAAGTTAGAATATAATAATGTCAAGAGATGTTTTTATCCCTCCAGATTGGATAATATTTATGAAACAGGCAAGGGTCAGGCCACAGCGTGTGATAGAGATGTATTTTAGTACCATGCATACCAGAGAAAATGTTCTGTTTTATCCTGTAACCTTAATGTATTTAAGATGTAAAGGAACAGATGAAATCAGGACATACATTTTTCTTATTTTCAGAAATATGATGATACTGCATTGGTGTAGATTTCTATGGCTTGCTTAGCTTCTGCAGAATGTGTTTCTGTTATCTACAAATCAAATATTCTTGACTTATTTTGTGTGACTCAATTTTGTCCATATATTGAGAACAAGAGTTTTTTAAATGTTTGTCAAAATATCTTTAAATATCTAAAATAAATTGTGTGGTTACCAAGGAAGCAAGAGGTGCAATTACTATGCATTTAATATTGTAATTTTGTCAAGGTTTACATGTATCTTTTTTATTAATGCTTTATGGTAGACATAAGAAAGCTGCAACTCACTGATAAAGGTTGAGCATTTATGATGTTCTGTGTTCATTCCCCAGCAAGGGGATACAAAACAAAGATGTTAACCAGGACTGGTATAAACAGTCTTCAAAAATTGAAATGTATATGAAAATATCTATGGTTGATAAATTTGTAGACACAGCTGTGTCAGGGGCAGAAAGCCATGGGCCTGAGAAACAGATCAACTGTTAATAACTGACGACTTATTTTTAGAGGCCTCTTTATTGCTAAAGTAGGATTCTTGCCTCTGTCACAGAAAAAATTTCTAATAAAAAGCAGCATGAACTAGAATTGTCTTTTTATTATTGTTTATTACTATTATTATTATTAGTAGTAGTAGTAGTATTTAAGAAATTTAACTTAGATTTCTTTTCTAGGGGAAAAAAGCACACAGAGACACAACTGGATGTGGAGTTTTAAGAATCTTTATTGTGCATGTGATTTTGCTGGCTTCTGAAATAACTATCAAAGATTTGATAAACATATCTTTTGGTTTGGTAAAAGAGATGCAACAGTGGTTTCTGTATACATGAAGATGATCATGACTGTTAAGACCCACGTCTACAGAAGTTTCAGAAAAAGTTAAGATAGTGTTAATGTAAACCTCACTAGTTATTGTGGTTCATTATTACTTTAATATTGCTGTTTGAAAGTATCTCTTTAGAAAGGATATATATTCTGTAGACAGCCATCCCAGCAAATACAGGGAAATATACTGGAATTCTTGACTGTTAGCTAGCAGGATGCTTCAGACAGGTTATACTTTAATCCCATGTCCCCCTAATTTTCCATGTGTTTCTATCCTTCTTCAAATCTATTCTGATTTTTACATTTATCCATAATTGAAAGCAATAATTATCATTAGTAATTACAATTAGAAAATGACATATTTGTTTATTTCATACCAAACTCACATATTAGCTAAAATCTAACCTCTTCTATCTCAAAGGACTTCATAGTTTCCAAACTTAAATTTCTTTTGGCTTGTGTTTTACAAAACTCTGTCTGTTCCATCCTTCATTGCAAACTCAACTCTCTCTCCTGACCCGAGATATTTCAGAAATGCACACATTCCTTCTAAAATTCAGTTTTTGGGCAATCACTGAATACAGCATTTTTAAACAATTGATCTTGTTTCACAGCAATGTAGTAATTAGCTGCAAGTCTTCTTAATATGACAGATTGTGGGAAACACTAGTGACTCTATAGGAATAGCATCCTTGAAAACTCAAGCTAAGAAATACAACAACATGATAATAGCAGCAGTCAGCAACATGCTGAGCTTTAAGGACTTGCAATGGTTTCTCATAACTGCCTGAATATCTTATTTGAGGCTCTGTAGGAACCTTTGCATGTGAGTCTGTTAAGATCTGTTTCCTAACTAGGACAAAGAGGGGTAAGGCAATTATCACACAAACCTACACACTAGGCACATGAATTACAAAACATTACCTACTCTTCTAAGAGAAAGCAGATGGTTAGATTGTCAGTGAATGAGAAGGACTCCATTTGACTAGGAATTCACCATGCTTTTTTCAATCCCTCTCTTATAGATTTTTAGGATGGTAAGTATTATAGCTTATTATTGCCTCCTTATAATTTATAGCAAGTACACCAAGAACTTGACTGGCACCGTAGAATACAAATAAAATTATCCCAGCAAACAAAACTGTAGGTGGTGTTTAAATTTGTTTTTCTTGTCTCTACATGAAACCATAGAAGTATTTAATTTATTTTCTTCTCTTTTGCTCATTTTTCTCTTTCCCTATGACACTTAATCCAGAAAACACCTGCAATTAAGTCATGTTGTTCAAGAAATTTGTGCCTCTCTACCTCAAATATATCATTTTAAAGTAGCATAACTAACATGTTATGTTCCAAAAATATGCATGGAAGACTTTAGCCACATTTATTTCTAAAGAGTATTCTATGTTCTTTAGAGACAAAAGTCTCAGAAAATACACATCATGTAACTATGTTAACAATGTCATTTTAAAATACCATATATATCAGGTTGTTTCAATAGTAACCATGGCAACAATTAGAATCCAAAAACAGTTTTACACTTTGTATTGCTTTCACCTTGCTGAGGCTACAGATGCAAAGATTAAAAATAAAACCTTCCACTCAAATCTTTCATCCCAACTTAGGAAATCTAATATGATAGAATTAGCTAACCATGTAACTCTTATTTATTAGATCATTATTTAGGAGACTTTCTCAGTCATTCTGGAAATGTTATTATAATTTTCCATTTTACAGATGATAATATGGGTTTTATGGTGACTAAGAATTTTGTCTGAATTCGTGTCACTACCAAACACTGCAATCAAGATACAAACTACCAATTCGTAGAAATCATGTGCTATATACTATACCCAAATGAATCTTAAAGAAGCAGAGTCACTGCTCTACCATGTTAGAAACTGGGATTTGTATAATAGGTACTTAAGGTAACTTCCCTTGAACAAACACGTTCTTCGAACAATAATACTAATTGGTTTTATGTCAAATAGCATCTAAAGATATCTTTATATCTATTTTTTCAACTTTTACTTTAAAAAAATGTAACATGCCAGTTACATCTTCTTCTACTGTAACAGAAGTATACTAACCATTTTCACAATAAAAAAATTGCGTGAGAAGCAAAAGCAACAGCACAACATGAAAGTGATTAATTTGACCATGATGTGTGTGTATTTAGCGTAAGACTTCAGCCCCTGCTGCTTCACAGGAATTTTTTGTGAACACTGTATCGTTCTGACAATCCAAAGTCTATTATTGTGGTGAAGGTATAATCATTATCTCTCTGTAAGAAATATTTTATTACCAATAAAAGTCTGAGGTAATATTAATTTACCAATAAATGTGAACAAGTGTGGTGAATTGTTCTAGAAATAAGAGAGAAAAAGTAATAAAAACTGGGGACTGGAGAAATGTCTCAGCATTTAAGAGCACTGGCTGTTCTTTCAGAGGTCTTGACTTCAATTCCCAGCAACCACATAGTAGCTCATAACCATCTATATGGCATGTGATGCCCTCTTCTGGTGTGTCTGAAGACAGCTACCGTGTACTTACATACATAAAATAAATAAGTAAATATTTTTTTAAAAGTAATCAAAACCAATATAGGAAGTAGCAGGTAACAAATGGAAAAGAATCAAATTTGGTAGTTTCAACAGAATGTTAAGAATTTAGATACCACAGTTTTCACAAACTAGAGAACACATATGATGTAGCCGCCAATTTCAATACTTTATAAAAGAAAATGTATTGTTTAAGTGTGCAGTTTGGGGGAGAATATTTTAAAATTAGTCAGCCACAGTTGTTTGGCCTGAGAGGCATGATCAATCCAGGACCATGTGCCAATGAGATCACGTGAAGGAATCAGTTCAAGAACCCAGGAGCCAAGCTCATTCCTTTACAAAAACTTGCTCCCAGGGATCCCACCGGAGTTATACAAATCCCTTCCATAGACATAAACCCAGCAACCTAACTGCTTTATGTCTCACCCAGCCTATTAAAACTTCCACATAAACCTCTGGCAAAGGAACCATGGGGTACATACACAAATTATATCCATAGCATTTTATTTAGGGTAAAAATGGAAAGAATTCACTACATTGAAAATGACACAGCTGCTTACTTGAAACAATTTGATATACCCAATTTGAAAATCAATTTGTATATTTTAGCGCTAGAATATTTCTGCTCACTTTAGTTTAATTCATTTCCTTTTAGACTTACTGGCAAACCTTTATGTTCTAGAGAAAAACTGTTATGAAAGAAATGTGAAAAGGGAAGCCACATCAAAGTGTGTGAAACTGATACTGTAATTCATATATGATAATGTTAGGCAATAACTAAGGTACAATTTTCTCATTATTTTGTCACAATTCTCTCACATTTAATGATTGTGTGGGAAGCTTAGGGCAGCATAATTGATACAACAGCCTGGTATGTCTGTGTCTTATAAGGAAAGAAATAAAAAATGCAATAATTTTTTTTAGACACAGATTTGCCTCATGAGTAGAGACTATGATATAGTTCCTGAAAAAGACTTTAATAATTAATCCAATAATTGATATTTAGCAGACTCTAAGCAAATGCCAACTGCACAAAAGAACAACTGAGATCAGACATGGGTCTCTGAAGTCGTATTTTTTGAAAAATATTTACAAGGCACAGTGAGAAGTCATTACATAATCTATTTGAAATCTACATTAGGTTACAGTGTCCGTTTCCCAATGCTGGATAATGTCTTAGTTTTCAAGATAGACAGAACTACTAAGAAGAAATAGCTTGCCATGTTTCTGAAAGTATTCAGGGGCTTTTGTGCCCTGGTCATTGATACCACAAGGAGAGGATGATGAAAGCTTTTCCTGATGTCTGGAAGGTCTGCTCCTGTCCTTGCCAAACCCTGGTATTTTCAACACATCTCTCACACAGTCTCTTCATGGGATGGCTACTGACACTAGGCTCACTCTGTGCCATCTAGCAGGACTGGGCAGACACCTTGGAGGCTTATGAAAAGGAGGTCAAAGCAGGGTTCTGCCTTGGGGAATTTTTCTTTATAACTTAGCTTTGCAATTATCTCATAATTTCCAGTTTTATCCTTCTGTGGAACAGCCTTCTCTGGGTGTTGTAGACGAGAGACCTCAAAAGCCTTGGTGGGAGTAGAAGGCTGACTACTCCTTCTTGCCTTCCAGGTGTTTTTGAACACAAGAGGGTGAGGAAGTAGGCAGCAAGGCCACCATGCAATATGAACCTGGAGACATAGCCCACTTAGATCAACAGGAATCAGCCTTTTACTCTGTTTGGTAATTGTCTAAGGTATGGGAGACTGAAGCATACAAAATCCTAACACCAGCATCTCTTGTCCTGTGTCCATCTCCATCTACTGGTTCCTGGAATGACTATAGTGAAAAGAGATTCTCTATTGGATTTGTTGTTAACTATTTTGTTACATTCTCAACAATTCTGCAATAAACCTTAACAATTAATAAAAAAGGAAGTAGTCAGAAAATGTATACTTAGACAATATTAAGATGGATTCATGCATATATATACATAGATAGATGAATGCTGTGAAGGAACTTATCAGCAGAATTGGCACATAAACTAATTGAGGCTGTGAATTCCCATATCATATGGGAAATCAAATGCTAACTAGAAACACTGGTATGTTGGTAGGAGTGTGTTTGAGTTCATGTCTTAAGGTCTACAGATCAGGAAAGCTTATGAGATAACATCCAGTCAAAGATGAAAGGATGAAGAACACATATCATTGGCTTCTGGCTAACTGCACTGGAGTCCACAGGTCAGAGAATCTGCAATTATGAAACCCAAGACAGGAGGAGGCCCCAGCTTCCAGAAAAAGGAGAGAAAAAAGTCTTCTTTTGCACAGCCTTTTAATTTCTGTCTGAAATCCACTGAATCAAAGGAATCACCCACTAATTTTTTCTGGGATTACCTTTGCAGACACAACCAAAAAATGTTTATAGTTTTCTAACAAAGGGAGAAGAGTACCTGAAATTAACCATCACTATGACTGGAGAGATGTACCTCAATAATTCCCTACCATACTCTCTTTCTGGCTCTTTTAAACTTGAAATAGATTCTCTTGATGATCGCACGTCCTAGGAGATAAAGAGAAATCAAATGAGAGTACATGGATATTTTGAAATGGATCAGTCTACTCCCCACTTCAAAATTTAAAAAGTCCTGCCACAGGTGACTTAGGAGCTCTATCTTTTCATCAAGGATACAATTACTAACAATTTTGGTTTTTAAAAAAGATTTTGGCATTTATTTATTTATTTATTTATTTATTTATTTATTTATTTATTTATATTCACTTTAATTCCCAATCACAGCCACCCTCCATTCTACCTTTCCAGTCCCACCCTTACAAATTCCTTCCCTCATTGTTCCCGCTTGCCTTTGAAGAAGGGAAGGCCTCCTTGGTTACCATCCCATCCTGGGACATATAGGCCTCGCAGAACTAGGCACATCCTCTCCCACTGAGTCCCAACTGAGCATTCCAGATAGGAGAAGGAAAGTCAGTGAGAGGGAACAGAGTAAAAGAAAGCCCCGCTCCACTTATTAGGGAACCAACATGAAGACCAAGCTGCGCATTTGCTAAAACTGAGAAGGGGGTCAGGTCAAGCTCCTGCTTGCCCTCTTGTTGGTGGTCCAGGCTCTGTGAGATCACATTGATCCTAGGTTAGAAGACTCTGGGTCTTTTTGTGCTGTTACTGACCCCTCTGACTTATTCACTACTATCTCCACATATTCACAAGACTCCTTGAATAGCTTGACAAAAAGAGAATAGTTGCTGTTCACATCAATAAAATCCCACTTGGTTCTGCTTGGAAAGAAATCTATGAAAGACACAATATATCTTTGTTTACATAGTGTGCTTGCATTTTGGTTACAAAGACAGCAATTATAAGCAGGAACATTACTAATCGTCCCCTACTAGATGGCTCTAGGTAAACCTGAGAGAAAGGCATGTTTATAATAGTACTGATAAAAACATGCGATTATATGACACTTCATATTTTGTTATATATACATTTTCTACTATATTAGGACAAAGTTTATGAAACAAGCAAAATTCACAAAATGATATTTAGTTTTACATGCCCTACTATCCTCCTGCTGAAAATAATGAATTTGGCTTAATTTTTATAAAGCTACACTACCCAGCTTCTCATTTTTTTCATAATTTCTATTTCTTTTAAAAATCCTGCATCCATTATTTTAAAGATTTTTCAATTACACTATTTCATTTCTAAATTAAATCTAGTCAATACATTTAAATTTTAATTACTTAAAAACATATTTTCCACTTACTAGTAATTGCAAATAGTTGCTTATTATAAATCTAAGTCATCAATGATCTCAGAATTTTATAAATTACAAGAATGCTACAATTTTCAAAAAATTTCAGAGAAATTAATGTTTCCCCACATGCCTTCAAAAAGTCTAACACAGACTTTCGTAAATGAAGTTGATAGTTTGAAGTTTATTATAATTGCATGAATGTGAAAGATGCATACATTAGTGTCTAAACATATAGAAACTTAAATATATATATTTAAGAAATTCTAGATAAACTCTAAAATGTATATACATAGGATCACTAGCATGACTAAAAATTCTGGAGATTCATTTGTTATTAAGATAATTTCCAGAAATGTATGGATAAAATATAGAGAGACTCAATATAAAGAAGTCACTGGAGTCTAAATAAGATATGTCACTAGTATTTTCCATTCTTGAATTTAAATTGTGCATTGTCTAAATTATAAATTATAACCATTTATCTTTGAGATAATCTAAATGAGTAACCCCTTTATTTTTCATTTGCATTTTAGAATTATATTGATGTAAGGCTTATTCTTAAGAAATGTCACTCCACAAAAAGACCAACAAAGTCAACTAACCTGGAACCTTGGGGCTTTCAGAGACTGAACCACCAACCAAACAACATACACTGGCTAAACCTAGGCCTCCATACTCATATGTAGCAAATGTGCAGCTAGACATACATGGGTCCTGAACAACTGGAATGGGGGCTATCCCGAAAGTTCTTGCCTATACACAGAATATATTCTACTTGCTGAGCTGCCTTGTCTGGCCTCAGTGAGAGAGGAAGTGCCTAGCTCACAGACACTCGGTGGGGGGTTAGACAGGGAGAGGTCTACCCTCCCAGAAAAAAAGAAGAGGGGGAGGAAGGAAGGATTGTGGGAGGAGTGACCTGGAGTTGGGCAGTGAGTGGGATGTAAAGTAAGTACAAAAAAGTTAGTTCAAAAGCAAAGAAATGTCAACATTATATTATTTGTAGTGATCTACTGCACTACACTAATCAAAGTTCAGAATACCCAACTTTCACTTTACAGTAACCACTGGACTGAGAGTGAGGTCCCAGATGGAGGAGTTGGAGAAGGGACTGAAGAAGCTGAGGGAGTTTGCGGTCTCATGGAGGGAGTAACAGTGTCAACTGGCTCGACAACCCCCCCCCCCGTCCTCCTAGAGGCTGGACCACCAACCAAAGAATACACATGGAGGGACCCATGGCTCAGACCACATATGTGGCAGAGGAGGGCCTTTTGGCCATCAAGGGGAGGAGAAGCCCTTGGCCCTGAGTGTGTTAGAGGCCCCAGTAAAGGGGAATGTCAAGGTGGGAATACCGGAGTGGGTGGGCAGTGGAATACCCTCATAGAGGCAGGGGAGGGGGAGGGGATAGGGGTTTCCAAAGAGGAGACCTGGAAAGGGGGAAACATTGGAAATATAAATAAAGTATCAATAAATAAATAAATAATAAAAAAGTGGGGGAGATGGAACTGAATAGAGTATCAATAATAATTTTAGAAAGCATTAGATATATAATACATTTTTGGACAGGGGAAGTTGCCTACAGTTTTCCATGTCTTTAAAGTCTTCTATGTATGTCCTGAACAGTAGCCAAAATCTTCAAACTACCCTTGTAGTGTTGATACTATATTTGTTATGTAATCCTCATCTTCTATGTTCTTTTATTTTAGGAATGTTTTAAGTAATAGATATTTATTCAACTCTGAGTCATGTTTGTTGAAATAATACTAATAGATTCAGATTTATTTTTCCCTTAGCTTACATAAGCTCTAGTACATTTTCATAGAAATTACTAATGAAGGGTCATAACCTTGTATTGAGACAGAACTGAGGACTGGGGAACCAAGGCAAGTTTCACAGAGAATATATGAGGTATGTGAGTTAAAAAAAGAGACTAAGAACACTCAAAAACAGCACTAACAAAGTGTACTATCGGGTTTTCTATACACTATGAGAAGCCAAATGGTCAATTGATGCCTTACCACTTAGGTGTGGTGTCTAACTAATGGTTTTTATTATTGGTCTAAAATACCATGAACAAAAATGAGTTGGAAAGGAAAGGGTGTATTTCAGTCCCCAATCTCACATTACAATCTATCATAAAGGGAAGCCAAGGCAGAAACTTGAGGTAGGAGCTAAAGAAGTTATAGTGCAACTTAGTAGCCTGATCCCTATGGTATAATCAACCTGCTTTTTTATAACATCTAGCATCACCAGTCAAGAAATAACACCCTTCAAAAGAGATGTGAGCCCTCTCACAGTACTCACCAATCAAGCAGTGGCACCACAGGCTCCCCCCCATACTAATGTGGGGCTGGTATTTACTCAATTTACCTTCTTTCTACCGAAATGACTCAATTTGTTTGGAGTTGACTGACATAAAAGAGCCAGCATAGTTGGGATATTTGGAGAGTGAAGTAAAAGAAAGTTTAAGGGCTTCCCGTGTAGGTGTAGGGGATCGGATGGCTACATAAACTTGATGGATGAGATGGATTGTGTCCTAAATGTGTACATGTCAGAGGTTGGGTAAAACAAAGATTTATAATATAAGGACACTGGAATCTAAACAAATGGACTCTATGAAACTATGCTCTCACAAACAGAAGATAAGGTATTACTTTTCTCTAGGAAATAGGTACATTATTCTCAGTATTAACTAATTTAAAAAAAAAATGGTAGAGAGGAGATCAAGAAAATAGGCTTGATGTGTAAAGCATTGCAAGTCAACTGCACTGTCAATGTTCTCTTTTGTAAAACTGAAACAATGTAACTGTTGAGTTTTGGATTCCAAAATCTCTCTAGGTGGAGAGGGAAAAATGTCCAAGATTAATTTCAAACTTTAGCAAAGAAGAAAAGAAAATGGTGTTACATTTTACAGTCATTGGAAAATATCACTGATGTGAGGTTAGACAGCTCTCTTGGCTTCCTTCCTTTGTGTTTCAGCCTTGAAAAGTCTGGCATTAATATATTTGTTACAACTAGGCTTTTGGTCCTTTCTTTTTTATCATTTATCTCTATTTTAGTAACTCCTATTTCCTATATACGTACATTTATCTGAGTATGTTTTTTTCTAAGTTATAACTAGTAGTTCAACAGTCAAATACATTAAAAAATATTTGATGTATCTAACACTATAGGATACATGGTATATGACTGATAGAATAAACCAGTAAGGAACCATTAAATTTGAATTACTGTATTATATTAATCATGTGAAGTGACAAGCAGTGAATAAGACCATTCATAAATTCATCAAAGAACTTTGTGGGGAATCATAGAAACATAAAGGGGGAAAAGCAAAATGTTTTGTTTGTGCATGTGAAACTCACTAGTCACTGAGAAAGTCATACAAAGTATCAAGCTGACTCAAAATAATATAAAGTCTTATGTTTTGAAGTTAAAGAAAAGTATTTTCAACTTCAGCAGGATTTCTTTCAGAAGAGAGTGAGAAGATCAAAGTAGGAGAAAGCAACTTGCTTTAAAAAAAATGAGTGGATGAATAAGTTCACCCAAAGAACTAGTGTACAATAAAGAAAGACTCCAGGTACAACAATGCAAAAGTACCTACTTACATAAAAGTTAGGAGTTTCTCCCATCTATTAGACTTGTTTGTGTTTCTAATCAATAAGCATCCCTTGGAGATTCTTTATTTAGAAAGTATATTTTTACAGATTGTGAGGACGAGTTTCAACAAGTTTATCAAGAAATTGGGACAAGAATGCAAAATAACCACATAAATGAAAATATTCTTGCGCTTCCATGACTGTTATGATAAAGGCCTCATGACCTAACAAGCTTGTCAGAAAGCCATTGTGCCCAATGACCTTGCATGTTCACTCTGGATTTTGTACTTGAAAACATCTTCTCAAAAGTTAATAAAATAATAAATGAGTAGACAGTAAGTAAACCACCCAAACCAAATCAGAATCAACCCACTGATATTGGGGTATGGCACCAGCATTGTATAATCTGCCCCACTTCAGCACTAAAGCACTTCAATTTACTTTTCTACATACATTGTAATTAAAAGCAAATTTTATTCATTTTCAGAAAATGCAGTTACAAAATGAGGAGACATATTAAGGTGATATACTAGCACATCTAGAGTTTTCCACAGGGGCTTAAAATAGGCATTAGGAGGACAGGTAACAAAATGGTCTTCTGTATCCCAATGAGTGTTTACTTGAGAGGCAATGCAGCAAACTAGGGAAGAATACAAAGCCACTCTGCTTCTGATCATTCTTTATTATTTCCATCCTGCTGTGACCTTGCCCGTATCTTTTACTTGCCTGGCACACTTGTTTACATCTCTATGACCGTATTGGCCCTATCATGGTAGGTTCTCATGAGGATCAATGGTGTGTTCTTTGTTATGAGAAATTGTTAAGCATTTCATGAATCCATTCATTATTAGTACTGAAATTATATGCTTTATTAAATGCTCAGTAAATATCCTTCATAAGCCATAACTTTTTCTTTTATTATTCTCATTTTAAAGGTGAAAACAAAGCTTGATTATTTCTTATTTCTAAGGACCACAGAGTATAATAAAACTTAAAAGATTTCATAATGTTCTGAAAAATGTCATTTTATCTTTCCTGAATCTTTGAAATCTGGTGCTTTAAGCACATCCTTTTGTATCAAAGATACACAAACCTAAAGAAAATATGAAAGAGGAGAGAAAATAGTCTATATTGTATAAAATAGAGTGTGTTTCAAAATAGGTCTCAGATAGTCAAAAACAATACCTTCTGTATAGTAAACTGGGTACCTTCTGTGCAGTGTAAAATCTTGCCCACAACGTTTTCTATTTAGTATCAACAACTTATAAGCATATTGCACCAAAATTTTTATCTAGTTATAAATATTTCCAACTATCTGCTTTTTTATTACATTTTTATTAACCAACAGTTCCTCTTCTCTTATTGCAAGAGTCACGCTTAAACAGTGCAGTGACATTTACAATTTAGAAAGCATGTAAGGTAACATGAATCTGATTGTGGGGGAAGTGCATATGGAGCCTCAGATACAGCCAAGTTCAAAATGCTCTCAGCATTGCTCAAGAAAATCCATGGTAGGAGGGGAAACGCAACATATTGCATTCGTACACACTTTTGAGCGTGAAAATGCCACAGCCTATTCATAGGCAGCAGGTGTTAAATTACAGGAGTGTGTATTGTTCATATGTTATTTATGGCTTTCAAGTTTGTTTGACATTACAGAAACATTGTGCCTGGAATTCATGAACTATATTGGAAGCATTTATTTGCTCTTTAAAATTGTATATGTCTTTTACTTTTTCTAATGCCTGTCAGAAAGAAAAGTAGTTGTAAGTTCATCTAAATAGCCTTTTAACACCAAAATGCTATGCAAAGAGAAGAAAAATTAGCAGGACTGACTTTGTTTGCATTTGTACCTCCGTACTATCATTTCTGTGATTTGTTTGGTGTCAAATAGGAGGATTTAGTTCATCTATTTTGAAGTGGAGTGAACAAATTTATGACACCATGCAGAGAAGGAGAAATTCAAGGACACAGCAATTGTTGAAAGATGAAAATGAATAAATTCAATCCTCTCCATTTTAGGACCATACGTGACATTTTAGTGTGCTAACTCATAATGCAGTTCCCTTTTCAGAGCTCAAAGTAAAGTATGGGTTAGTTCTGCTAAAGAGTTTTGAATGTACACTTACATTTAAACTGTAAAGCTGTATACACGTAAATTGTGAAAATTAATTGACCATAATTAGTAAAATTTCTGTTTTTCATACATATTTTTCATTTTTTTCATCTAATTTTCTGTAAATTAGATAAGATGATCCAAAAACATATGCTGGAAGAATTTTAATGAGTTGGTTGATAGGAGCAAAACATAGAGAAAATAACCCAGAAAAACATACAGAGCTCTGTTGTGAAGGTGTGGGATCCTGTGTGTGTGTGTGTGTGTGTGTGTGTGTGTGTGTGTGTGTGTGTCTGTGTGTGTGTGTGTGTGTGTGTGTGTCTGTGTTTATAATCATATATAGTGTATCTCCATATGAATTGTTATTGATATACAAAACTCAATAGTTTAATTAAAGTAATCTTGCCACCAGTAAACACAGTTTCAAGATTCACAGCTTAGTGCCAACTTTCATTGATCCAAACTGATTATTACTATTAATTTCAACATCTCAGCTTCAAAATAACTTTATGCATTTTATTGAGAATCTAAATTTCTTTAATCTACTGAATTATCTTCAAGTAATTCTTTCAGACAATAAAGAAATAAAAAATAAAATTAATTTATATTTAATTGGAACTATAAATATTCATCTGGTATCTAGTCAATAATTTCCTGGATACTTTATAATTTGCAAGAAGTACTGACTAAATCCACGTCTGCCATTTAGAAGGAAATGTTTAGGTGAGAAATACAGCACACTTGGAAATCTGAAAGAAACACAAACATATTCATAATCAATTGACACCACTGTCAAATTTAATAGAAAAGAAAAGTAAATATAGCCAGAAATATGTGAAAGTAAAAGTGTGTGTGTGTGTGTGGTGTGTATATACACAAGATTGTGTGTGAACATACATGAATGTGGAGTCCAGCAAACACTGGGTACCTGGTCTATGGCTTTGTGTCTTGTTTTAATGAGACAGGACCTCTCAGAGAACCTAAAGATAGAAATTTGGTGTTGGCTGACTGGTCAGCAAACCTCAGTGCTTCTCCACCTCTCTCCTTCCCCACCAACTAGATCTGGTTACAATCCACAGCCATAACTGTCTTGGTAATGAATCTGAGAATGCAACCTCAGTTTTCATTGCTTGTGCCACAAGAAATCTCACTTATAGGCCTGTTTCTCCATTTTCATGGAAAGGTTCTTAATTATGATGGTCTAGCAGGAATATTACAAACTTTACAGCAGTCAAATCAACCTTCCGTAGAAAATTCTCCAAGAACATCAACTAGGCTATCTGTTCAGCCTTGGACTGACAATATGGAGTATGCCCAGCTATGTTCAAAATTATTGTTTCAAACTGTCTGATACAATATTTCTCATCTTTGCCTTTAAAAATTCTTTCCAACTATAATCTCTTTGATATGCCTATAGATTTCTATGGCACTTATATTCCCTTTCCAAATACTTATTCCTCCCAAATAATTATCATTATTCTTGTGAGAATCTCTAATTATGATTGTTTTTATGTTAACAAAAAATATTAAAGCATGATTGGTTTATATGAATATGTTACTCTGCATATATTTATATTTTACATATATGAAATTGCATTATTCACAGCTTTCAGACAGACAGAATAACATAAAAAGATAAATATTGGGAAATTTAACCACAGAGTCATTTAGAATGAGAAATTGCAAAAAGAGCTTTAATCTAGTCACACAGGGGTGAATGGGGATAAGCTTAGTATACCTGATATGCTTTATAAATTAAAAAATAAAGTTGAAAATGGTCTGGATATATATAGCCCATTGCAAAATACTTGTTTCACATATGTGAAACAAAGCTGAGGCACAACAGAAAACTAAACAAAGCTGAAAAATAGTACTACGTCTTTAAAACCACTACAGCAGAAAACCCCAACTTTGATTAAAACAATAGTTCTATCTAAAAGATTCAAGGAGTTATAATTTGTAATTATTAAATAGAAGAAGAAAATAAGACCGTATCAAGATGCTTAAATGTTGTGCTAGAAACTGAAAGATTATTAAATTCCAGACATGAACCTCATACTCACTTAACCTAGGTATCAAAAAAGCCATGATGAGGATAAAATTTTTAAGCTGTATTGATGAACAAAGATATATCTTTTGAATGAAAATTGATGCGACTTGAGGTAATCATACTAAGCAAATTAAGCCAGACTGAGAATGTCAACTAAGTCTTTGACAGAAGAAAAAAAGTTTCATTGGCTACAAAGTATTTATTAGAAAAGTAATCAAAATGAAACTCAAAAACCAGTAAAAAATTTACATTTAAATTTTACATTTTTTCCTAGCAGAATATCACAGACAATCTTCACCAACAAATAGGTGAACAACTACAGGTTAGAGACACTGAATTTTTAACCATTTATTCAGACAATTAGAGAAAATATTGCCAATATAACTATATTTCTGTATAATTAATTCAATATTAAGAGTTATATAAAAAATGGTGAATTAAACCAAGAAAAATTTGAACTACTTTCTTAATATAAATATTCCAATAAGACAAAATAGGCACTGGATTGAAATTCACACTTATGAAGTGGAAGCAAGGACTGGAGGGATGAAACATGGATGGAACACACAATTGACTTATAATTTAATCAAAATTAGTAAAATTTTATTGTCTGATACATATACAAGGTTATTCATCTAGGGATGAAACTTCAATCACTCTACATATGAAGGATCTGAACTCACTGACCTGTTCTTAGTTTTTCACAAAAACATAATACTTTACTCAAGTTAACCCCACAATCATATCAGAGGATATTAATTTAAAGAAACAATTATGATTGCACCCAGTAATGTAAAAGGAAAATGCTCTGTCATTGAAAGAACCACAAGAGAATTAGGAAATATTATGTTTGTAGGAAGAATTTGCAATTTTAAAACTATGTATGTTTTCTTTTTAACTAATGAACCTAATGATAGAAAACAGGTAACCAAGAACAGCAGACAATAAATATTAAAGTCAAAAGTCTGACATGTAAAAAAAGAATCAAGATTTAATAAGTTAAAAATAAGTAGAAGAGTATGTGAGGCAATATATGGGTGGAGGCTCAGAATGAAGAAAAAGAAATTGGTCAAAAAATAAAAATCAAATAGTGAGTGGAGAGTTCCTAAAATTGGAAAAAGCAGGTAGAGAATATGAATGAGAAAATCAGTCTCCATTATGAGAAACCTCATAATATTTTTCTGTTTTAAAATTTTTCTTTGATGCACTTACATAAAAAGAAGAATTGATTAAAGGTTTTATCATAGCATAAGTCTATATAAACTGAAAATGAATGGCATCGGTATGTGTGGTAGAAAAGCCTATAACTTCAGGAACTGTGTAGGAGAGGGAACAACATCTGGATTTCAAGTCCTTCCTTAGACACTTGCAAAGTTTGAACTCAACCTATTTAATGTAAGACCCTGATTCAGAAAGCACCCTAAGAAACAAAATTACAGGGAATGATCCATACACCAAAAAGTAGTAGTCTAGTCAACTTATACTTATGTAGCCTGTGGTTCTATTCCCTTCTCTTCATGTGCTTTGTTAGGTGTCTTGTTACAGAAGACTAAAGGCTGATTGATGCATCATTAACATTATTTATGAAAAACATGAACAAATAATCTAGTGTCTTTAGCATACATGAATATCAATTAGAAATCTTCAAGTATTCAAAAAACAAGACATTATATATCATGGTGAATGTGGAAAGACCATCAATTTTGCTTTGGTTTCTTTAAGTATATATGATTGGTTAATTCATAGTACTAATTATGATGGTATCCTATATATGATAAACAGAGCAGAACAGAAATTAGGGGATGTTAAATATGGAAATGCATGGCTATGTAGAACAAAGGATTAATCACAACTACTAAGTGAAATTTAAGAATAATGTGAAGTTTCAAGTGATAACACTATAAGAAAAAAGGAAAAAAACTGTGAATTTAACTCCAAATATGGATGAAGTAAAGAAATAAATTAAAACACATAAAATAAAAAATATCAGTACTTATACCAAAGCAGATTGTTAAGCAGAAAATCAAGACAATCAAATTAATTAATAACATCACCAATTATGCATTCTGATACTTAAATAAGTAATTATAAATTGAATATAGAATGGGTGAATCTGTTCATAAATGTTCCATAAATATAAAATGCCTATTATTTGAAAAGAAATCATGTATATTTAAGCAAATCAAAGGAAAATAAATGGCCTTTCCATATTTACCATGATATATTGTTTCATTTTTTGAATATATGATTATAATTTATATTGATGTATGCCAGTATGGGAAAACATACACCATACAAACAGAATGCAAAATGCGATTAGTGTATCATATTTTAGTGTTGGATGTAGCATTTTTTGAGATGTAAGTATTATCTAAGAAAATGAAGGAGATTTATTATGAGGTTATTAATTCTCTGAATGAGCATACTTCAAACAGAAATTCAATAAGTATCTATGGGAAAAGTTAATAAATGTAAAAATCTATCTCGGAAACATACTGTGACTGTATATGACTGACACATCTTCACCCCTTTCTAAGTAATGATGAAATCGTATGTTGCTGTCTAAGATATTCACTGCTGTAGTGCATAAAGAATACATTGCATACTTTAAATGACTAAAATATGACTCTGACAATCTTAAATGTAAGTTAATTTTAATATCATTGGATTCTGGATAAGTAGTAAATATTGAATAGTTGAGCAGCATAATTCTGATTATGCACAAAAAGAAAATATATGCCAGTGGAATTTCAAAATATCTCATACTACATTATAATTAAGGAATAGCATATGGTCTATTAGGACAAAAGGATTTTTATTTAAGAAATGTTGAAAAGCTTTCTAGAATACAAACTCTGAAATGTTTAGAAAATTAAATATGATTTAACAAGTAGAGACAATATAATCAGAATTCAGTGTCACTGGGCACTGGTGGCACACACCTTTAATCCCAGAACTTGGGAGGCAGAGGCAGACGGATTTCTGAGTTCGAGGCCAGCCTGGTCTACAGAATGAGTTCCAGGACAGCCAGGGCTACACAGAGAAACCCTGTCTCAAAAAAACAACAACAACAACAAAAAAAACCCAAAAAACAACAACAACAACAACAACAAGATTTTCAGTGTCTTTAATAGAGAAGTGTCTACTTTAGCTATGTGGTAGTTTGAATATGCTTGACCCACAGGGAGTGATACTGTTAGGAGGGGTGTGTGTGTATGGGGTGTCTATAAGAACTGGGACCCCCATGGAGCTCAACAGACTTAGAATCTCTCCAGCCCTCATCACCCATGTGGTCTGCACCTCCACCTGCAACCTTAATAGATGGAATTGTTCCTCCACATCACAGCCCAGCCTGCCTCCCATGAAGCCTGCTCTAACCTGGAACACACAACTTCACCTGCCTCTGAGAAGTCCTGTTCCAATCCAAGGTGCTCAAGCCAGTTAACACCAGAGACAGCCAGATGGCAGTAGGCAAGTACAAGAACATAATTGACATAAGCCAGTGTAATTTTGTACCATCAGAACCTAGCTCTCCTACCACAGCAAGACATGGAAACCCTAACACACGTGAAGAACAAGATTCTTACCCTAAATCCTGTCTCATGAAGATGATTGAGGCCATTAAGGAGGATATAAATAAATCCCCTTAAAAATACAGAAAAACACAGGCAAACAGGTAGAAGCCCTTGAAAATGAAACAAATAAATCCATTAAAGAAACGCAAGAAAACAAAAAAAGCAAAAACAAAAAACAAAACAAAACAAAACAATTAAAAAGGTAAAGGAATTGAACAAAAGGTCCAAGACCTAAATGGAAATAGTAACAATAAACAAAATACAAATGAAGGCAACTCTGGAGATGGAAAACCTAGGAAAGAAAACAGGAACTACAGAATACAAGACCAACAAAATACAAGAGATGGAAGAGAAAAATCTCAGACATAGAAGATTCTACAGAAGATATCAATAAATCAGTCAAAGAAAATACCAAGTGTGAAAAGTTCCTAACCCAAAACATCCAGGAAATTTGGGACCCAATGAAAAGACCAAACATAAGAATAATAGGAATAGAAGAAAGTGAAGATTCTCAGTTCAAAGAACCAGAAAATATTTTCAACAAAATCAGAAAAACAAACAACAACAAAACCAAAAACTCCTCCCTAACCTAAAGAAATAGATGGACATAAATATACATGAAGCCTACAGAACGCCAAATATATTGAACCAGAAAAGAAAATCCTCCCTCTATATAATAATCAAAATACTAAACAGAGAACAAAGAAAGAATGTTAAAAGCTGAAAGGAAAAAGGCCAAGTAACAAATAAAGGTAGACATTCCATAATTACACCTGAGTTCAACAGAGACTCTAAAAGCCACAACATCATGGACAGATATCTTGCAGACCCTAAGGAACCACAGATGCCAGCCCAGATTACTATAGCCAGCAAAGCTCTCAATCACCATAGATGGAGAAACTTAGATATTACATGGAAAAAATAAACAAATTTAAACAATGACTTTCCTCTAACCCAGGTTTACAGAGGATACTAGAAGGAAAGCTCCAAAACAAGGAGTGTAACTATATCTATGAAAATACAAGAAATTAATCAGCTCAGAACAAAGCCAGAAGAAGAGATCGCACACATGTAATACCATCTCCAACAACAAAATAACAAGAACTTGTAATCACTCCTCATTAATATCTCTTAACATCAGTGGCAAAGGACACAGTCCATAGGACAAAACAGCAACCTAGAGATTGGGAAATGATCTTCACTGACCCTATATCTGCTAGAGGGTCTATATTCAAAATATATAAAGAACTCAAGAGGCGGGGCAGTGGTGGTGCACGCCTTTAATCCCAGCACTTGGGAGGCAGAGACAGGCAGGTTTCTGAGTTCTAGGCCAGCCTGGTCTACAGAGTGAGTTCCAGGACAGCCAGGGCTACACAGAGAAACCCTGTCTCAAAAAACAAAACAAAACAAACAAACAAAAAGAACTCAAGAAATTACAATCCAAAACCAAAATAACCCAATTAAAAATGGGGTACAAAGCTAAGCAGAGAATTCTCCACAGAGGAATCTCAAATTGCCAAGAAGCACTTAAAGAAATGTTAAACACCCTTAGACATCAAGGAAATACAAATCAAACAACCATGAGATTCCATCTATACCAATCAGAATTGCTAAGATCAAAAACTCAAGTGACAGCACATGCTGGTGAAATTGTGGAAAAGGGGATCCTCCATAGCTGGTGGGATTACAAAGTGGTATAATCACTCTGGAAATCAATCTGTTAGGTTCTCAGAAAACTGGAAATAATTCTACCTGAAGTCCCAGGTATACCACTCCTGGGCATATACCCCAGCAATGCTCCATAATATCACAAAGACATGTGCTCTACTATGTTCATAGCAGGCTTTTCCATAATAGCCAAAAACTGGAAGCAGCCTAGACGTCCTTCAACTGAAGACTAGATAGCGAAAATGTGGTCCATTTACACAATGGAATACTATTC
Source organism: Uromys caudimaculatus (assembly GCA_028551405.1). Taxonomy (NCBI): domain Eukaryota; kingdom Metazoa; phylum Chordata; class Mammalia; order Rodentia; family Muridae; genus Uromys; species Uromys caudimaculatus. The sequence goes on from CM052713.1 coordinate 43,496,581, forward strand.
AGCTCTGAAAAGCAAGGACATCACAAATTCTGAAGGCAAATGGATGGAACAAGAAAATATCATCCTGAGTGAGGTAAATAATCCTCAAAAGGACATGCATGGTATGTACTCATTGATAAGTGGATACTACCAAAAAATACAGAAGACCCATGATTCATCGCAAATATTCTTAGAAGTTAAGAAAGAAGGAAAGCCCAATTGAGGATGCTTCAGTTTCATTTAGAAGGGATAGGAAAGTAATCATAGAAGGCAGAGGGAGGGAGAGATCTGGGTGAGGAGGGGAAGCAAAAGGGGAACAGGATCAGGTGTGGGTTGAGACAGGATAGAAAACCAGAGCCAGGAGAATAACGGAAAAATTCAGTTGCTGGGGGTGGCCAATGGGATGAACTTCAAGAAAGTCCCCAGAAAACCCAGGGAGGCTCCCAGGTCTCAGTGTGGGTGACCTTAGCCGAAATGCCCAAAAGTGGGTAGACAAGACCACATCTAGCAGATAGATAAGCCCCCCACCAGTGGAGGAATGGGGACACCATCCCACCTTCAAATTTTTCGACCTAAAACTGTTTCTATCTAAAAGAACTGCAGGGACAAAAATGGAGCAGAGACTGAACAAATGAACAACAAATGACTGGCCTAAGTTGGGATCCATCCCTTTGCCCAGGACCATACCCTGACACTGTTACTGATGCTATGTTGTGCTTGAAAACAGGAGCCTAGCATGGCTTTCCTCTGAGAGGCTCTACCAGCAGCTGACTGAGACAGATGCAGATACTCACAGTCAACCATTGGACTGAGGTCCAGGAATCCTATGGAAGTATTAGGGAAAAGACTGAAGGAAATGAAGGAGTTGGCAACCCATTAGAAAGACCAAAAGTCTTAAATATCTGAACTCCTGGGAGCTTCCAGAAACAGATCTACCAACCAAAGAGCATACAAGGCCCGGTCTGAGGCCCCAGGCACATACGTAGCAGATGACTGACTGCAAAGGGTATGTGGGATGGAGGAGAAACTCTGCGAGGGGTTCAAGGAGCAGGGGTAGCATTTGGGATACACATAAATAACATATAATAAGAAAAAGAAGTTATATCTTGAAAAATAATACTGCTTATTTTTAAATTAAAATATACTTAATAAAATTTTATGAAGAGAGAGAAAAAGAAAATAAGAAAGGAAGGAAGGGAAGGAGGGAAGGAGGAGAAATGAAGGAAGGAAGAAGTGAGGAAGGGGATTCTAAGGCACATATTGCAGTTTGTAGCCGGAGTTACAGCAGTCCTAGCATTACTTTAAAACCTCAATCTTACGTTTGAAAAGAAATGTCAATTACTTACTGATTTCTTATGTGTACAATGTAACAAAATCTGAAAAAAAATAGACAAACATGTATAGTAAAAATATATAGTATAATACTCAAGTCAGTGAAATATTAATAAAATGCTGATATATATATATATATATATATATATATATATATATATACTGTAAAAAACAAAACTCTTCTTTTGATACAGGAAATAGACTTGATACAATGTAATATATAATATTCTTTTTCTAGGAAATTGAAGAACCAAGGATCACCTCTGCCTCAAGCAAGATGATCCTTTCATTGTTAGGGCAAAATAGAAAGTAAAAGCCACAGAAAAATACATATACACAGAATCAATCATTTGATACATATTTAGAAATAAAGTTTTAAATAATATATCAATGGGGAATCTATTAACATATAATTCAAGAATAAAAAGGCAAGTAAATTATGAAAACAAGATTCCATTCAGTGTTTCCGCTTAAGAATGAGAATGAGAGGCAATATTTTACAAGAAACAGAGTCCAAGAGGCCATTCAACATAAAATCATTTCTCCTTTCAAATTATTCTTTGAAAAGTAGATATAATAGATTTCATAAAACTATTGTAAGATATATTGGATTGCATTGGAATAACATTATGTTTCACAGCAAAAATAGATTTTTTATGTAGTTTGTAATTATATAAAAATTGCATGCTGATTGTGAGAGAATTGTAACTATGCAAAAGTAGGAATTAGGAAATAAATGCCAACTGAAATTCTCCCACCTTGGGCAGGCAGCCAGGTGCATTGAGGACTGTGCTTGAATGCCTCTGCTCACACATAACCACATGTTCTTTTCAAAAAACACAGCCGTTTCAATTTGCCTTGCCCGGTGGACACATGGGCAGGGCCAGGTCCTTGGAAAGGCAGCCTTGGCTCTGTTCTTTAATTTTACATGTCTTAGAAAAGTCTCTTAGTTCTAACAACTGTAACATTGCATAAATTCTTATTTAATTCATATCTGTTTTGAAACACCCACCAGTCCTCTGTTTATAGAAACAAAAGCAGATTCGCATATTGACTTGAAGGCTTAACCATGGGTTCTCTAAAAGCAGTCATTGTGGGGAATTTTAACACTGGGAACATTCCACAGAAAACTTCTTGCCCCTGCATACAGAAACAGAAATTCAATAACAATCAACAAGAGATTTCCTTTACTGTGTGGAGATGAATATGGTGAGAAAGAAATGGAGGAGCAATGAGCAAAGCAAAACTGCAACTGGATGAAGAGAAGGAAAGAAATGACCTGCAGGTGCCTTAAACATGAGGAGCCATGTGTGTGTGTGTGTGTGTGTGTGTGTGTGTGTGTGTGTGTGTGTATTGTGTGCACGCTGTGTGCATATGTTGTGTGTATGCTGTGTTTGTATGTTGTATGAGTGTGTGTGGGGTGTGTGTGTGTGTGTGTGTGTGTGTGTTGTGGTGTGGGGATACTGTTTTAATGTCTTATTTAGGATCATAAAGCTGGTCTCTGTCAAAATTTTTATCAATATATTAAACTGGCTACATTAATTGTTTCTTATAGTGATGGACACAGTTTAAAAACAAAAACAAAAAAACAAAGCCACAAGGAAAACGGCACATTACATAATTGCATTTAAGTACTGATCTTTTTCAAATTTCATGGATCAAATAAAATTTTGTTGTAAGCTGAACCAAAGAACAGTTCCCCTTAAAGTATTTTGCAAACAACTTTTGTGGACATAATTTGCTTTACAAATGAGTTTTTTTAAATGATGACAAGTTTAGAGATAAAAATTCTTAAACTAAGAAGCAAAATCCCAGAAATATAAAATTAGCCAAGATCATGTGGATTTTCTAGAATACAATTTGATGAATATTCCCTACAATATTTAATATGACATAAAATACATTTTTTGTGCATGAGTATAGCATTAAGGAGTTGTATGCTATTACAAACTTTATTATTTCTTGTTCTGTGATATATTACTGCTAAATGAGTCCTTTAAATACACAATGTATCACTTCCACATATACATGGAAATATAATCCATAAACAATTGTTTATGCAGTGTTATAATGATATAAAACAGACATGCACACTGAAACAGTTTTAATAATGCATCTAGTCAATATGTCACCTTAAATTTTCCCTGTGCATATGTATATGAGTGTGACTACGATAATTTAGAATCAGCTCTAATAGCATTTATTAAAACTCTCAATATATTATCAATGGACACCATGGTATACAATAGATACTCTAAATATATCAACTTTGTCTACATGCAATTTCATTTTATGTGTATGATCTTTTACCTGTGCGCATGCGTGTGTACCCACAGCATTCCCAATTCCCCTGGAGACATTAAGAGGATACTGGATTCTTTGGAACAGAAGTTCCAGATGGCTGTGCGATGCCTTGTGGTTGCCAGGTAACAAGCCCAGGTCCTCCACAAGAACAATGCTCTTAACCACTGAGAATCTCTCCAGTCCCAGTGTTTTCCCAACATTGTCCCATAAACCTCCATCCATCAACAAGTTTGTCTTCAACATCACTCTACTACTACCTCCTAAGACTTTCCTCCCGTTTAGTTTTTGAATGTGAAATGTATTTCTGTGCCTAATTATTTAGTTTATTATGATATCTTCTAACTTCATCCATGTTTTGAATTTATAATTTTCCTATGTATATTAAGCCAGAGTAACGTTTCAGTGTTTGTATTTGTATAATACAACAGATAACACCATTGAATGAAGTATAGTATCTCTATATTTCACCAAATTTAATGTATTTATTCTTTATACATAAGTTTGTGAGACACCTGTTTAAGAAAATGCAATATCATTTAATTGCTGTAGAAGTAATTTAGTTATATACATATTTAGTTCTATGTGCAAATTTTGTTATAACATTAGTATACAAATATTATTGTCATGATCAATTATTTTAGTTTTCTATACTGAGTGTTTTGTAAAAAGCAATAATTTTATTTTAATGAATCCCCTTCTACCTATTAATTTCAGTATAATTTATGCTTTCTGTCATTCTTTTTTGAGATATTTATTATCATAAGGAACTATTTTTTAACCAGAAATTCAATACCTTTTTTAATATTGGGAAATCCACAACAATTCCATTTTAAGTGATTTTATATTCATGCACAATAATAAAAATAGGACTCTATTTCTTTTTGTTTGTTCAAGCAGTATTTGTTAAAGCACACTTTTCATCCTACTTACTTATTTTGATATATCACAAAATAGTTCAATTCATTCTATAAAAATAATCCTGTTATGAATTCCCCTGGATTCTACTGGGCTATATTTTATATTAAATTGCTCTCAAACATTTTATGGCTTTGATTTTTGAGATTAGACAGTTTCCCATCTATCTGTGTGTTAAATCCTTAATTATATATTTATTTTTAAAAAAATATCATTACGAAAATTGGTTCACTAATTCATTCCAAAAAATAAATTTATAATATCAATAAGATAGTGTATAGAGAAATGTCTCAACAGTTAAGAGCATAAATATTTTTATCTACTGAAAATAAATTCTTCTTTCCTACATCCCAACCACACTTTATACTCCTCCCACATCACCCTCCCACCCACCTCTCCTCTTTTCTAGATCAATTCCACTTTGTTCTCTCTTCAGAAGAAAGAATGCTTCCACGATACCACAGCCAATCAGGACAAAGCAAGATATAATCCTAAAGTCCTCATATGGAGGCTGTACACAGCCAATAGGAGGAAAAGGATCCTAAGAGCAGGCAAAAGAGTCAGAGGTACTCTTGCTTCATTGTTAAGAGTCCCTCAGCCGGGCAGTGGTGGCGCACACCTTTAATCCCAGCACTTGGGAGGCGTCCCTCAAAACACCAAACTTAAACAGTCTAACCTATACAGAAAGGACCTCCTGCAGACCTACGGAGGAACTGCTATTGCTGCTTCAGAGTCTGTGAGCCAATGTGAGCCCTGCTTAGTTGATTTTGTGGATCGTGGTCCCCTGATGTTCTCCACCCTGTTTGACTTTTATAATCTTTTCTTCGGCTCTTCCATGGGGTTTCCCTATCTTCAAAAGAAGGGACCAGATGAAAACTCCAATTGTTACATGTTAATACTGAAAAGTGTCCATAAATCCCAGAATCTCAATCAAGTGAAGAGAAAAAAACAGCTTTGAATGACAATATTGAAGGAAAACATATCCAGCACATTTTTCAATAATAAGTAAATAAATACTATGAATAACTGAGCAAATGAAATTTAATATTGTCTAACGTCTAACCTCTGCTTACACAAAGTAAATATACCTATGCTTGTTAGAATAGGGTTAGAATAGATAATCCTGCCCAGATACAGTATAAGAAGCTTGCAATAAATATGTAAATAGATATAGGAAATAAATAAATAAATAAATAATATATATAAATAAATAGATAGATAGATAGATAGATAGATAGATAGATAGATAGATAGGGCATAGAAAAGCCAAAATAACTTTTCAATGAATCATTTTACATATCCGTGCTTTAAGTAGATACTCAGATTATTAAATAGTTGTTCACACAGCTGTTAAATATGAAAGTGGGTGTTTAGTTGTTATGTACACAGATAAATACTAGCATTGATATTTCTGGGTGGATTAATGATGAATAGGGTTGGTGCATACTTCTGCATATCTTTAAAAGAAATGAATGGGGTATTACACTTTCACTACAGAAATGGCAGTCATATACCGTTTGAATATTAAAAATATTATAGAGGAAGCACATAAGTGTCTTCATCACTGTGGTCCAGAGACTGGCGCATACATTTCTACTTTTATATTGTTAATAGCATCTCTGTCTTTACATAGTTCCACTGGTTAATGACAAACCACAGAGGGCTGCAAATATATTTGACTGCACCATACTTCATAAGCTTATAAAATGGAATATAATTTTTGGTTGCAACTGAAAAAGAAATTGTGCTGAATCTTTTTCCAAACTCCATGTGGACTTTCTCCTCTCATTGAAACATCTACACTCAGAGCAGGAAAAATGCAGTACCTTCTCACTATAATTAATTCAACATGCATATTCTCTGTATGTGTCATTTCCTTATGTGTGTCATAGACTTTTTCGGTTTCTGTAATTCCATCAAAACAAAAAAATCTCCCATATCTCCCCACACAAGTGTATAATGGAGATATGTTTTATGTTATATAAAGTGAGAAAAGTTTGATAATGATTCAGAGTGAAATAGAATCCTGTAAAAATAACCCTGTAGGAGTAATGTCTTTAAGAGTCCTTATTATGGTCTCTAGAGTCACTCCCTTGCCCATTGTCCTCCTCATTCTCAGTCCACTTCCTTTTGGACGTGTCATAACTACATTCCATCATTATCTCTTAGATGGGTGTTGGAGAATATCTAAATGTTGTAGCCTACATCCAGATGTTTGGATGCCAGAGTACCTCCATAAAATTCCATCATTCAAATAATTTTTAACTCAGATTCATTGATTTTTTTGGCAAATTAAGCCTCACAGTAGATGTCAATCTTTTTTTCTATTCAACTTTTTTCTATGCTATAATATAACATAAATTACTTCCTTGCCATAAGTTATACGGTTGCTTTGATTCTTTGATGCTAGGTCCTCTTCACAGTATGTATACTAATATCACATATGTGTCTTTCAGTACAGTTCTACCATTATTCTTGATTGCTGCAGCACTCACTTCTAAATGCCCTGTTAGGCAACACAGGTTATGTGACTATAGCCTAGGTGAAAGAGAAGGATTATCAATTTTTTCATGAAGGCAGCTTTTGTCATAAAAGTGATTACTAATACAAAGAATTCCTAAAGGAAACTTGTGCATTCTATAACAAAATCAGACAGGGAAAAAAATTATGAGTGAAAACTTGTGTGTGTGTCTGTGTGTGTGTATGTGTCTGTGTGTGTGTGTGTGTGTGTGTGTGTGTGTGTGTGTGTGTGTGAGAGAGAGAGAGAGAGAGAGAGAGAGAGAGAGAGAGAGAGAGAGAATAATGTTCAGAGATGCTCTTATCATAGCCAGTTGAGTACCCATTTCAGCTTTACAGAATTACTATTCTTTTTCTTCTTCCATTTCATAAAACCTTTCTTATAAAGCTTTTCTGTTTTACAGCTTATAGAGGTAAAAATAATTGTATGTTTTTTAATGATAATGTGGCAGAAAACATCCAACACAACATTTTAACATAATATAACATTTTAAACATAGTTCATTGTAACCAAGCACTCTGTTCGACTGATATTGGAACGGATATGACATGATATGCCTCCTTAAATATGGTTCTTTCCTGACTCTGCTGGAAACTAAAACACTGAAATTTCAGTTCTTCAATGCTTTATTTCAGTTTCATTTACTAAAATTGCTAAACCCCAGCCAGGAAATATATTAAAGTTAATTGCTAAACACTTAGTATGAAATCCTATAGTTATAATGAAAAAAATAACTAGTTTTTGTTTAATTTGACCATGACACCTGCTGCTGAATATTTAATAGCACACTTTTTAATCTAATGTGTGTCTTCTTTCCTTTCTAAGTGAATTGTCCTCAGGCATGAGAAACTTAAAATGTCAGTGACATATTTCATTTATTACACATAAAATGAAACAATGTTTGACAACTATTTGTCGAATTTATTTCATACTATACTGCCATTTTAAGTTTTAAATGCTTCATAAATCAACATGCCACAAAATTCACATAGAAAAATTATGAAAATTGCCTAAGCATTATATCTTTAATAAAATATTCCAGTACATTCAATTTTTATAAACAATATTTCATGTCAACTTTCTAATCAAATAGAATGAGACCTCTGCTTCACATCTACAATCATTCGCCCTAATCTTCAGTAAAAAGTGACCCTGGTGATATAGACTCCTCCTGGGAAGCTCCCAGGTTCCATTCTTTTTTTTTTTTTTTTTTTTTTTTTTATTTGATATTGTCTTTATTTACATTTCAAATGTTATCCCCTTTCCTGGTTTCCCTCCCTTGCAGAAATACCCTATCTCATCCCCCCTCACCTTGCAAAAAAATAAGGGTGTTCCCCACTCACCCACCCATTCCCACCTACCCACCCTCGATTCCCCTAAACTGCGGCATCTATCCAGTCTTCATAAGATGAAAGACCTCACCTCCCATTGATGCCTGACAAGGTCATTCTCCTCTATATATGCAGCTGGAGCCATGTTTACTCCTTCGTTGGTGGCTTAGTCCCTGGGAGCTCTACAGGGGTCTGCTTGGTTGGTAATGTTGTCCTTCCTATGGGGTTGCAAACCCCTTCAGCTCCTTCAGTCCTTTCTCTAACTCCTCCATTGGGGACCAATGGTTGGCTGCCAGCATACGCCTCTATATTTGTAGGGCTCTGCCTGGGGCTTTCAGAATACACCCATATCAGGCTACTTTCAGCAAGCATTTCTTGGCATCCACAATAGTGTCAGGGTTTGGTGACTGCATATGGAATGAATCCCCAGGTGGGAGAGTCTCTGGATGTCTTTTACTTCAGTCTCTGCTCTACATTTTGTCTCCATATTTGCTCCTGTGAGTATTTTCTTCCCTTTTCTAAGAAGTACCGAAACACCCACATTTTGGTCTGGAAACTCATAAAATTGATTGCAAAACTTCTGTAAGGCAAAGGACAGTGTCAATAGGACAAAATGGCAACCAATAGATTGGGAAAAGATCTTTACCAATCCCACATCTGAAAGAGGGCTAAAATCCAATATATACAAAGAACTCAAGAAGTTAGACTTCTGAGAATCAAATAACCCTATTAAAAATGTTGTACAGAGTTAAACAAAGAATTTTCAACTGATGGATTTCAAATGGCAGAGAAACACCTAAAGAAATGTTCAAATCCTTAGTCATCAGGGAAATGCAAATCAAAACAACCTTGAGATTCCACCTCACACCAGTCAGAATGGGGAAGATCAAAAACTCAGGTGACAGCAGATGGTGGCAAGGATGTGGAGAAAGAGGAACACTCCTCTATTGTTGGTGGGATTGCAAGCTGGTACAATCACTCTGGAAATCAGGCTGGTGGTTCCTCAGAAAACTGGACATAGTTTTACCTGAGGACCCAGCTATATCACTCCTGGGCATATACCCAAAAGATTATTCAACATATAACAAGGACACATGCTCTACTACATTCATAGAAGCCTTATTTATAATAGACAGAAGTTGGAAAGGACCCAGATGCCCTTCAACAGAGGAATGGGTACAGAAAATGCGGTACATTTACACAGTGGAGTACTATTCAGCTATTTAAAAATGATGAATTCACGAAATTCTTAACCAAATGGATGGAACTAGAAAATATGATCCTGAGTGATGTAAACCAATTGCAAAAGAACACATATGGTATGCACTCACTGATAAGTGGACATTAGCCCAAAAGCTCTGAATATCCAAGATACAATTCACAGACCACATGAAGCTCTAGTTCCAGTTCTTGCAGAAGGATCAGTCTCCTGGGTTTGTAAGCATCAAGACATTCCAATAAGAACAAAGCAGACTGTAGCATTTGGAATGTCCAGCATTTGCTCTGCCACAGGTTTGGGCTGCTCAGGGAGACAGGACATGGGAAGTTTTACTGTGCTTACCCCATGTAGGCACTAGGTGGGTGTCAGAATATGGGAAGTCGAGGGATACCACTCCAGGAGTGGAGGAGTGCAGTCTGAGGTACTGGTGACAGCTGGAGCTGGCTTGGGGGTCCCGGGCCTGCATGGAGGCCTGGGCCATCTGATTCTCACACTCTTGGGCACCCAGGCATAGGAAGAGCTGAGAACTGAGTGGGGGCCTGCAGGCTGGATCTAGCCCAGGGACGAAGGGGGGAGAAGAGAGGAGAGCTCCGGCTGGGTTCCAAAGGGATGGGTCCTTGGCTTGTCGGTGGCTGACTTGACTTGGTGGAGGCCTTGGCTGGAAGCACTGAGAGGCCTTCTGTGGGAGATTAGATAGCCAGCTCTTTAGGCAAAAGTCTGTTCCATTGTTCCCAATGGGGAATCCCGATGAAAAGAGACAGGCTATGGTTTTAAGACATTTATTGTTATGGCAGAAAGTGGATGAGTAAAAACCGTACCCTACTTCTCAGGGATAGGCCTGAGGTTAAATACCTTTTGCATGGAGGAATGTCTGGGAAAGAGAGTTTATCAGCTAAGCCTCCAGGCCTTTTAGGTACATCATTAAAATGGAGATCTGTCTTGAGGCTAAGTGACCACAGGTCATGTTCTCTACCTATGAAGGGGCTTGGAGTATTGCTTTTATATGACTGATGACTACATATCTATGGAGGGTTGCAGTCTCGTGTCACGAGCCTAGTGTCCGGGAACCAGGCAAAACATCTACTGTCTCTCAGGGTCACAAGAGTTTCCAACCTTACCACAACCAGGAACCAGGCTGCCTTTCACGGACCTACAGCAGACTAAATGTAAAAGTCTTAAAACAAAGTAAGAAAGAAAAACCAGTCATTAACTCTTTGATAGAGAAACCATGTTGTCCAGCATCATGTAGTAAAAAGTGATAAAATTACCTGAAAGTTTGTATATCTTTACAGTCCTTCAGAGTAGAACCCAATTTGAAAATATGATGCCTAGAATTTTTTTTTCTTTTTAGTACATGCAATTCTTCTTAGGTTCCTTCCTGCCAACACCTCTTTTCCAAAAAATGACCTCACCCAAATATTCCATGTGTCTTCCTCATTAGCTACAGAGGGATTGAGAAATATGAAACACTAATATGGTATGAATATCAAGCATGAATGTGAATTTTAAGAAATGCTGTCTCAAAATACCATATTAGTAGCAATTATACATAACCAAAGTCCTTATATGGACTGGCACTAGTAGCTTCAACATTGTAAAAGTAAGTTTGATCCTCTCTCCATGAAATATACGGTTTTGGATGTCAACTATGGAATGTTACAGTCTACAGAAGTCTGTTTAGGTATCAAGGTGACAAGAAGGAAACCTGTGATGAATGGTCTTAATTGTATTCTATTGGATTGAGAAGCACATATATTACTATGAAATCTTAATTCTGCATGTGCTCATGAGCATGTTTCCAAAGAATTGTGCTTCTGAGAGTGCCACATTGAGTAGAAATAGAAAAAGAAAAAAGGAAGTACATCCATGTACTTTCTATTTCTCTCTACTTATCTGTCTCTCTCTCACACATACATACATACACACACAAACACACACACACACACACGCACACACATACACACATACTCACACACACACACACACACACACACACATCTCATCTCCCTACATTTGATTAAAATAGCTCTTTGTATTTGTTCCTGTTATATGTCTTTGAATATGTTTCTACCTTTCAGGTTTACGATTCATTGTATGAACTGCATAATGATGGTAAATGCCTATGTTTAATAAAATAATAATAATAGAGGTTTACATCTGGTGTTGCATGAATTTGGCAAAGAGAGTAATTCATTCACTGCAGGGATACCTGGAAGTTTCCTGAATATTTGCTGTGCTTGAACTAATTTAAGGAGAATATCAAGTATGTGATAAAACTGGCTATGCTATATTTATAAAGAGGTGTAGAAAATAAATGTAATGTATAATAAAACAATATTAATGGTGTTTAAAAAGAGATAAAGCACTAAATATCTCTACTGACGATCAGACTTTCATATTAGGGGTCAGATAGGTTGTCTAGGAATCACACTAGCCAAATACGAAAATATTTTCATTCCTCTTGTCACATTCTGCATTATCAGTAATCATTTACCTTATGGTTTCAATTTTCCTTGATTTTAAACCTTATACTTGATTTTTTATCTAATGCTCTCTGATGGTCGTAGTGGGAAAAAAAAAACAGAAAAGACCAGAGCAAGAAAATAGATCACTCAGCACAAATATATGAATACTTTTCTATGAAGTAAATGGAAGTCTTTGTGATTTGAGCCTCTTCCGAAAAGTGGCTAGGGTTTCTTTGGTTTTATTACAAATCCTTTTTATGAAAACAAGCTTCAAATTTCAAGTATCTGTGAAGCTAGATAAGAAATACATAAAATTATTAATTTTGTTGGATTCTCTGGTAGGAACACTAGTCACCAGGCAAAGGGAAGTTGCAAGCATTCAAAAGTATGAAAGGTATTCAAGACAAGAGTCAATTTTATGTACATAAATTTCCTTTAAAAGCTTGAATAAGCAAATGAATAAAACTGGATCCAGAGAAATATTAGCATTTCATGAATTTTTAACAGGATCTGTATAGGAAACTCAAAAGAAGTTTGGAGGAGGCAAGAACAGAAAATGAGAATTTAGTTTATTCGAAGAAAGAATAAAGGAGAGTATTATAGGAGAAATCAAAACTCACTGTTGAGCATATTTAATAAAAAATAAGCTTTCTAAGAGACAGGAAAGAAGTCCAGAGGGCCAGGATAATGAATAGAAATAATGGCAGTGAGGGTGGGAACTTGGGGAACTACTAGAAAGTCCCAGACACCAGGAATGTGAGGCTCCCAGGACCCACTGTGGATGATATTAGCTGAAATACCCAACAGTAGGGAGGCAGAACCTGAAGAGACCACCTCCAGTAGACAGACATAGCCTCCCAGTAGAGGGATGGGGCTAACAACTAATTTCAAAAATTTTAACCTAGAATTGTCCCTGTCTAAAAGAAATGCAGGGACAAAAATGGAGCAGAGATTAAGGAAAGGCCATACAGAAACCTTCCCACCTTGGAATCCATCCCATCCACAGACACTTAATCCAGACACTATTGCTGATACCAAGAAGAGCTTGCTGATAGGAGCCTAGTATAACTGTCCCTTGAAAGGTTTTGCTAGCACCTGACTGAGACAGATGCTAACCAAGCAACCATTGGACTGAGCCTGGGGACCCCAATGGAAAAGTTAGGGAAAGGACTGAAGGAGATGAAGGGGATTGTAACGCCATAGGAAGAACATCAGCATCAGCTAACGGTACCCCTCAGAGCTCCCAGGGACTAAAAGTTATTAAACCACCAATCAAAGTGTATACATGCTAGTCCATGGCTCCCACTACATATGTAACAGGGGACTGCCTCTTCTGGCATCAGTGGGAGGGGAGGCCATTGGTCCTGTGGAGGCTTGATGCCCAAGAGAAGGGGGATGCAAGAGGAGTGAGGCAGGGCTGGGTGGGTGGATGGGGGAACACCCTCTTAGAGGCAAAAGGGAAGGGAATGGGGTAGAGGTTTCCTAGAGAGGAGATCAAGAAGGGAGATAACCTTTGAAATGTAAGTAAATAAAATGATTAATAAAATAATTTTTAAAATAAGCATATTCTAGTTTATCAATTTATTTCTACTTTCTTCTTACATGAATATACAGAGAGTATTTCTACCAAACATGCATGAACAAAAGTATGTATTTGGTTAGTTCACATTCCATGACTATGATTTAATTGCTTAATATATTCAATACAATCAAGAAGAAGACTTATTTGACTCATGGTTTCACATGTGTCTGGGCATGGTTAGATAATGTTATTACTTCAACCAGTTCTACAGTGAAAAACATATATTAAGAAAGGAAGACATGGCAGAGGAGACAACTCCTGGCAGCTAGGAAGAATTTTAAAACAGACAAAAAAAAAAAAAAAAAAAAAGAGCTATAGACCAATGTAAGCACCCCAAATAACTTTTTTCAGATAAGCCACACTTATTGAAAGTTCTACCCATCTCTAGTAGCTACATAAGATTGAACATCAAGTTTTTATAATGTTTCTTTAGGGAACATTCTAAGTCCAACGTGTAGCCTGTATATATACAATTATTTAACAGATACACACAAAAAGGTTTGTGCACATGTGAGTAATTTATATGTAAGAAGCACTTAAGAAGCCTCATTGTTTAATTCTTTCTGTTAGAATGAACAGCATTACAGGCTACAATGTAGGAAGATGTTCGACTGAAAACTGAATATTGATTCTTCCACTTGTTTCTTCTGACAAGACCGAGAGTTATATTTAGATATTTCCCTCAGCCCTGATAGCATTAATCTAAAATTATACCCACATATGAGATCCTATTCCCATTGGCTAGCATTCTTTTGCATACATGAAATTTTATAAATCAGCTTCTATTTAGTTCTTGAAGAGTCTTTTATTCTTATATAAGTACTATAATGACTATAGTCAGATTCCATGACTAGACATTTTAGAAACAAGAATTAATTTAGTGGGCTTAGGTGACTACACTGTTGTACATTTTCATTTCAGTCTACTTTAGGCATGGCCTTTCTGTGCCTTTTGTTATGACCATCAGAAAACAAAGTGATGTCTATGACTTTGTTCATGCTGCATAGTTTGACAATGTAGTTTATGCTGATGTCACTTTGTGTCTCCCTTTCACTGCTCTGTAAGTATGGAAGCAGGGAAGTTGGTATTAACCTGACCACAGTGAAATTTCTGTACACAAAGCCTCATGTGAGTTTCCCTGACAGTCACTGAGTGAGTACTTCTACATATAATTTACAAAGAGAACTTATTCCCTATAATGCAGCCCTACTATGCACAGAAGTCCATAACTTATCTCTGCAAGACTTTGCTCTCACTCTCTTTCATTTGCTGTTATAGCCTTTTTCTTTTCCATGTAATAAACCTTCTCTATGATTATAGCAGTTGTTCTGACCAAGGAGTCCTTCCAATGGTCCCTGAGCCTGACAGTGGAAATAGGGATGCTTGACAGTTGGACTTATTATAAAAAACAATGCAAAAACATATAGTTTTACAAATTATCTCTGTAGAAAATACATGTTTTATAATGTCTAAACCAAGGTAATAAGGAAATGAGCAGTTTATTACCACCAATGAAATTTCAAAAGGATTAATTGCTGTGTTTACAAAATATTGCTTTATAATATTAGTGAAGAAATGTCATTGTATGGAAACAAATAAGTAACAAACTAAAGAGAAGCATTGCCATAAACTCATATTCACTAATAATGAATTTTAGGAAAGCCTTATATTACTCTTTCTGTAAATAGAAACAGTGACATGAACTCACTAGAAAAAAATTGTCATGAGAAAGTGTTTTATCAGTTGTAATGTAGATTACATGTCTAATTTCATTGATAACCACTTACAAAATTTAAAATCTGGTAAGCCTTTCCAAATATCCTATTTAAGAAAATTGCACTTTAAATATGACTCTTTCTCTCTCTCTCTCTCTCTCTCTCTCTCTCTCTCTCTCTCTCTCTCTCTCTCTCTCTCTCTTTCTCTCTCTCTCCCCCTTTCTTTCTCTATCTCTCCACAGACACAACACACGCATCTACACACAGACAGACAGACAGACTGGCACACACACACACACACATATGTATATCATAGCATGTTTTATACAATACTGTTTCTTTTCATTTTTTTCTGCCTATTTCTACTACATATTTCACTTTCCTACATACACATTTAATCACTTAAATATACAGTCATCCACTAATACAGTATATTTTGTCATCCCTGTTAGTAGTTTGGTATTAATAAAGAAAAGACTTGGCAATGCAAAGACAGGAAATTTTTTGTAAAGAACCATTTTGACAGGATGCCAAATTACCATTCTATACAGCTGTATAAATTTAAAACCAAACAAATGCTAGTTGTGAGAGGTAAATGATTTTATATATTAAAGATACTCTAATTATCTCAACTCAGAAGGATGGATTGAAAAAAACATTAGATTACATGACATGACAAAATGATTATGAATTAGCTAGTCAAGAAAAATAGAGGTGGCTTCCTGTATGTACTGAAAATTTCCATGTTAGTACACACTGAGAACATTGGTAAATATAAAAATGCTGTGGAGTTTAAAGACTTAGTACAAATGAAGGATATAAATTATGTAGCAGTGAATTCAGGCACAAAACTCTGTGAGATTGAAAGGCACTTCCAACAATGGGAACTAGCAAATTGTGCAATAACCCAACACTTAGAATAAAGTGAAAAGAAAAGAAAATTGTTATAGTAGGTAAAAGAGCAATGGATATTGTCACAATGGAAGAGACACCGGAAAATGGCAGTAGACTTGGGTGTTTTCATTCAGTTAATGAGAACTATTTTGTGTAAAATTCCTTCCATGCCAATGAAGGAAGTCTTTTTTTTTTTTTTTGAAACTTTATTTAAATTTCAAATGTTTTCCCCTTTCCTGGTCTCCCCTTTGGAAACCCCCTATGCTATCCCCCCTACACCTGCCTCTATGAGGGTATTCCCCCAACCACCCACCCACTTCTGTCTTCCCTCCCTTGCATTCCACTATACTGGTACATCTAACACTCTCAGACCCAAGGGCCTCTAATGAGGGAAGTCTTGATTGGTTTCAGGGCTTTTAGGGTAAGACACAATACATTCAATTATTCTTCATGTAATTTCACCTATAAAATGAGGTAGTCAGAACTGTTCACTTTCTGGCTTCCAGTTATGACCTTGCTTCCACAACCATGACCAGGCCCTACAAAAGAGAAAAAATATTTTTCTATAAATCCTGAGTATACATTGTCTCCTGATATTGCAAGGAAGATATAGAATTGACAGCTATGAGGTAGGAAGTTACTAAGACACCAGAAAACCTTCAAATGTGTACTGATCAAAATTTAAACAATTTTAGAATATTTAGACCATGTGAATAAGATATCAGAAAAATAGCTAACTCTAGTCCTGGAAACATACGCTAAGATTTCTGTACCTTACCACAGAGAGACTTGCATCCCAATGTCTATTTTTGTTCACGTCACAAAAGCTAAGAGATGGAAACATTTTAGATATCCACTTAAAGCTATGAAATATGTGTTACATTTACAGAATTGGTTTTTATTCAGATATAAAAAAATAAAATCATGAAATCAGCAAGAATGTATTAGGTGAGGTAGAAAAGCAAATACTGCATTTTCTGTCTCATATACATTTATTTTATGAATATATATATATATATTTTTTATTCATGAATAGATATGCATATAAACATATATCTATGTTTTGTGTGTGTGTGAGTGTGGGTAGAGATTGGGAAAATAGAAGTGAGTCTGTGACAGAAAATTTAGGTTTAAAGGAAGGGAAATAGGGAAAGACAATATAACATATATGATAAATAGAAGGCAATATGACAGATGTGATGTGAAGGGAGGTGTTGGGGAGAAGGATTCAAGCAATGAGCAGGAAAAAGATACATACGGGATAACTGGTGGCAAACTATCAACCAACCTGAGTACTCCACTTTCGCTTCTGATAAAAACATACTGGCCAAAAGCAACAGATCAGAGGAAGGGATTTGTTTATGCTTACATGTCATAATCTATAAATGATATATGTTTGGGCAGGAACACCAGAAGGAACTTAAAGCAGAAAATATAAAAGAATGTTGCTTGCTCTCTTCCCCATATTTGTTAATGTTTAGCTAGTTTTCCTATATAGCCCAAAACAAGGTTAACAGGAGATGGTGTTATGCATAGTGTGCTGGACCCTCCTTCATTAAAATGTCAGTCTCTCAAAGATATCCATAGAACAATCTTATCTCTATAATGTGTCAATTAATGGGTTCCCAATGGAAGAAATAGAGAAAGGACTGAAGGAGCTGAAGGGGGTTGTAACCCCATAGGAAGAACAATAATATCAACCAAACAGACACCCACCCCCCAGAGATCCCAGGGATTAAACCACCAACCAAAGAATACACCTGGAGCCACTTATGGCTCCAGCCACATATGTAGCAGAGGATGGCCTTGTCAGACATCAATGGGAGGAAAAGCCCTTGGTCCTGTGAAGGCTTGATACCCCAGTGTAGGGGAATGCCAGAGCAAGGAGGCAGAAGTGGGAGGCACCCTCATAGAAGCAGAAGGAGGGGGATGGGATAGGGTATTTCCTGGGGGGGGGGACTGGGAAAGGGGATAACATTTGAAATGTAAATAAGTAAAATATCCAGTAAAAAATAAATTAAAAAATTCAAAAAAGATTCTAATTTTACAATAATTGTGTATGAAAATATCAGAAGAAAGGCTGTTACTTTGTATGCGAAGTAAAAAATAAAATCTATTTTAAAAGTTAATTGAATATAAAATTATTTTAAGGTATTTATAATCTTAAAACAATTGAGATCTAAAAGAACTTTTGTTTGTTAAGACAAAAGCAATCATATATGGATACAAACTATGAAAGTGCAAGTGAATATGACTGTGGAGATTTACAAAATGATAACTAAAAGTAAAATAAAAAGGTTTTAGAAGAGCAGAGTCAGTCAGGAAACTACCATTGTATTGTGGATGAGCCTGGTGATGTTTGTACTTTATGATAATTCTGCTCTCCTGGGCGGGGCTGCAGATAAGGAGTAAGTCATGAACTCAGGTGACTTCTTGTGAACCAATCCCCTAATGAACAAAGGAGCCAATCACTGGGCGAGTAGGAGGGATTTCAGAGTTGGGTAAAGAAAGAGAGGAGGAGGCAAGAAAGAGAGCCTTTTTGGGACAGGGGCAGGGTGAGGACAAAATGTAGCTACTAGTGTCTCCAGGCTTTTGGAGAATCCTTGTGGATTCCACACCTGAGAAATTAGATTTAATATGGCTTACAAGATTAAGTTCTAGTTGTTGTGCCCAGAGATTGAGTTACCTTTGTTTCTGAATTAATTTTGTGTTGTGTTTACCTTTACGTGGAGGCTCCTCTGGGTTCAAGAGAGAAAGGTACAGCAGCAAAGCATGAGTTTGCCAGAGTTGCACCACAAAGGCTGTGGGGGATTTGAAGAATGGGGTTGGTATGGTATAACCCACCAGTGGGAACCTAGAAGCTGGGTGGAGAGTCAGAGTCTCCACAAGATAAAAACAGGTTGGCCATTGCCTACCAGTGCATGGCCAGCCAGGCCACTGGGGCAGAGAGTTGCCAGCACAAGCAGGAAAGTGCCAGTTCTTTTTTATTCAATATTTTCCCCAACACCATTGTTTTAATATTCCAGATCTACATCCAACTCTGTTGTACATTTAAAATAATGGAAATGGACAGAAGCCTGAGGAAAAGAAGGTCCAGTGACAGACATACAGTGGAATCCAGCTCAAGGGGAGGTCCCAAGGCCTGACACTATTACTGAGGCTGTGGAGCGCTCACCAAAGAGGACCTAGCATGAGTGACATCTGAAAGACCCAAGAAGCAGCTGAAAGAGTAAGATGCAGATATTTGCACCCAACCAATGGACAGAAGCTACTGACCCTTGTGGTTGAATTAGGGAAAAGCTGAAAGAAGCTGAGGAGAAGGGTGACCCTGTAGAATGACCAGTGATCTTAATTAACCTGAACCCCTGAGATCTCTCAAACACTGGACCACCAACCAGACAGCATAACCAGCTGATATTAGGCCCCCAATACAGCAGAAGACTGCTGAGTCTGGGTCCAGTCAAAGAAGATGCACTTAACCATCAAGAGACTGGGGGCCACAGGAAGTTTAGAGGTCTAGTTGGGTGGGTGATGAGTGATGGAGACATCCTCATGGAGACAGAGGGCGGGGAGGAGGTATGGGATGTGGAACAGTTGGAGGATGGACTGGAAGGGAAATAAAATCTGGAGTGTAAGAAAAAAGGATTAAATAAAAAGAAGTAATAAAAAAATATAAATTGCTGTCTGTTTGTACATTATACAATCTATACTATAGAAAAAATATATTTACACTGAGGTTTCTTCTCTTGACACATCCAATTATGCCTGTCACTAGGTCTCCAAGATTGGCTTTCAAATGAGAGACATATAACACTAAAAATTGTTTTTGATTGCACCCTCTAAATTTTACTTTCATATCTATTTAAATTTATTGCCATAAAGTCTTTAATACAGATATTACTGATTATTTTCAGTTCCTTGTAATATAATTGTGTCTGGGTTTGGAGTTCTTATTCTATAGAGCCCATTACAAGGAGCCAATCTGTGCATTTCAAATTAGAATTTTCTGCAAGTGCCTTTGATTACAATATTCTTCTCACTATATTCCATAATTATTATTTAATCATTAATTCAATACTATAACAAACACCTTCTCAAATCTCACAGGGCTTTCTTTTTTACATAATTAATACCTAGAAGGATTAATTTCTCTACTATTAACATTCAGGGTTGCTTGTGAAAACCATTACAAGTACTTTGACAACATTACATAACAGTAAAGAAAATTAGAGTGGTTTAATGTCTGCAGAAAATAGGCGTTCAGGGTCTAAGATTAAATCTACTATAATATAAAGAAGCAGTTATTTTTGGAGAAAACAGGTTAGAAAATCTTTAGTACATCTTTGGTTAATTTCCAAAGTTCAAACCTTAAACTTCAGTTTTTTTGTTTTTAAACAGATTAGTAATGAATTCAAATATGTTCAAAGTTTTGCACAACAAACTGTACCACATTTCAATGTAACACACCATTTCACACAATATATTTGAATAACTGTAATCATGAGAGTGGCTTGTTTTACATATGGGTACCTGAAGTTGTTTTATCACCTTGAAAATATTAGTTCAGTAGAAAAGTTTTTGTATTAGAGTATTTTCTCTCCTGCCAATCAGAAAGAGTAACCAAAGGCATACATGAGAAAGACTGAGTCCTGTTTTCTTTTTCAGAAGATCCAGACTGATGCTGACAAGGCAGCCTTGGAGACAAGGCTTCTGCTCTCTCATGAATAGCCTAGACCCTTCCACCAACTTCTGTCAGCCTAGAAGCTACTGGACCTCCTGGAGCTCCCAGAGACTTGATGGCCCAGGGAGGGGGCGGTCTGGTGGTGGGGGAGATTCCTTAGGGGACTGGGGAGCAGAGGAATAGGGTGAAAAATTGTGGGAGGGAAGACTGGGAGGGGGTCGATGGATGGATTGTAAATAAATACATTTAAATTATAAAAAGAAATAAAATGAAAAGATTTCCTAAAACTGTCTTCAAGTGCCACTCCCTATCAAAAGCAGTGCTCAAAAAGTGACAGTCTGCAACTAAAACGTGCTTAGCCTCAAAATTTTGCTTACATAAAATTCTGAATTTGGAAAATACTGAGTTAATGTGTTTGATTTTCACAATTTACTGACTCTACGTGGCACTTTTTCTACTTTGGAAAAGGCATGCATAAGCCAATTTGCCCCAGTTCTCCTAATTCCTTACTGCCTTGATACTAGAGTCTAGTGGCAAATCCCTTTTTGCTGATGCAGTTCCTTAACAAGTTTTAATTGTTTGATTGCTATACGTGTCTTAATCAAGAATACTGTTTCATAGTTTGAACTAAAATATCACTTTACACAAGCAAAATTGAGATATCTATTAATAATAAAATACTGTTCATGGAATTCAGTTGCAGTGGTATGATTGGCATCATTGTTAAATACAGGTCAGTTCTGAAAAGCAGTAACTGAAGTCACCACTTTTTTTTTTCTTTGAGATTATAATATAACTATATCTTCTTCTCTCCACACTCTCCCGTATATCCCTCCATGGTCTTTTAAAATTCATGGCTTATTTTTACATGAAACGCACACATACACACACACACACACACACATATATATATACATATACATATATATATATATATTCCTAATACATAAGTAGATCTTTAATCTACCTAGGTTGAAAACAATTATAATAAGAGCAATTTACTTATATCCACATAAATGATGCCATTAAATAAATCTGCAATGTAATGATCATATTTATGTTGTCTATAAATTCTGAAGTATCGACTAGTAAAAGAAGTGGTTTGTATCATATTGGTGTTCTAATAGAACTAGAAAATGATAGTTTGTTAATTAGTACTTCAAGTTGCCATCAAAGCAGAAAAGCCAAGTATTTTAGTGATTCTTTTGTATTTGCTGGATGCAAACTTTGCAAACATATTTTTGAGCATAGGTCTTTTTCTACCTGTGTGTTAGATGAGTTTATTCTAATGATGACTTTCACTGCTTTCGCTGTGTAAGCTGTCTCACAAAAAAAAAAAAAAAAAAGAGAGAGAGAGAGATGAAATTAAAAGACATTGATGCAGAATTTTCTTGATTTGATTTGCATTTTCAACTTTTTTTGAAATTAATGGAAGAAAATAAACATAAATCTCAGCTTCTTAACTGGATTGGCAAATCTCACCTAAGGAAGCAGAAATTTCAGATCTTTAGAGTAAAATCATAAATAGCAAATTTAATAAAAAAGTAGACATGATCTCAAGTGTACAAATAGCCCAAAATGTCATGCCAGATCGTCAAAATATCTCCACTAAAGGTTTGCCAGCATTAATGGCCCTGTGTGCAAGATAATTATATGAAATGCCAAAAGACCAAGCCAATGGGATAAATGATATTTAACAAAATTAGAAGAGTAAGCTTCCAATATTTTGAAATATACCCCTGAGTTGAAAAGCAAACTACTCACCCACATGCCTAGCATATTTGAATTTTTAAAGACAGGAGAAGCAAATGATTCATTATGGGTATCTAGACTTTCTGCAATACTCTGCACAAAGGCACTTTTATGTTTCCTTTACAAAGTGCTTATACTACATATAGTCTTGGGTAAGGAAGAGAGTGCTTACATGCAGGAAGCAAAAATTCGATGCTTGGTTGTAGCTCAGTAAAATGACTGATGCTAACAAAACTCAGGGCTGCTCAGATGGGATATGCATCTATTACGTGAACAGCATCTACCCGGACACCCTGATTTCCTACTGCAGAATCTAAAGAAGAAAAACTGATTTAAGTATAAAGCTTAGGATGTTTGCTGTTCCATGACATTAAAGTCCTTTTCTTAGAACCACATGTCACACACATGTCTCCTGCCATCTTCAATAAAATGATGTCAAACAAAATTGATAATGTCCAATAGAATAAAATCTCAGATTCTTCTTCAAGGTCTTGAATGCTGAGGCCCTCAAAATTCCATTTTTATGTCAAAAATATATTAAATATTCTGGGCTTTGAAACCTCTAGATTTTGAATAGAACTTGATTATAACAGTGGCCAAGATATAATTGTCATGTTCTTACCCAATTACTTGATCTTTGTTTTCTATTAATAAATTGTATTCTGACCTATATAACTACTTTTCTAATTTAGCACCTTAAATGACATTTATAATTATTAATCCCATTGAAACCTCTACATTAGGACTCACTGAATAATTTTTCTTCTGGTCACTTTATATATTACAAAATTACTTACATTAATAAATAAGTTTAAAAAAAAGGAAAAATATTAAGTGTATATCCATATAATACAAGGAATTTGGCCACAATACAGTGACTCATTGACAGGAAAATATCTTTCTTCAATATTATATTCTATATAATTTTTAAGTTTTAAAGTATATGAAATTGTACACATAAACCAGTCTTGGAGTCTGTGATTGTTAAATACATCTGGTTAGGTATTTAGGATACCTTTAAAATTTTGATTCCATCACGGGAAATCTTCCTGTAATGACCTCTGAAGTTAAAGCTTTCAGATCCTTAGTCTATGATAATTTTTACTGGTGTTCTTATCTTTCAATTAATAGCCTAAGTTTTATTTCTACTCCATTTTCCATAATTCTATCAATATAACATTAGAAGAAAACATCTATGTGGGAAATTTTTCTGAGAATGAATGCCATGTGAGTCTGAAAACAATTCTCTGGCTCTCTTTATCATTTATGTCCATTTCATTCATTATTTATTTAATTTGTCACTCATTTGGCTCATTCTTCAGTAAAACTATGTTAATTGTGGCAGGGTTCCTGGCTCAGTCACTTATTTCTCAGTGAAGGGTATTACAAAGGCTTGCTGTTGGTAGCTGTTAGATTTATCTTTTCTGGTTCAGTTCCAGAGGAAGTACATTGTGTGGCACAAGAACCCAAAGGTTATTCATGTTTCCCACTAAATCTAATTAGAAGTGTTACCAGCTTTCCCTCATAACATGAAAAGTTAGTTTATAATATATCATATTGGGCAGAACACCCAGATCATTTATTCAAAAATCACAAATTTGAAGATGCAAATGCATTTGCTTGTTGCCCCAAAGTTAACATGAAAGGAGGCTGGGTGTTAGGAAGAAAGATCTTAAAACTAACAGCAGAAAATTCCAGATTATTTTCAGATCAACGTTCCTTTGTTTCGAATTCAAGAACCAGGACCCATTTTATTGAACAAAATCACCATTTTCTAAATAATTATTTATTTATTTTGTATGCATAAGCTTCAGTCTATCATAATAAATGTCCATAATACCTTAGCTTATACAGATCTATACATAATTTTTATATTTTAGCTAAACTTATTTACCAAAGTGCATTATTTTGCTGTATATAAAGAAGTCAAAGGCAAAACAAGTGACAGGCGAATCTGGTTTTATTTATGCCATCTTCATTCATCAATTTATTGCATATTTTTATATAAATATTTAGAATTTTTCTGAAACATGTCTTTGGATTGGAAGGCTGGCCATGCTTTATGTGTAACATATGTGTATGAATGAACCATTCTGACCAAGAAGTTTTCATGGGTCACAGCTACTTAGAAGACTGTCAGGTGTTCCATAAAGCTAAAGATTGATCTTTGAATTCAGGGAATACTGAGAATAACATATGGAAGTGAAAGAGAAAGGTTTTCTGATTCCTTTTACAATTGTGCTATATTTTATTGATACTATATACATGCTATACACATGGATCTGTATCCCAAAGTACCTACTGGAGTTTCCAGGCTCTTGTGTCCCCACACAAAGAATCTCACAGGGAACATGCGGTTAGAAACAGAAAAAATTATTCCTGAGAATAGAAGTAGATGAGTAGGCTACCAAGCAAGGAGATGATATCCACTCCAAAACAGTCAGGCCACAAGGCTCATGACTCTTCATATGTCATTTTTATTATGCTGCCTTCTCCTACAGTTGTATATCATGAACTGTTCTTGAGAATTTCAAGTTTATTTTATGTAGTCTAGCTGGGAAAGAATTTCTTATCTTTTACTTCAAATTGATGTATTTAATTATTATTTTTATTGTGGCTTTCTTCAAGATTTCACTTTATTGCCACACCTACTCCTTGGCAGATGCGTATCCAATATGCAATATGTAAAAATGTAATATTCTGAGAGAGGTAGACAGGTTATGATCAATACGTTTTCTGTAACTATTTCCGTGCTTATGAGGGGTGTAGTTCATGCATGAGGGACCATAAGATTCTCTACTTTATTGGTTCGAGAAAGAACGTTACCTCTTCTGTAGTAGGAGTTAGCTCAAAATCCACATATCACAGGAAATTTAACTTGAAACTGTAAAATACAAAACCTGCAGATTTCCTGAGATTAAAAACACAGTATAAGCAAGAGTAACATAGTTACATCCACTGGTGACTCCAGAAAGAATGAGGTCCAGGAAAGAGAAGACCCTTACTTAGTTTAAGAGACTCATCTCTTTGTAGCTAGTTTTTAGTTTATGAGTATTTTTAAAATGAAATATATAACATTTCTTATAACAGGGTGTGTTTAGAGCTGACAGCTATGGATTTGATAACCTTCCAGGGGCCTCATTCCTGGAAAAAGCTGATTCTCCCTCTCTCAGCACACATCAGTTGTCTGTAGCTCTTCGTTGAGGACAGGCATCTTGTGGATTTCCACCAAACACATTTGTATAGGTCTTGTTACATGACCATGTTTTTCTAAGTCTCTGGGTGTAGCTTCCCTGTCATATATAGAAGATATTCTCACAGCACTTGTGTGGTCCTCTGGCTTACAATCTGTATGCACCCAACTCCATGATGGTCTCTAAGCCTTAGGTATAATTGTTGGGTTGTAAATGTATCAATAGTTATTGGTCACTTCATGTTCAGTTGTTCTTTCCATTTGATTAGGTGGAGATTTCTGTTGCAGGCTTCATCTGATGCTTCAAGTGTGTTTGTGTGTGTGTGTGTGTGTGTGTGTGTGTGTGTGTGTGTGTGTGTGTGTGTGTGTGTGTGTGTGTGTTTGAGTGTGTATGTTACTGTGTAATGATGACTGGACTAATAAAGTTGTATTCACACACACACACATGCACACACACGTAACAATAATAATGATGAAGTCATGACTTTGAATTTGAGAGGAAATAGGAGGGACACTGAAGGAGTTAGAGATGGGGAAGAGAAGAATGGAAATGAAAAAGTGTGTTTTACTATTACCACAAACACATTCACATACAAGTACACATGCATTTTTCAAGTACACATGACAAGAAAAACAAAATGAAGAACACAAAATGAATTTCAGTAAACAGTGAGAAATAAATAAGAGGAATCATGTAGACATAGATTTTATTGCTCTGATACTTCAGGGGATCATAGAGACATAGTGAGTTTTGTTCTTTTATGTCTTAACATAAAATACCATACAAACACTGGCATGATAACAATTATAAGCTTGTATGATAGCCTTATGTTAACAAGTTTTAAAGGTCTATTTTAACCTATGTTTATAGGAACCCAGATGAACTCTTGGGGTATCTGTAAATCCTACCTTTGTTTCTTTATCATTCTGTTTTATTGGGTACCTCCAGTCTCTAAAGCACCTATCCTGTATGATTCCTCCCTTTCTTAAATTCTCATTTGCTCAGTATTGAAATAGAAGTGTCAAGTAGTGGAGCCTGTAGAGCCTAAAGTTTCTATATTATTGAAAATTCTAAGCTAACATCGATATTTGGGTTAAGTTTTCACAATATTCTCTGGGGAATAAAAAAAGAAAAAACAGATCAGCAGGCATGGCAGAAGAAAGAAGTTTTTATCTTTTTGAGGAGGCAGCTGGAAGGCATACATTTGTTTTGATATGATGGCAGAGAATTTAGGTTCTTGTACATTCCCATATGTCAAGAGAAATGAAGGTAGAGACAAATTTAGATAAGACCAATTAGTGTGATCATGTTGCCCAGTGATATTTTGTATAGAAGCTTCTTACATTTTCTTTGTAGAGCTGAAAGTCTACAGTTAATAGAAGAATAGAGATTATAATTTATTCCTGATTTGATGAGTTCCCCCTAGGGAGAGTATTATAGGCACAAGAGTGCATGAAACACAGGAAGTTTAACTTCATGTATTCTCTGTAGGTCCAAGTTCCTTTTCCTGTAACATGGAGTAAATGGGAGAATGTGGAGGTAGAGTGCAGTTTAGTACAGTGGGAAAACATACTTCACCTGAGTCTGTTACCACTTTTTTTCTTATTTGAAGGCAAGGATTGAGCAGAGTGAGGTCAACCAAGAAATCAAAGTTTCATTGTTGACTCCTATGCAACAGAACCTGACATCATGAGGACATCCTATTGGAGATGAGGGAGGAGGTATGGGATGAGGAACAGTCAGAGAGAATGGACCAGGAGGGGGATAATGACTGGACTGTAAAAATAGACTAAATAATAATAATAATAATAATAATAATAATAATAATAATTTCATAAATTCAATTATAAACAACTTGCTAATAAATAAAAATGTTATACACCAAAATTAAAGTTAACAATAACTTACATTCATAGGAGTAAACTACTATTACAGTATAAGAGGCAATCACAATAGAAGCTGTTATGTACTTATCTACCACCAAAACAAAAAATATTCAGAAAAACATTAAAACTGTAAAAACTATCGGCTTTATAAACCATGTCCATTGCATGTTTGCAGTCATTCCTCATTCTGATATATTTAGTCTCTGTTGTTTTTCTCTTTTCTTCATGTTATGCTGTGCCCACATCAATATTTTTTACCTATATTATTTTTTAAATTAAACATATGAGACAGAACATGTCTTTTTTTTCTAAGATTATTGCTTAAAATTATAGATTTTAAAAATAAAACTCAAATGAGGAATTGACTTCAGGCCAAGATGGCTTGCTTCCATCTTTGGTCATACTTTCCTCACTACCCAGATTATATTGAGGCTAAACGGTATTTTTTAGCAAAATATGGGCTCTTTTTTACTTTAGATTCTTACAGTCAATTTATGTTAGTTCGGAAGCTGCACTGTAGCATATAGTCTAAGGGACATTAAATGAGGTGACAAGCCAGGCAGTGGTGGCTCACACCTTTAATCTCAGCACTTGGGAGGCAGAGGCAGGCGGATTTCTGAGTTCCAGGCCAGCCTGGTCTACAGAGTGAGTTCCAGGACAGCCAGGGCTACACAGAGAAACCCTGTCTCTAAAGAAAAAAAAAAGGAAGTGACAAGTACCAGGACCTCATCCATTCTGAAAACTTCAGAGAAACTGAACAGATTAGAACAACCTCCTTCCCGACTCTCAGAAAATCCTTCTTGGCTACATTTAGAGACAGCCTCAGAGAGAACAGAAACACTAGTTTGTGTCTCAAGTTACTCTCGGTTTACTGTTTTCTTAACACGTTCTCTACATTATCTCTTCCATGGTCTGATGCTGTACCCCCAGCACTTCTGAAGCTTTTCCCTTCGCCACAGTGGAATAATGATATTCAAACAAGACTTTCTTTTGATAGTTCTCATTACATTCCTTCTCTACAAATTTTCAATAAAAACCTTGCTATATAACATGCCCCCATATGAGGGAAAAATCCTCTTTTCTTATGTGATAGCTTTGCTCTTTTAAGTTCCACTCAGTTTAAAAGTGACAAAGGGCAAGAATGCTGTCCCCCACTTTTGAATGTAATGCTCAAGGGAAAGTGATTTCACCTTTACAATCAACTTTAGACTCTTGGGAGGAGTCAAGAACAGTTAGAACTCCACAAAGTAATAGTATAGGAGGTATGTTGGAATAAAACTATGGAGTTATCTAGAAGCCAGAAAGCATTAGGACATTGGAAAAAACATTGCATTCAAAATTCAGGTGAGGATTGTACTACATCTGAATCTGACATTCATTACTATTTTATTTTATTTATTTTTGCTTTTATGTGTATTTTAATTTACAAATTAATTACATATTTTTCTCCTCTTCCATTTCTTACACTTCTATATATGCCCATCAATCCCTTTGGAACTCATGGCCTCATTTTATTCAAATATATGTATGTACTGGTCGTGTGATATTGAATAACTAATTCAGGTACTTATCCCTCAGGAGGACTATTTCTCCTGCTCTTGGTCTTATGTCTTGCTTGAAGTTCTTCATCTATAGGTTCAGCCCCATGAGACACCCCACTTCCATGCTAGAATATCTATTGGTACTGTACTTGTTCAGGTCTTGTTTAGGCAAACATAATTTTTTTAAAGTTTGATGGAAGATTAGGAGTACATGAATGCTAGCAACATTAGAAAATCTGGGAGACGGTAATTACAGAACCATTGGAGATCTTTAGCAACCACTTAAGCATTGGCATATTGGCTGGGCTTGTAGCTATGAGAGACATGATCATTTAGCATGAGATTGTATGTCCCCAAGAGAGATTTATATGGCTCTCAGCCACAGCACTGAGTTCTATGGATCCAAGTGAGTCTCTGGTATTTATTCATCACAAAGTACTATCATTCTTAGACATATTGCTGGCCAGTGTGCCTTTTTTACCATGGTATATGTTCAGCTGAATCCTTGTTGGTCACGAGAGATAGTAAAGAAATAATCTGAAACTTCAGCACCATAAACCATGAAAGGAAAATAGAAAAGAAAGATGGAGGAGGAAAAGGTCCCCAGTTAGCACATGCCAGAGGAGTACTTGTCCATTATGAATGAAAATGTTTAGAAAGTTATTAGGTGAGGCAGATATACCAATGTACCAGTTTTGAGAATGTCCTCACTGGAGACCATAAATGGCAGAAGGGTTCTGCTTCTGGTTTCCTGATTACAAATTCCATAGCTCTGCCCAGAGACTACTTGACTATGTACCTGAAACTGAAGAGGCATCTACATATCATTCTTGGACAACTGGATTGACAAAATCATGTCCCACCCCTTGTCTCACTCCAGTTTCTACTCTAAGTGCTTAACAACAACACCAACCACAAAAGCAAAAACAAAATAAAGATAAAACAAAAAAGGAAGCATGATTAATATATTGATTATACCCGTGTTCTGGGATCCTTCCTACTCTGCCCTCTGTGTCCCCTCTTAAGTTACCTCTGTAAATTTAAAATAAATTTAAAATTCTCTCTAAAACTCAGCCTTTGGGGTAAGGATATTCTTAAGAGTTCTTAAGACAAGACCCCAGGAAAACTACTGGCTTAAGGAAGCTTGGTGGCCATGACAATTCTAGGACCATAGTTCCCCAAGTCTAGTTTATAGTGGGACCATACAAGCATCAATTTGCTCAAAGAAATCACATTATTTATGAATCAAAAAGGAAAAACAAAAAATAAAGTAATAAATTATACCATAGCATGCCCTAATTGACTAACTATTTCTCCTTTTACAGGTGTGTTTCTGGGGCCTGGGGCATACAATGATGTTTCTTGTGTTTCAAAACAATACATTGAGCCAGTGGCAAGTGAATAGAAATAGAAATATGGGAGTATATGAGTAGAAATATAGAAATAGAGGTCCTAGGAGTACTTAAGAAAGTACTCTTAAGAATGGGGTTGGGATAGTGACCAGATGTGACCTCAGGTTCTAAACTACCAGACAGACTCTGAAGAGCACAGCAATTTGTAGGTCATTTACACTGCCCTAATCTTTCCAACAATTGTGAGATGATTTCAAGAGGCTCTGGTCATTGTGTGTCATCCATGTGAGGAAGAATTTTTCATCTTTCTCTGCCAACTGGCTTCTTTAACATGTTAATGTAGCTTTCTCCAATCCCTACTGTCTGGTCACATATCAATAAAATTATCTAGTCACGCTGGGCAGTGGTGGCACATGCCTTTAGTCCCAGCACTTGGGAGGCAGAGGCAGGCGGATTTCTGAGTTCGAGGCCAGCCTGGTCTACAGAGTGAGTTCCAGGACAGCCAGGGTTACACAGAGAAACCCTGTCTCAAAAAACCAAAAAAAAAAAAAAAAAATTATCTAGTCATTTCTCTTCATTTCATTTCTTTTATTTTTGCCTTTCCTATCTATTTGGTGCAATAAATAAAAAACACATGTCTACATTATAATATTACTTAATCATAGAAATATAACTAAAATTATTAACCCAGTATTTTAATAATGCAAGAGTAGATTATTGTA
This sequence comes from Uromys caudimaculatus, assembly GCA_028551405.1. Lineage (NCBI taxonomy): Eukaryota > Metazoa > Chordata > Mammalia > Rodentia > Muridae > Uromys > Uromys caudimaculatus. The sequence goes on from CM052713.1 coordinate 43,527,963, forward strand.
CATAAACACTGAATTATTCTAGTGTTCCTACCCAAAACTAACATTAAAAACAAATAAAAAGCATGGCATTCCATAGGATGAGTTTAAAATCAAGAAGCAATCACCTGCGTCAAATTCACACAGTAGTGTGTTTGATATCTATTATCTGTTTTGTATATTTTGTATAGCAAAGAGTTGTGATTAAATTGTAATACCAAAATACAGAAAGTGTCAAACTGAGAGCCCTGAACAATAAAAATAAATATAATAAAATCCATGATTCCAAATATGGGGGGGGTAGAGCGTTTTTCAGCAGGCTACCTTACAGAGCCAATCATTGAAAACTATAACCAAACCCTGTTTCCTTGTATCTTTCCCCTGCCTCGCAGATACCACCCCCTTTATATATCCTTTTCACAGTCAAAGTTCTTCTAGTGTTGTTCTAGCCTGAAAGGAAGAATTTATCTTTTGACATAAATGAGGCAGAAAATTAACTGAGTGAAAGTTGGACACTCAAATGATCACCACAGTTACTGCTCAGACTTTCATACTGTTTTCCAGTTCCATAATCTGAATTTCTTCCATATATGCCAAAACCTAACTATCTCTGATTTTTCTGTTCCTTCAATATTTAAAGGAATTCTCTGAGGTCATCCTGAATGCCTTAGGGATATAAGCCTGTTGTACTGGAACATGTAATTATTTTAGCAAGAAATGCTAAATGAAGCAACCGATTTTCAATCTGCCTATGTTTGATTAATGTAACTACATTTAAATTAGATAGTAGAACTAGATACAATTTGTGTTGTCTATGGAATTATATTAAAACCAAAACAGAGAATGTTTACCTTTGACATACCTTATTTTGTGGAAAATTGCAATTAAGTACTATTTGAGTTGTAGCTCTCTCCGTCCACCACCAGATTCAATCTGTGAACAATGACGGTAGTATATAATATGATGCTGAAGAGCGCAATGAAATGTTAGGAAACTGGGAGATAGCATAGTTTGATATGTAAAGGTGTCTGCTGCCAAACCTGACCACCTGAGTTTGTTCTCCAGAACATATAAGTTAAAGGAAAACACTAACTCATGAATGCCGTCTTTTCTTTTGTACAAGAAAATCTTGGCAGGTACACTGTAGACTATGCAGGCCCTTTCCCCACAGCTAAACAAATAAAGAGATGAGAATTTGAATTTCAATTTTTTCTTTGAAACCTTTCTTCACTGACATTTCTCTAACTTTCTTTGGGTTTTTATGTAAGCATTATTTAAATAGTTGTGTTTTTTTTTTTTTTTTTGAGAATTTATACTGGTCCATGGTATATAGATTTGTTTTCAAAGTTCCAACATCTACTCTGAGTTCCCTACCCAGACTGTGTTATATAGTAGCAATCAAAAGCCAGTATTCAGAGGACTTAACAATATGTCCTTGAACAAATGCATTTGAGGGGCATTGGGTCATCAACACAAATTGGGTTATATGAAGAATCCTGAGTTTTCCATGTGTCTCCAAGGCATGTCTACTAAGTAAACTATAATAAATAGTGGCCTTGGGTTAATTGCATAAAATATACAATCTATTTATATTTTGCCAGCATATCTAGCTACTTGAGGCTTGTACTTAAAAAATTAAATAAAAGAGTTTATCTAGAAAAATACAGAATTTAAATGACCAAGCTTTGCACTTATTATCACATATTATTTAGTGAACATTAAATATACAAATCTATGACTGTATATCATAGATTTTATTTTGTTATAACTTAGCTGTATATTATCACAATTAATAATGTAGGAGATATAATTGTAATCACTTACATTATTTTTCCAAGTGCTGGAAATGTAACTTGAAGCCTTCCTAGGCACGTATTTAACAGTGGGCTACACTCCCAGTTCATGGCAGCACTTTATACGGACTATTACAGAAGACCTTTAGGCAGCATACTGGTGGCTTGGATGAAATGTTTCCATTAAGTTTTAGGCATTTCATACTTAGTTCTCAGTTTGTAGCTGTTTGGGAAGAATTAAGGAGGAGTGTGGCCTTGATGGAGGAAGTTGTTTGGTTTTAGACCCTGACAAGGGTCTGAGGTGCATATTTTACATACCAAAGCAGACCTGGCTACTGTGTTCTCCCAGTATTCCTCAGTCCCTATCTGGCATTCCCTGTCCTTAACCCTGAAGTTTTCAGCCTAGAGGCTGGGGTGCCTTTCCTATAGCTCTGGCCCAGACTTACAAACTGTTTCATCTGGACCTACACAATCCTACTTCAAGATGGTCAGACAACCTAGACAGCAGTAAAACAACCTGCTCTGGCTCACACTCCAAAACTGTACCCCAGTGTCAGCAGGAAGTAGTCATGGACAGAAGACTATGGTACACCTTATTGCTTTATAATCAACAAAAGGCTGTGATTTTTGGTTTCAGACCTGAGACAGAGGATTTAGTTGTATATTTTACATACCAAAGCAGAAGTATAACAAACCCTAGGGATCTTCTTAGAGGTTTCAAAAACTCACTCTGTTTGTGGTTCTAGGGGTCAGCTCTCAGCTGCTGTTCCAGTTGCCTACTGCCTGCTGCCCTCTGCTTCTTCACCCTCATGGACTATTACCCCTGCTCTAGAATCACAAAGTGCATTGCTCTATCAACATAGGCTATTATCTGAAAATAGACTCTTTGTTATAAAAGAAGCTTTGATTATGGTGCTTTATCATGGTGATAGACAATTAACAAATCAATATGCATACATACTTTCTGTTATTAATTATATTGATTATTAGACAATTTTGTACATGTACATAATTTATACTAACCACTTTTAATTCTCCCACTATCTCATCTCCTACTACCTGAGGTTACCCACTTCAAAAGTTCTCTCATGTTCATGTCTACTATTCTTTTTCTAAATCACTTAGTTTAACTGGGGCTGTCTGTGTGACCCATGGGTTTGAAACTATCCTTTAACATCTTGTGAGCTCAACTATAGGTATCTAATTAAGAACAGAGATTCTTCCTTCCAAAGAAATTATCCAAAGCCAATAGTCTAGCTGTAAAGATAAGGCTCAGGGAACCGCTCTCCACCATTGATAGTAGGGCTGGTCATGTGCGAGCACCACACATCTTGTGAGGTATTATTTTGGAAATATTGTAGCAAGTCTACAGGATAGCATTTTGTAATCCATTGTGTCTTCTGGCTCTCCCATATTTCTTACCTCTTCTAAAAGATTTTCAAAAATGGGAAAGTTAAATGAGGTATTTATCTCCACAGTTTACCATATAGCAGCGTAACACAATCTTTCTACCCCATCTTCCACAATTTCATTAGCCCTTAGATATATAAAATGCATTGCAGATATGTCAGTTGAGATGGGTATTGGTTGTGAATCTCTTTAACAGTATTTGTTTGTTGTAAAAGGCAGGTTATTTGAAGAAAGATGAGAGTTATGCTTTTCTGTGAGCTTAAGAGTAAGTGTTCAGTTGAAAATATATTGACGTAGGAATAGGAATATGAGCTTTTCAGTAATAGATAATTGGCTAGGTTTCTACTACAAATCATTGATTCCTTCCCATTATATAGGCCCTAACTCCAATTGTAGTTGTTGGTTCCATCCAAGAGAAAATTGTCATTGTTACACAACTTGCAATAATGGACATCTTGTTAACCAGTCATTGTTGGACTACATAGCATTACATCTGGGTAGAACTACCACTCACTCCTCTCCTGCAGCAGCTTATATACAACTTTCCCTTAATGCAAGAGCCAATCCTTGGGGAGGAAGCTTCCAGAGACCCTATACCCCTTGTATTAGAAAATATCTCTAAGACATGTCAGGGAAAAGGCACTCATGAACTCTAACAATGTGAATGCCTGAACAAGATCAATATATCAGCAATATGCCAACATGAACAGAAAAATATGTCACCCAGTCCCATCCTGAGATAAAGATAATAAAGATAAAATATGTAGATATTGTCAAAGGCTTCTGAAGAAAAAGCAGTTTCCTCTAGGGAAGAGTGCCATAGAGATTGCTCTACACTATGTAGTCTACCTTAAACATATGTTCATGTAAGCAAAATTAAATGGTGTTATATGTGTGTATATATGGATAAATACATGTATACTTTTAAATACATATGTAACAATAATAGATAAGGAAAATATCCTGAATTTTGTGTTGTGGAAGCAGGAGAGGAATTAGAGGTAGAAGTAAGGGTGGAAGTAGTGTAACTGCAGTGCTCATGAATGAAGGTTTCAAAAAACAATTATATAAGAAACCATGTTCTTTGTTAAGAAATCCATATTGTTGCCCATATTAATATATTATCTTAATAAATTGATACTGACATAGAATTTACCAGAGTTTACATAAATTAATGCATAATATGCTGTATACAATTTTCAATTATGAAAACAATTAATTTAAATTTTCAAATACTAAAATATAAAGCAAACCAATTCACCGATTCACTGATACCGTAGAAACAGTGACTAATGTTTGCCACACTATACTCTTGTTTTATTTTGATGGAAATTATGCACAAAATAGACTTTATCTTAATAAAGGACCTCATCACACCTATCTCCCTGTCAATTTAAGATTTAAGTATTAAAATATGATTATTATGCAGACATTGGTACCTGACAGAGTTTAAATCTCTGCTTAGATACATAAAATCCTGAACAGTTTTTCACAAACTATTTACATTTCCTATTCCTACTTTAATGTTATGAAAATCAAACAGGGATTGTGAAATGTGCTCCACGGGTTCTTGTGAGCACTTTATGTATTGATGTACATAGGCTGCATAGGTAAATGTCTGTGACACATTAGTTACACTGTTAAAATATTGAGGCATAACCACTAATGCCTGCATATAGCTATTATTTATAACAAGCACATCATTGCATTGCTCCTTGAAGTAAAATTTGTCCATTATTCTATAAATAAAAATGCTTTGAAGTAAGCATTCTGTAAATTATACTACTTATTGCATTTTTGTGTTTTCTTTGTAGATATCCAACAATATGATCAGTCCACATATCTATCAAAAGTTAGAGATAGATATTTGATATATTTTGATAGTTACTCTCCCTCACAAAAAGACTTCTGTAGACTTGGAATGTCACTCACAGAGAATTTATAAATATAACAAACCTTCATGAATAATAGAATTCTATTTTAATAAGTCAAGTTAATTGTTTTGTTATGGGTAAAGTGAATATTATATGGCTACAATCAAATATGTATTGCATTCTGTTTTCTCAAAATTCAGAGTAAATCCCCACTCTTGGTTTATTAGAATTTTGCTATTGTAGGAAACAGATCCATTTTCAATATATTTAGGTTGCAATGAAATTGTATCACAGTAGCTTGAGCTGCTAATTCAGTAAGATTTGCAACTTAACAAATCAGAGCATTTGGTTCAAGACACACCAACCCAAAGAATATTGCGTGAATAAAGAATGCAAGACTGGGATAATAGAATATGTGTGTCACCTACTATTATGGAACCATCAAAAGTTAAGAATGACACAGAAGATGGGCTTCTCCCTTACAGCCTTCAGAAGAAACCAATTGTGCACACACACTGATGTTCAAATTATGGCTTCCAGAACTCAGATAGTGAGTTTCTGAGGTTTTAATCCCCCATTTCAGGCATTGCGTAATGTTAGTCCAAGCATGCTAATACACTACTTATGGATGCCTCTTCTTCAGCAAATATACTTTGTTTCCTATCCACTTACAAACCAGGATTTATATTCTTTGCTTTTGCAATTTATGTTGCTATCCTTTTAGGGAAAAATGTGTGCTTGCCTCTCTAATAGGTAGGCTGGCACCTAAAGCTAGAGATGCTTTCATTCTAACTCTTGTGCTTTAACGTCTTATGTCTCTGGTGCAGTATGAGAAAGTTATTTCAATCTCCTACTTTCGAGGTATTCTATAATCTGGATAATCCTTTTGTTCCTCCAGTTTTCATATTTGTAGTACAATTTTGAGCTACTATCATATTTTACATTTATTCTCATTTTAAAACCGTAAGTGGATCCCCAATAATTAAATATTTAGTGTCAAGGGTTTATGTGTTCACAGAAAACTAGCTATTCTCTCCAGAGACGTTATTGGTATCAGAAGTGAACCAAAACTTATGTCATTCGATTCTATTTCATTCATATGTTAAATTAATCTCATATTCCTATTACAGCTAGTCAAAAATGACAACTACATATGTATTTTAAATTAAATTCTAATAAAGTCTAGAGAGAAAATAAATGTCAGTGGCTAAAACCTATTTACACTTTAGGAATGCACAGAAATTTAAATTAGTTGCAAGCTATGCAATTTCATGTTAGCAGTCAGTTCCTTCTTCTACATATTTTGCAGCTCTGTGCCTGTTACAAGATATTTAATCCAGCATTCTATTAAGAAAATGGATTGGGACATGTTTTTTATTCTTGGTATTGACATTTGCTGTTTGATTTTACTTACATGAAACTAATAGCAGATTGTGTGATGTGGTCAACAGATAAAAGGGTATCATCCATTTGCTCACAATATAATTAGGAGAATGACCCAGTTCCTAGCTAGGAGTTAATTATAATGTATTAATCAGAGTGGCTATCCTTAAATAGATGGGTGTATCCTAAAAATGTAAATTCTTGTATGATAACAAGTGATGAAACGTAAAATATGAAGTTCAAGGTAAATCTTATTTGATAAAAGAGCTGAACATTGAATTTGAAATTTCAAGTTACTTTTAAAATAATAAAGCTAATTTTCCAGAAGAAAAGACATAAAATGTTTTCTAATGCCATATAAACTATTTTCAACAAAATCCCAAATCAAAGTCCAATCTGCAGTCCCCCAAATTGAGACTCTTGTGGCGTGCTTTACACAGCAATGCTTGTTGAGGAAATGAATATCTGTGAAATCACTGAATGGTGGCATTTCCATAGAACTCTCTCTCTCTCTCTCTCTCTCTCTCTCTCTCTCTCTCTCTCTCTCTCTTTCTCTCTCTCCTCTGCCATGGATACTCAATTTCAACCTGGAGCTCAGCTTTCCAGCTAGATATGATCTAATGAAACTTAGCTTTTCTTCACCCTCTCTAATAAAAACTATATCTATTCCATAGATAGTGATATATTACATTCCATATAAGACATGAAAGAACAAAATGTACATTGTGAAAGAGTCAATGAACCAGGCTGTTTCATGTAGCTGTCATAGACCAATTTTACCTCAAAACTTCAAGGCATATTGTGTAATGTTTTCTTCTCTATTTTCTATCTTATTGCTTTATCATAATCTCCATTTGGGTTTTGTCTTATACTCTTCACATGAACATTTAGTAGAATTCATGACTCTAAAAATAGGAGTAAAGTAGTAGGTTTGAATATATTTACTTTTTAATTTTAAGTGTTTGTCTAGACATTTATTGTAGACTTTTAACTTATTTTCTTTTTATTGTTTTATAAATATTATAGCTACATGACTCCAATCACAAAATGATCATGTGTGGTATGTACTCCTGATAAGTAGATATTAGCCAAAAAATTACAGAATACCCAAGATATGGTCTACAGAACTCAAACGGTTTAACAAGCTGAAGGGCCCAAGTGAGGATGCCTCAATCCAACTTGGGAGGGAGAGAAAGCAACCACAAGAGGGAAGGAGAAACCTGGGTCAGAAAGGAGACAGGGAGGAGAAGAGGAGAACATGATCAAGTATTGGTTGGGGAAAAGGACTGAAGACCTGAGGGCAAGCAGAAAGAATGGAAAACAGGCAACCTTAGGGAGGTAGGAGGTGTGGGGACTCTCCAGAATGTACTTGAGACCAGGGAAGTGAGAGACTCAGGAATCAAAGGGAGGGAACTTAGATGAAATGCCCTACAGTGAGGAGAGGGAACTTGTAGAACTCCAGCAGAAAGACAGGGCATCAAGTGAGGGATGGGGTTGCCAGCCCACAGTCAAATCATTGACTCATAATTGTTCCAGTCTGAACAAACTGCAGTGACAAAAATTGAGAAAAGACTGAGGAAAAGGAGGTCCACTGACAAACCCAAAATGGGATCCAGCTCAAGGGGAGGCCCCAAGGCCTGACACTATTACTGAGGCTATGGAGCGCTCTCAAAAAGGGACCTATCATGACTGCCTCCTGAAAGACCCAACAAGCAACTGAATCAGTTGTGGATACTTACACCCAACCAATGGACAAAGGCTGCTGACCCCTGTGGTTGTATTAGGGAAAAGATGGAAGAAGTTGAGGAGGAGGGTGACCCTGTAGGAAGACCAGCAATCTCAATTAGCCTGGACCACCAAGATCTCACAGACACTGGACCACCAACTAGGCAGCACACATCAGCTGTATGAAGCCGCAAACACATATACAGCAGAAGACTGCTGGGTCTGGGTTCAGTCAGGGAAGAGACACCTAACCTTCAAGAGAATGGAGGCCCCAGGAAGTGGAGAGGTTTGGTGGGGTAGGTGGTGATGGGATGGGGACATCCTTGTGGAGACAGGGTCTGGGCAGGAGGTATGGAATGGATAACAGTCAGAGGGTGGACTGGGAAGATGTTTAAAATCTGGAGTGTTAAACAAAATTAAATAAAAATTTTATAAAAACGTGTCTGATAACTTGATTTTTTACACTTCAAAAGTATTTTAAGAGATAAGTGGCATCATTGCAGTAGTTATTGATGGTTTGGAGCAGTGGTTCTCAACTTTCCTAATGCTGTAAAGCTTTAATACATTTCTTCACTGTATAGTGACAACCAATCATAATTTACTGTCAGCGATATTTCAAACCAGTAATTTGGCTACTGTTGTGACTCTTAATGTTAATATATGATATGCAGGATATCTTTTATGTGAACCTAGTGAAAGGGTCATTGGACCTCCAAAGTGGTCACTACTTACATGTTTAGAACTGCTGTTTAGAAGTATATTACAGTGTCATTTTGATATTTGATGCTTGAAAGATAGCTTATTGAGTGTCAGACTTGATTTGGCTTAGATAATTGAGGACTCTGATTGTACTCTGATGCTTAGGTCTGACTAAGTTCTACAATATTAGAATTGTGAAAATAAATTAGATTATACTGTGAGTTCTATATTTAGACTGATCACTATCACTTATAGTCTAAGTAAAATCCCTGTTACTGCAAGTCCCATGGCTCCATTGCTTAGGAAAAGCCACCCATCATAGAGATAAGAACAACTTGTGGTAAAAGCAAAAGTAGTGTCAATGTAGGCAAGGTCATACTGCCCATGTAAGCAAGGGGTGTCCCAGTAAGGCCTCCATTCCATCAGTGGATAGAGCCTTTGCCTATAGATATAAGAGCACCTCACAGAACAGAATCCATAAAAAGCTCACAAAAAGGGACCTAGCATGACTGAACCCTGGAAGACCCAACAAGCAGCTGAAAGAGTGAGACTCAGATATTTGTACCCAACCAATGGACAGAAGCTGCTGACCCCTGTTGTTGAATTAGGGAAAGGCTGAAAGAAACTGAGGAGGAGGCTGACCCTGTAGGAGGACCAGCAGCGTCAATTAACTTGAACCCCCGAGATCTCTCAAACACTGGACCACCAACCAGCCAGCATACACCAGCTGATATGAGGCTCCCAACACATATACAGCAGAGGACTGCAGGGGCTGTGTTCAATCAGAGATGATGCACCTAACCCTCAAAGACTGGAGGCCACAGGGAGTTTAGAGGTCTGGTGAGGTGGGTGGTGAGTGGTGGGGACATCATTATGGATACAGGGGGGGCAGGGAGGAGGTATGGTATGTGGAACAGTCAGAGGGTAGATCAGGAGGGGACTAAATCTGTATTGTAAATAAATAAATAAAAGATTAAAAAAATTAAGGGCTGTTATTTTGACACAAATTTTCATATAACACAGGTTAAACTTAAATCATCTATATCAGATGTTATTCTTGAAATTTTTTATTGGATATTGGAAATTGTGTAAAATATTATTCATTAACATTTCAAATATTGTCATTTTCCTGGTTTCCCTACCTCAAGCCCCGTATCCCATCACTCCATCCCCCCTACTTCTATGAGGGTGTGCCATCACCCACAGACCCACTCCTACCTCACTGCTCTGGCATTCCCCTACATTGGGACATAGAGCCTTCAGAAGACCAAGGGCCTTTACTCCCACTGATTGTAGATAAGGCAATCCTCTGCTACATATGCAGTTGGAGCCCTGGGTTCCTCTATGTGTACTCTCTGGTTGGTGATTTAGTCCCTGGGAGCTCTGGGGGTTATGGTTGGTTGATACTGTTATTCTTCTTATGGGGTTGCAAACCTCTTCAGCTTCTTCAGTCCTTTCCCTATCTCCTCCACTGGGGTCCCCTGCTCAGTCCCATGGTTGGCTGTGAGCATCCACATCTGAATTTGTCAGTCTCTAGTGGAGCCTCTCTAGAGACAGCTACATCAGGCTCCAGTCAGCAAGTGCTTCATGGCATCAGCAATAGTGTCTGGTTTTGGTGTCTGCAGATGGGATGGATCCCTTGATGGGGCAGTCTCTGGATGGTCTTTCCTTCAGTACCTGCTCCACACTTTGTCGCAGTATTTTCTTAAATAGAGCAATTCTGGGTTAAAAATTTGGAGATGAATGTAGGCCCAATCCTTCAAACAGGGACCTTGTCTAAGCTCTGGGTATGGTCTCTACAGGTTCTCCCTCCCCATTGTTGGGCATTTCAGCTAATCTCACCACCATTGTGTCCTGGGAACTTCTTGCTTTCCTGGCATCTGGGACTTTCTGGTGGCTATCCCTAGTTCCCCATCCCCATTGCTACACAGCTCTGTTCATTTTCCTGACCCTCTGTTTCTCATCCCTATCTCCTCCCATACCTAATCCTGCCCCCACATTTTCCCCTCCCCCTTCTCTCTTCTTCACATGTCCCTCCCACCCTCTACATCCTGTGAGAATTTTGTTTGCCCGTCTAAGAAGGACTGAAGCATCCAAACTTGATCTTCCTTCTTGAGCTTCATATGGTCAATGAGTTGTAGCGTGGGTATTCTGAATTTTTGCCTAATATCCACCTATCAGTGAGTACATACCATGTGTGTTCTTTTGTTACTGGGTTACCTCACTCAGGATATTTTCTAGTTCCATCAATTTGTCTGTGAATTTCATGAAGTCATTGATTTTAATAGCTGAGTAGTATTCCATTGTGTAAATGTACCACATTTTCTGTATCTATTTCTCTGCTGAGGGACATCTGGGTTCCTTCCAGCTTCTGGCTATTATAAATAAGGTTGCTATAGCTTGCAATCCCACTAGCAATGGAGGAATGTTCCTCTTTCTCCACATCTTCTCCAGCATCTGCTGTCACCTAAGTTTATTATCTTAGCCATTCTGACTGGTGTGAGGTGGAATCTTATGGTCATTTTGATTTGCATTTCCCTCATGACTAAGTATGTTGAATATTTCTTTAGGTGCCTCTCAGCCATTTGAGATTCCTCAGTTGAGAATTCTTTGTTTAACTCTCTATCCCATTTTTAATAGGGTTATTTGGTTTTCTGGAGTCTAACTTCTTGAGTTCTTTGTATATTTTGGATCTTAGCCCTCTATTGGATATAGGATTGGTAAAGAACTTTCCCAATCTGCTGGTTGTCATTTTGTTCTGTTCAGGAAATCTTCCCTTGTGGTCATGTGTTCGAGACTCTTCCCCAATTTCTCTTCTTCAACTCAATTCTTCATAGAGTTAGAAAGAGCTATTTACAAGCTCATGATGCTCTTTCAACTGGAAGCCATGTAGAAGAATGCAAATTGATCCATTCTTATCTCCTTGTACAAAGCTCAAGTCCAAGTGGATCAAGGACCTCCATATAAAAACACATACACTGAATTTAAAAAATTTTGACCATCCTATCTGTGCCTACAAATAGCTAGAATGACTAGACACATGACCACTACATGATTTGCATACCACATTGCAACAAAAATGTCATGTACTAGGTTTTGAGACATAATTATGAAAGTATTTATAGAAAAATACAAATATACTTATGTATAGAGATATACATACATGTGTGTGTGTAATATACAGATATATATTATACACACATATATATGTGTGTATCTATGTGTAATATACATACATAAGTATATATTTTTATAACTATATATTACACACTCTATAAATATACATAATATAAGTATAAATGTAAATATAAATATGTTATTATAAATATGTAAATATATGTATAAATATATTAATATATGTATATATTACATGCACATACACACACACCATACACACACACACACACACACACACACATATATATATTTATATTTATATATATATATATATATATATATATATATATATATATATAAGACAGAGGGATCTCTATGAATTCTAGATCACCTGGTCTACACAATCAGTTTCAGGATAGAAAGTGTTTGTGTGTGTGTGTGTGTGTGTGTGTGTGTGTGTGTGTGTGTGTGTGTGTATCTGAGTCAGTGTGTATGTTTATATCTGTATATGTGTACATAAATAAAATATACCAAATAATTTTCTTTATGCATATGTGTAGATATAAATGCATGTGAATGCAGGGGCAAATGCACATATGTGTGCTTATGTAGGTCAGAAGTGCAGCCTGGTCATTTAGGCCCTATATCAACTAGAGTGGGACTGTCTCTGATTCTGTTGACTATCTGCAGATCCTATTCCCCTAATATGCCCTGTGTCACCTCAGTAGGAGAGGATGTACTTAGTTCTGCAGTCACTTGATGTGCTAGGGTAAATTGGTACCCAGAGTAGGGTTCTCCCTTCTTAGAAGAGAAGGGGGCAAGGGATGGGGGAGGAGTTATGTGAGTGGGGGACTGGTAGGAGGGGAGCTGTGATCAGGACATATCATGAATAAATAAATTAATGGAGAAAAATTACATTGGTACTTCCAGGATTTCTTGCATGTGAATGGTGCAATTTGATTGTGCTCTTTCTATACACTTTTACCTTCTTCCCATTCATATGAACTAATCTTCCTCCATAGCAGTCTTTTGTCTAGAATCATAAATTTTGATTTTGTTTTATAACCCACTGAATTTAACCAGAGCCATCTGTATGACATTTGGATTATAACTATTCATTGGAGCCTAGTAGGACCACCACAGAACAAAAGGCAATGACTCATCTTCTCCCTGAATATATCATTATAGTTCAGCAATGAGGAAGGGATAAGACCTCCTGAGCACCTCCTCCATCATGTCTGCCTATTGATAGGCAATTCTTGTATAGATCCAAACAGGTATCTGCCAGTACAGCAAGACTGATTTCTATGGATAAGTTCTGCTCTTAGATGGCATTCTGTAGACTTCATTTCTACTTTCTGGCTCTTACGTTTATTCACACCCTCTTTCAAAATGTTTCAAGAACCTTGAAAGGAATTTATAAATGCCTTATTGGGTGTTGATCTATGCTCCATCAGTTACTCTCAGCATCCATGTACCCATGAATCTCTACATTCAGCACAATTTACTGAAAAGAGAGTCTTCTTTGATTAAAGCTAAATAGTATATTTCTCTTCATATAAACATAAATATTTAGAAGTTCATTTGGCATTCTGGCAACTACAAATTTGAATGCAGGACTATGGACTCCTGTGCCATGGGTTTTTGACTAACTTTACAGTATCAGACATGGATTCTTTCCTATGAAATAGGCCTAAAATCTAAATGAAGTACAGTTGGTTATCCTCATAGCATTTTTGTGTTGACATAGCATAACTATTTTACACATTATGTCTGGAAGGGCAATCTCATAGTTCAAATGGTTCACAGGTAAGTAAGGCTTTTGATGACTTTTGTCTCTGACATTCTGCACCATATATTCAAGGAATATAAAAGCTATCATGCAAGGAAGAATATTACAGCTTGCTATCCATTAGATTTTGCTATATCATAAAAGTAAGATGCGCAATGTCAACAATAAGATTTTATCATTTATTGCCAAAGCTTGTAATGGGAGAAGGGGGGGAAGTTTGTCTTGGGTCTACATGACCAACTTAACTCTTACTTTGAGACAAGATTTTCACAGAACCTGGGACTTTTAAACTTAGACAGCCTTCCTGGTCAATGAGCACCAGGAAGAAAAAGTTTCTTCTGCTATCATAGGGTTATAGATATACATAGTAGGTCTTGGATTTCATGTCAGTGTTGGGGACCAGAACACAGGTACTTATGTTTTTATGACAGATAGTTTACCATCTGCTTTTTTTTATCTTGCCCTTAACTAATTTATTTATTTTTCCTTTGCAAAAGTTCTAACGTCAGACAAAATTTTGATAGTAGATCATTATAAGAATTATTAATCTCTGCCCTGTGAATTTCCTCAGTTGAGAATTCTCTGTTTAGCTCTGTATCCCATTTTTTGATGGGGATATTTGGTTTTTTGAAGTCTAACTTCTTGAGTTCTTTGTATATATTGGATATTAACCCTCTATTGGACATAGAATTGGTTAAGATTTTTCCCAATCTGTTGGTTGCCGTTTTGTCCTATCGACAGTGTCCTTTGCCTTACAGAAGCTTTGCAATTTCATGAGGTCCCATATGTCTATGTTGATCTTAGAGCATAAACCACTGGTGTTCTGTTCAGGAACTTTTCCCCTGTACCCAGGTGATCGAGAGTTTTCCCCACTTTCTCTTCTATTAGATTCAGTGTAACTGGTTTTATGTGGAGGTCCTTGATCCACTTGGACTTGAGCTTTATACAAGGAGATAGGAATGGATCAATTTGCATTCTTCTGCATTTGGACTGCCAGTTGGACCAGCACCATTTGTTGAGAAGCACCTAAAGAAATGCTCAACATCCCTAGTCATCAGGGAAATGCAAATCAAAACAAGTCTGAGATTCCACCTCACATCAGTCAGAATGGCTAAGATCAAAAACTCAGGTGATAGCAGATGCTGGCGAGGATGTGGAGAAAGATGAAAACTCCTCCACTGTTGGTGGGACTGAAAGCTGGTACAACCACTCTGGAAATCAGTTTGGCGGATCCTTAGTAAAATGGACATAATACTACCTGAGGACCCAGCTATACCTCTCCTGGGCATATACCCAGAAGATGCTCCAACATGTAATAAAGACACATGCTCCACTATGTT
>CM052713.1:43543171-43568073 GCA_028551405.1 Uromys caudimaculatus
TGAGGTCCCAGATGGAGGAGTTGGAGAAAGGACTGAAGGAGCTGAGGGAATTTGCAGCCCCATGGAGGGAGCAAGAGCATCATTGGGCCTGACGACCCCCCCTGATTGTCCTGGAGTTTGGACCACCAACCAAAGAATACACATCTATGAACCCATAGTTCAGATCACATATGTGGCAGAGGATGGCCTCGATGGCCATCAGGGAGAAGGGAGGGCCCTTGGGCCTGAGGGTGTTAGAGGCCCCAGTAAATGGGAATGTCAAGGTGGGAATATGTGGATGGGTGGGCGAGTGGGTGGGAGGTGGAATTCCCTCATAGAGGCGGGGATGTAGAGGGGTTAGGGGGTTTCTAAAGAGGAGATCCAGAAAAGGGTCTAACCCTAACCCTAACCCTAACCCTAACCCTAACCCTAACCCTAACCCTAACATTGGAAATATAAATAAAGTATCAAAAATAATAATAAAAATGAATTATTAATCTACTGGTTGTACAAAATGAAAATGATAATGCTACCATTTTAATAATAATTGCCACAAAATGATAAAGGTTATCATTTCTTAAGGAGAAATAATACGCTGAGGTTTTAAAATCATCCATCAGTGAAATCAGTGAAATCAGTGAAAGAATGGGAACTAAAATCAGAAAATTTAGATGTTCTTGATCATAAAACTTAGCAAGTATGAAACTGAAATATAAAATGGAAGTCCTGATATTTAATAACTGTTATTTCTAGGCATTTAAAAATTATCCAACAAATCTAGTGCCAGATAAAACTAAACCCAATATTAAATGTATGCGTACATAGTCATAGATTGGCAACCCAAAAAAATCATTGAGTTAACTGTTGAATGAATTAAAAAGTTATTTAGAAAGTTGTTTCTTATGAAAGAAATATTCTTTAAACAGAGTTATAAAATTAGCTAATGAACTATAATTTACCATATCTAATCTAGAAAAGAAAATGTAACCTATATTTCCTTCATCATGTCAGTTCAAAGAAATCAGATTCTGTAAAATGCAGTTTGGTCAAGTATTTGTACACAGTATCAGATCATAATTTTATAATCCTGTTAAAATTGTTTTAAGTCACTAACAACATTTATTCTCAGAATAAGTTATATAGGTTCCTAATTCTATGTATCGACTTAAAGAAATTGCTTATAATTAGAGACAGTATCTGCTACCAACCCTAGATTTTGTAAAATAATCTTAACTGGATAAATAATGTTTTATAACTTTTATGCCATCAAATTATAATTTTCAAGTTGTATCTAATGTTATCTGCATATCAAGTACTGTTTATTGACTTTACTCTATCAAATCCACCAATTCTTTGCATTATCATACACATATTAAAATTTTATTTGCTTTCCAGATTTGAGTTCTTTATGGTATTGCGTAGAAACCTCACTCTACCATTAGAATCAAAGCTCAACTTTTATGCTGTTTTGAAAAGCAAAACAATCTTTATCTTCAATAATTGTATCTATGAAATTTTATAAAACAGAAGTAAAGATCAACTCCTTTTGCATTTCTAGTGCCAAGCATAATATTTAGTTTGCACTAGAAATGCAATAACTATTAAATTAAAATTCAGCTTTGATAATATTTTATAATCAAAGCTTCCTCCTTCAGAGTGTTTTTACATCAAGAAAAGTTTGTCACTAGAGTTGGACAAGTTGTTACTTATAAATTAATG
The DNA here is from genome assembly GCA_028551405.1 of Uromys caudimaculatus. Classification (NCBI taxonomy): domain Eukaryota; kingdom Metazoa; phylum Chordata; class Mammalia; order Rodentia; family Muridae; genus Uromys; species Uromys caudimaculatus. The sequence goes on from CM052713.1 coordinate 43,544,870, forward strand.
TGTTTTTACTTTATCACAGTCCAATTTTTTGTAATTGGATTTTTTGAAATAACAAATACAGCAAAGCAGAAAATAATGTTATTTTTAATATTGTTTTTCATGCCTCTGTGGGCAAAACAATAAGAAGAGTGACTCACGGTTTTCAATAATGTTTTCATTAGAAAAAAATAACAACTTTATTGGGATTCATAATGACCTATAACAATGCAACTGAATGAGATTTATTATAGTTCATCGCTACATTTCTCGAAAAACAGTTATGCTAATTTTCAAAGTAAAAGCTCAATTTTTAAAAAGAAAATGCTTGCATGTATATTCTCTGTAAATTTTACAAAAGATTTAATGGCAGATAAAACACTAGACTAGAAAGTGTCAAATACAACAAAAAAATAAAAGAGTTTAAAATTCTTGCTAGTTGAGTGAAAATAAATGGTTGAATCATTTATTAAGTAATGTGGCCTTCATTTTATATTGTCAAAATATATAAAACAAAATCAAACCAAGTTATAATGAGAAATGGCAAAAAAGACTTCAGCAAAGGCTAAAATTTAGCATCTTTCAGCAATAATACATGAAACCTGTGAGCTTGAGTTCATCCTCTTGTGCTGTGATCATTAATTCATCTTAGAGCTCAAAGCCAGATGATATGGCCTTAAATTACCCTGGCATTCAGCCTGTATTGATTTTCAGTCCTTGTCCCTAGTGATGGCATGGGGCACAAAGAGGGCAAGTACTTCCTCTTTTTATCTTAACAAGGTTACATTAAAATTAAAAAGAATATGTCTTTCTAACAGACAGTTTAATAAATTACTGTAATCTACAATTTCTAGGGACAGTTCCCTATGCTGTTATGGCACACTTATGGAAACTTTCTACTACAAGTACATTTCTACTTCTCAGGACACTCTGTCTCTTCCTGTCAGCCACTGTCCTATTCTAAATTAATTGTAAAAGTTAAAGATGGCTTTGTCTTTTTCCCTTTTAGGCTGAGAGAATAGAAATTTGGATAGAATTTTGGCCCCCTGCAGTTAACCTTTCTCCCCTCTTCCAAAGAGGGTTGCAAAGATCTTCCCTTTCCTTAGACAAGCTCAAAGAAATATGGTATTATAACTACCAGGAGAAACTCTGAGAGCTGTTCATTGTCAGGTTTCAGGGGGTTATAACCTTTGCCTTGTATAGGGTTCTTCTTAGTCTTGTGCCTATGGTAAGAGGAAAAGCTATGGATTCTCAGTGAAAGAATTTTATTTGACTGTGATACAGGCTTAAAGCAGTTTGAAATCCAAAAGTTGAATTCTCTTCCCAGCTCATTTCCTTCTAAACTGTGAATGCCATCAAACAAGGTTTTATGTTTTCTTTGTCTGGTACTGAGTGTGAACCTAAAGAACTGATCATGGTAACATGCACTCTACCACTGAGCTACACACCGAATTTTTCTTTGAATTTATGATTTGAGAGAAACTTGCTAAGTGCTCAAGATAGACTTGGATTGATTTAGTAAGGCCAGAAAGGCCATGAATTTCCCATTTTCATGCCTCAGCTTTTAAAATAAAAATAGTTAGGATTACAAAACTGTATCACAGGGACTGAATGTTGTTTTAAGAATGGGAAAGCAGGTGCCATCCAGGACAGTAAGTAGGCTAACAACAGCAAAGTTATATACCTCTTCCTCCTCTTCTCTGACGTCAGTTCTCCAGTCTCATTTTCAGCTCTGCTGTTGCTCTGGATCCTGTCCTGTCCTATCTCCGTGGATCACACAGATATTCCCCTTCAACCCTCCTTCTCCCCGACTAATTATTTTAACATAGTTGCCAACACCAGCAGGCATTCTGAACTACTACCTTCCTTCCCTTCCTGCCCCTTCAGACCACTCCAGCTGAAGAAACTGGTTGCCCCTTTGTATAATCGCATCTCTTTCCTCTTCTCTAAGTCCAATTCTTCAGTCTCACACACAACTCTAAAGACCATTTTGTGAGGCCACCCCCCGTGCCCCTGTCTCCATCTCCTGCACATCAAACAGATATTTTCCAGCCTTCCTCTCTATTCATCCTGTTTTCTCAGTCCCCAAACCTAGGAGGCATTTTGTGTTAAACTGCTAGTCAGGCTTGCCAGAGAAACAAGAAGGGGCCCAAAGTAGGTAGGCAAGTGTCCACTCTTCCAAATTTAGTCCCACAGTTTCAACTTCAGCTCTGTAGCAGACTACATCCTGCAGTCTCTCCTCATTCTCTGTGCCCATTTCAAGGAGACTAAAGATCTTGGTGGAACATCCTTCTTTTTTCTCTCATGTAGATCCCTTCAGCCCTGCCCTAGCTCATCCTCTTTCCTGTAAATTTTGAAAACCTAAAAATACAATTTTAATCAGAAACCAAAATGTCCACAACTATCCAAATGCCAGAAGACTTTCCTACCAGACAATACCCAATCACTATATCACACTAAGAACTAGAGAGGAAAACAGAAACCAAAGAACAAAACAACCACACAGCAAAAAGAACAGAAATCATCACTTATAAACATAATCATTCTAAACACGGATGACTAGACACCATCATAAAAGCATAATGACTGGGGTTCCTTCTGGTCTGGGCTGGTGCCCTGAGCAGACCTTGGGTGCAAACTCCTCAGCCAATCCCACAACACCTAGAGGAAGCTCCACTCCAGGTGCTCTAACACTTCCAGGATCACAGGATTCCAGAAGTTTGGTCACAACAGGATCTCAAGGTAGCAGAGGCAGCTTGACCCCCAGGATGTCTGTCACACTCAGGATCTCAGGGTCACAGGGTCCCAGAATCACAAGATCCCAGAGATAGCTTGTTTCTGAGTAGTTATGACACAACCAGGATCAGAGGAAGGACAGGTTCCAGTAGGATAAAGGGAGGGCAGGTAGCACTAGAGATAACCAGAAGGCAGGAGGCAGGCACAAGGACATAAGCAACAGAAACCAAGGTTACCCAGCTTATTCAGACCCAATCCTCCCACCATAGCAAATCCTGAATACACCATCACACCGGAAAAGCAAGATTAAGATCTAAAATCACTTCTCATGATGATGACAGAGGACTTTTAACAAGTCATAAATATGTCCTTAAAGAAATACAGGAGAGGACAGGTAAACAGCTAGAAGCCCTTAAAGAGGAAACACAAAAATGCCTTAAAGAATTACAGGAAAACACAACCAAACAGGTGAAGGAATTGAACAAAACCATCCAGGATCTAAAAATGGAAACAGAAACAATAAAGAAATCACAATGGAGGACAACCCTGGTGATAGAAAACCTAGGAAAGAGATCAGGAGTCATAGATGCAAGCATCACCAACAGAATAGAAAAGATAAAAGAGAGAATCTCAGGTGCAGAAGATAGCATAGAAAATATTGACACAACAGTCAAAGAAAATGCAAAATGCAAAACGCTCCTAACCCAAAACATTCAGGAAATCCAGGACACAATGAGAAGACCAAACCTAAGGATAATATGTATAGAAGAGAGCAAAGATTCCCAAATTAAAGGGCCAGTAAATATCTTCAACAAAATTATAAAAGAAAACTTTCCTAACCCAAAGAAGGTGATGCCCATGAACACAAAAGAACCTACAGAACTCCATATAAACTGGACCATAATATTAAAAACACCAAATGCATTAAACAAAGAAAGAATATTAAAAGCAGTAAGGGGAAAAGGTCAAGTAACATATAAAGGCAGACCTACCAGAATTATACCAGATTTCTCACCAGAGACTATGAAAACTAGAAGATCCTGGGCATATGTCATTCAGACCCTAATAGAACACAACTGCCAGCCCAGGCTGCTATACCCAGCAAAACGCTCAATTACCATAAATGGAGAAAACAAAATACTCCATGACAAAACCAAATTTGCACAATATCTTTCCGCAAATCCAGCCCTACAAAGAATAATAGATGGAAAACACCAACACAAGGAGGGAAACTACACCCTAGAAAAAGCAAGAAGGTAATCTTTCAACAAACCAAAAAGAAAATAGCTACACAAACATAAAAATAACATAAAAAATAACAGGAAGCAACAATCACTATTCCTTAATATCTCTTAACATCAATGGAGTCAATTACCCAATAAAAATCTATAGACTAAGAGACTGGATATATAAACAGGACCCAGCATTTTGCTACATACAGGAAATGCACCTCAGTAACAAAGACAGACACTACCTCACAATAAAAGGTTGGAAAACAATTTTCCAAGCAAATGGTCCCAAGAAACAAGCTGGAGTAGCCATTCAAATATCGAATAAAATCAACTTTCAACCAAAAGTTATCAAAAAAGATAAGGAAGTACACTTTGTGCTGGCCAAATAGAAATATTTAAGGGGTAACTTCAGCAAGTGTTATAGGTATCTGATGGATCTCAGTGTAATGGCCTTGGGAAACACAATGGAATGGTGCTCTTTGCTCAGAGTGAAGCTAACATATCTTCAAGGGAGAACCTTGGAGGTATTTGAATTTTATGGTCACATTAGGAAGGTGAGTCCTATTTTAGAAGATTAATATTTATTTTCTCTGAATTTAGTCAGGAGTTGTCAACTTATTTCTAGTTGAGTGTGACAGTAGTAAGGTTTTCAAAACCTATTGAAAACAAGTAATATTTAATGTGTGACTTATGAGATTAGGTAGTGTGCTAGTTTGACTGAATTCAACTTTCCTTTGTCATTTCAAAGGAGAAGAATGAATGGCCTATAAAACTGTAAGAGTTGATCTGTCAGAAATAATTTGCTATTGCATAATATTTTTAAAATGTGATTTAATTTATTTTAATCATATTTATATTATGAAATTATAAGATGATGATAATATTGGAATCTAATGTTTTAGCCTAGAAAACAGCATTTTAATAATTATAGAAATATCTACAAGTAATTTCATAATTTATTACTTCTGTATTTAATTTTGACATGTTTCTCATAATTCACCATTGCATATAATACTGTGATAGATATCCCACAGTACATATATATTTCTGTCAACATAAATTCCTAGAAATAAGTTTACTAGATAAAATTTTATGCACAATTTAAAAAAAAATTGATAAGCTTACCAACCTTATTAATAACTTCAGCTCTTCGCCTTGATACTCTGTACTCACAAAGACAACTGAGAGTTTACCAACCTTTGGCTAGAGAGTATCAATCAGTAAAAAGTTATCAATTTGTCAACAAGAATGTAATTACCATTAGAATGCATTAAGAAAAAAATTTAAGTATTTTATGTTTGACAGATTATATTCTTACCTCAGACAACTAGATGAAGAAAAAACTTTCACAATAAGCTGAGATCTAGTTCTCAGATTACTGACTTTGACTGTTTTTTGTTGTTGCTCTGGTTTTTTTGTTGTTGTTGTTGTTGTTTAGTTCTTCTTCTTCTTCTTCTTCTTCTTCTTCTTCTTCTTCTTCTTCTTCTTCTTCTTCCTCTTCTTTTGGTTTTTGTTATGTATTTGCTAAATCTAACAATAAAACTACTCTTGAAAAAAAACCACAGTGACTAACATATTGAACAGCATGTTTTCACAAAAGCCCACTAAACCTACAACATTAAGATTGGGGAATTGTAACATAGCTGAAGCACAAAACCAAAGTTCTTGAAAGAGCACTTATAAATATGAGAGAAGTCCATAAAAAGAAAATGAACAAATACCTTGAAGAAATTTATGAAAGCAAAAAGAATAGAAAAAATGAATGAAACAGTTATGATTTGAAAGTGGAAATAGGATCAATAAAGAAAATCCAAAATGAGAGATAATATGGAAATAAAAACTTTAGGAATTTGAACAGAAAAAAAAAAAAAAAAACCCAGAGGCAAATGGTACCAATAGAATTTTACAGATAAAAGAGAGAATTTCAGGCCATTGAAAACATGATAGAAGAAATTGCTACCTTGGTCAAACAAACAAATAACAGCAACAACAAATCCTTGCACAAAATATTCTGGAAGAAAGGAGAGAAAACTGAGGTAAAAGGTACTGAAACCTCTTTGTTGTGCCTTTTCTTTTATGCTGTTTGAATGTTTTATCTTAGTGGAATGCGGGTTTTTTGTTTGTTTGTTTGTTTGTTTTACTTTGTTTCATTTTATTTTATTATTATCCATTAGATGCCTGTTTTCTAATGAGTCACAGAAAGAAAGTTGTCCTGACTAGCTTCATGTCATTCTAACACAGGGTAGAGTCATCAGAGAGGAGGGAGCCTCAACTGAGTCAAATTTTGTCAATTTAGTTGAAATGACTCCATAAGATTCAGCTTAAAGCATTTTCTTAGTGATCAATAGGGAGGGCCTAGTCCATTCTGGGTGGTGTCATCCCTGTGGTGGTATTCCTGCCTTTTATAAGGAAGCAGGCTGAGCAAGGGAGCAAGTCAGTGAGCAGCACCATTTCAGGGTCGCTGCATCAGCTCCTGCCCCCTGGTTTTGGTCCCGTTTGAATTTCTTTCTTAAGTTCCTTCAGTTGTGGGCTACTGATATGTAAATATAAGCCAAATAAACCCTTTCCTCCCTAACTTAATTTTAGTCATGATATTTCATTATAACAATAACTAAAATACTAACTAAGACAGGCACAGATCTAGACTGGAGGTGAGTGGGGAAGAATTGAGTGTAATAGAGGGAGGGGAAACCATAGTCAGGATATATTTATTATTATTATTATTACTATTATTATTATTATTATTATTATTTAATCTTTTTTACAGTTCAGTCATTATCCTCCTCCTGGTCTACCCTCCAACAGTTCCTCATTCTCATTCCTCCTTCCCTTTCATTTGAGTATGTTCCCACCTCTACCACCCCACTACTCCACCAGACTTCTCCACTCCCTGGGGACTCAAGTCTCTTGAGGGTTAGGTGCATCTTCGCTCATTGAGGCCAGAGCAGGTAGTCCTTTGGTGTATGTGTGTTGGGGGCCTCATACCAGCTAGTGTATGCTGCCTGATTGGGCCCTTCATCTAGTTCCCCTCCTTTTGAATCCTGAGCGTCTCTCAACACCCAGGTCTCTGGTACTTTCTGAAGGTTTCTATTTCCATTCATTCTGCTGGTCCTCAGGGCTCCACTCCGTTTGTTCCCCCCTCAATACCTGACGATGTTCCCTTTTTCCCCTTCCTGTCCCCTCTCTCACCCATCTCCTTTCCTCCCCCTGCCCCCCACAATTGCTTTCTTCCTCCTCCCAAGTGGGATTAAGGCTTCCTCACTTGGACCCCTTGACTTGTTACTCTTCTTGAGTTCTGTGGATTGAATCCTGGGTATGTTGTACTTTCTTCGGTAGTATCCACTTATTAGTGAGTACATACCATGCATGTCCTTTTAGGTCTGAGTTACTCATCAGTATGACATTTTCTAGTTCCATGTATTTCCTGCAAAACTTATAATGTCCTCATTCTTAATAGTTGAGTAGTATTCCACTGTGTAATGAATAAAATATTCTGTATTCATTCTTCTGTTGTGAAACATCTGGGTTGTTTCCAGCATCTGGCTATCACAAATAAGGCCGCTACGAACATAGTGGAACATGTGCCTCTGTGGCATGGTGGGGCATCTTTTGGGTATATGCCCAAGAGTGGTATACCTGGGTCTTCAGGTTGATCTATTTCCAATTTTCAGAGAAAGCTCTAGATTGATTTCCAGAGTGGTTGTACCAGTTTGCAATCCCACCAGCAATTGAGGAGTGTTCCTCTTTCTTCACATTCTTGTCAACATGTGCTGTCACCTGAGTTTTGGAACTTAGTCATTCTGATTGGTATAAGGTAGAATCTTAGGGTCATTTTGATTTGCATTTCTCTGATGACCAAGGACTTTAAACATTTCTTTAAATGCTCCTCAGCCATTCAACATTCTTCTGTTGTGAATTCTCTGTTTAGTTCTATATCCCATATTTTGATTGGCTTTTTTTGGAGGTTAGCTACTTGAATTCTTTATGTATTTTGGATATTAACCCTCTATTGGATGTGGGGTTAGTGAAGTTTTTTTCCCAATTTGTAGGTTGCTGATTCTTTCTATTGACTATGTCCTTTGTCTTACAGAAGCTTTTCAGTTTTGTGAGGTCACATTGATATCCTGGAAGAAGAAATTTATATACATGATATGTTTCCTTACATGAAAAACTTATGAGTTTGTCATGTAAGAAGACACAACATCCACTCTAGCTATTTATACTCGCCTTTGTTGTTTCCTCAGTCATTATTATTTTCTGATTTTTAATTGGACTTGTTTAAGGGGCACAGGTTATTAAAATCAATACATGTATACAATGTTAACAATCAGATTAGGAAAGTTAAGATTCTCACTGTGTAAAGCTTAATTCTCTTGTTTTCACGAAAGAAGGAATAAAATCTAGGGCTTGTGAATATTAGGCAAGTATGATACTACTCAGCCCCATGCTCACATACTCCAGAGCATTTGTTGATTTGGGGAATTTTGGACTCCCCCTTTCTAGTAATTTTTATAAAATATATTATAAAACTGTTACAAATTATGACTACCCTATGAAAAAACACCTGTTTCTCAGGTATAAGGGAACATTGGTACCTATTATCCAAATTCTTGTACCCATACTTACACTCTCAAGTTTCTAATTACCTCTGCTCTGTCTTTTTTCATGAAATCAACTGTTAGCTTCCATGCATGAGGAGACACAGTAATTTTATTGGATATTTTATTTATTTACATTTCAAATGTAATCCCCTTTCCAGGTTTCCCCTCTAGAAAACCCCTATCCAGTACTCCCTCACACTGCTTCTATGAGGGTGTTCACCCACTCACTCACCCACTCCTGCCTCCCCGCCCATGCATTCCCCTACCTGCTGCATCAAACCTTCACAGGCCAAAGGGCCTCTCCTCCCACTGATGCATGACAAGGCCATCCTCTGCAACAAATGCAGCTGGAGCCATGGGTCTCTCCATGTGTACTCTTTGGTTGGTAGTTTAGTCCCTGGGAGATCTGGGGAGTTTGGTTGGTTGATATTGTTGTTCTTCCTGTGGGGTTGCTAACCCCTTCAGCTCCTTCAGTCTTTTTTCTCACTCCTTCATGGGCCACCCTATGCTCAGTCCAATGGTTGGCTGCAAGAATCTGCCTCTGTATTTGTCAGGATCTGGCTGAACCTCTCAGGAGACAGCTATATCAGGCTCCAGTCAGCAAGCACTTCTTGACATCCACAATAACATCTGCATTTGGTGACTGTATATGGGATGGATCCCCAGGTGGGGCAGTCTCTGAATGGCCTTTTCTTCAGTCTCTGCACCACATTTTGTCTCTGTATTTCTTTACATTAGTATTTTGTTCCCTCTTCTAAGAAGGACTGAAGCATCCACACTTTGTTCTTCCATCCTCTTGAGGTTCATGTAGTCTGTGAATTTTATCTATGATGTTCTGAGCTTTTGGGCTAATATCCACTTATCAGTAAGAGTATGCCATGTGTGCTTTTTGTGACTGGGTTACCTAACTCAGAATGCTATTTTCTAGTCCCATTTGTTTGAATTTCATGAAGTCATTGTTGTTAATAGCTGAGTAGTACTTCATTGTGTGAATGTACCACATTTTCTGTATCCATTCCTCTGTTGAGGACATCTGGGTTCTTTCCAGCTTCTGGCTATTATAAATAAGGCTGCTATGAACATAGGGGAGCACGTGTCCTTGTTATATGTTGAAGCGTCATTTGGGTATATGCCCAGGAGTGGTATAGCTGGGTCCTCAGGTAGTAGTATATTCAATTTTCTGAGAAAGCACCATGCTGATTTCTAGAGTGGTTGTACCTGCTTGCAATCCCAACAGCAATGGAGCAGTGTTCTTCTTTCTCCACATCCTTATCAGCATATGCTGTCACCTGAGTTTTTGGTCTTTGCTATTCTGACTGGTGTGAGGTGGAATCTCAGGGTTGTTTTGATTTGCATTTTCCTGATGACTAAGGATGTTGAACATTTCTTTAGATACTTCTCGGCCATTCGATACTCCTCAGGTGAGAATTCTTTGTTTAGCTCTGAATTCTATTTGTTAAGAGGGTTATTTGTTTCTCTGGAGTCTATCTTCTTGAGTTCTTTGTGTATATTGGATTTTAGCCCTCTAATGGATGTAGGATTGGTAAAGATTTTTTCCCAATCTGTTGGTTGCTGTTTTGTCCTATTGACTATGTCCTTTGCCTTACAGAAGTTTTGGAATTTCATGAGGTCCCATTTGTTGATTCTTTATCTTTCTGTTCAGGAAATTTTCCCCTGTGCTGAGGGGTCCCAGGCTCTTCCCCACTCTCTCTTCTATTAGATCCAGTGTATCTGATTTTATAAGGAGGTCCTTGATTCATTTAGACTTGAGCTTTGTACAAGAAGATAAAAGTGGATAGATAATGCATTCTTCTACATGCTGACCTTCAGTTGAAACAACAACATTTGTTGAAAATGCTGTCTTTTTCCACTTGGTAGTTTTTAGCTCCTTTGTCAAACATCAAGTGACTGTACGTGCATGGATTCATTTCTGGGTTTTCAATTCTATTCCGTTGATCTACCTGTCTTCTCTATACCAATACCATGCAGTTTTTAATCATTATTGATCTATAATACAGCTTGTGGTCAAGGATGGTGATTCCCCTAGAAGTTCTTTTATTGTTGAGAATAGTTTTCTATATTCTATGTTTTTGTTATTCCAAATGAATTTGCAAATTTCTCTTTCTACCTCTAAGATGAATTGAGTGAGAATTTTGATGGGGATTTCATTGAATCTGTAGGTTGATTTCAGCAAGATGGCCATTTTTAGTATATTAACCCTGCCAATCCATGAGCATTGGAGATCTTTTCATCTTCTGAGATCTTCTTCGATTTCTTTCTTCAGAGACTTGAAGTTCTTGTCATACAGATCTTTCATTTGCTTTGTTAGGGTCACACCAAGGATTTTATATATTTCTGACTCTTGTGAAGGATGTAATTTCTCTAATTTCTTTCACAGCCTGTTTTTGAGTAGAGGAAGGCTACTGATTTGTTTGAGTTAATTTTATTTATTTATTTATTTATTTATTTATTTATTTATTTATTTATTTATTTATTTATTGCTGAAGTTGTTTATCAGCTTTAGGAATTCTCAAGTGGAATTTCAGGTGTCACTTAAATATATTATCATATCATCTGCAAATAGTGATACTTTGACTTCTTCCTTTCCAGTTTGTATCCTTTTGACCTCCTTTTGTTGTCTAATTGCTCCAGTTAGGAATTCGAGTACTATATTGAATAGGTACGGAGAGAGTAAGCAGCCTTTTCTAGTCCCTGATTTTAGTGTGATTGCTTCAAGTTTTCTCCATTTAGTTTAATGTTGGCTACTGGTTTGCTGCATATTGCTTTTACTGTGTTTAGGTATGGGCTTTGAATTCCTGATATTTCCAAGACTTTTATCCTGAAGGGATGTTAAATTTTCTCAAATGCTTTCTCGCACCTAATGAGATATTCATGTGTTTTTTTTCCTTTGAGTTTTTTTACATAGTGCATTATCTTGATGAATTTCTTTATATTAAACCATCCCTACATCACTGAGATGAAGCCTACTTGATCATGACGGATAATTGTTTTAATGTGTTTTTGGATTCGGTTTGCAAGAATTTTATTGAGTATTTTTGCATTGATATTAATAAGTAAGATTGGTCTGAATTTGGCTTTCTTTGTTGGGTCTTTGTGTGGTTTTGGTATAAGCATAATTGTGGCTTTCTAGAATGAATTGGGTAGTATTCCTTCTGTTTCTATTTTGTGTAATAGTTTGAAGAGTATTTGTATTAGGTCTTCTTTGAAGGTCTGAAAGAATTCTGTACTAAACCCATCTGGTTCTGGGCTTTTTTTGGTTGGGAGACTTTTAATGACTGCTTCTATTTCTTTAGGAGTTATGGGACTGTTTAGGTGGTTTATCTGATACTGATTTAACTTGGTAATTTGTAACTGTCTAGAAAATGTCCATTTCATCCAGATTTCCAGTTTTGTAGAGTATAGGCTTTTGTAGGAGGATCTGACAATTTTTGAATTTTCTTGTTTTCTGTTGTTATGTCTCTCTTTTCATTTCTAATTTTATTAATTTGGATACTGTCTCTGTGTCTTGTTGTTAGTCTTGCTAAGAGTTTATCTATCTTGCTGATTTTCTCAAAAAACCAGGTCCTCGCTTTGTTGATTCTTTGTAGAGTTCTTTTCATTTCTACTTTGCTGATTTCAGCCCGAGTTTGATTATTTCCTACCATCTACTTCTCTTGTGTGTATTTGCTTTTTTTTGTTCTATAGTTTTTAGGTGTGTTGTTAAGTTGCTAGTAAATGCTCTCTTTTTGGAGGCACTCAGAAATGACTTTCCTTCTTAGTACTTCTTTCATTGTGTCACATAAGTTTGGATATGTTGTGCCTTCATTTTCATTAAATTCTAAGAAGTCTTTAATTTTCTTTCTTTATTTCTTCCTTGATCAAGCTATTATTGAGTAGAGTGTTATTCAGCGTCCATATGTATGTGGGTTTTCTGTTGGTTTTATTGCTATTGGAGACCAGCCTCTGTCCATGGCGATCTGATAGGATGCATGGGATTATTTCAATCTTCTTGTATTTGTTGAGACCTGTTTTGTGACCAATTATATGGTCAGTTTTGGAGAAGGTACTGTGAGATCCTGAGAAGAAGTGATATTCTTTCATTATCAGATCAAATGTTCTATAGATATCTGTTAAATCCATTTGGTTCATAACTTCTGTTTACTTTCATTGTGTCTCTGTTTAGTTTCTGTTTCCATGATGCTTCCATTGATGAGAGTGGGGTATTGAAGTTTCCCACTATTATTGTGTGTGGTGCAATGTATGCTTTGAGCTTTAGTAAATATTTTTTGGGTTTTTTTTTTTGTTTTTTTTGTTTTTTTATGAATGTGGGTGCCCTTGTATTTGGAGCATAGATGTTCAGAATTGAGAGTTCATCTTGATAGATTTTTTCCTTTGATGCTTATGAACTATCCTTCCTCATCTTTCTTGACAACTGGGGTTGCCATTCCAGTCAAAACTCTGACTCATAATTGGTTCTATCTGAAAGAACTACAGGCATCAAAATGGAGAGAAGCCTGATGAAAAGAAGGTCCAGGGACAGGCGTAAAGTGGGATCCACCTCAAGGGGAGGTCCCAAGGCCTGAGACTATTACTAACGATGTGAAGTGCTCACATAAAGGGACCTAGCATGACTGCACTCCCGATGACCCAGCAAGCACCTGAAAAGAGTCAGATGCAGATATTTGCACCCAACCAATGGGCAGAAGCTGTTTACTCCTATGGTAGAATTAGAGAAGAGCTGAAAGAAGCTGAGGAGGAGGGTGACCATGTAGGAGGACCAGCAGTCTCAATTAACCTCGACCCTGAGATCTCTCCAACACTGGACCACCAACCAGGCAACATGCACCAGCTGATATGAGGCCCCTAACACATACAGCAGAGGACTGCTGGGTCTGTGTTCAATCAGAGATGGTGCATCTAACCCTCAAGAGACTGGAGGCACCAGGAAGAGGTCAGGTGGGACAGGGGAAGGGGGGTGGGGACATCCTTGTGGAGACAGGGGGTGGGGAGGTATGGGATGTGGAACAGTATGAGGGTGGACGGGGGGAATAAAATATGGAGTGCAAAAAACAAATAAATAAATAAAATATTAAAAAAATAAAATAAAGCAGTTGTAGAAAAATAAAAAAAGAAATAAAGTTGATTTTATTTGATATTAGAATGGTTACTCCAACTTGTTTCTTGGGACCATTTGCTTGGAAATTTTTTTCTAGCCTTTTACTCTGAGCTAGTGTCTATCTTTGTCACTGAGGTGCGTTTCCTATATGCAGCAAAATGCTGGGTCCTGTTTATATATCCAGTCTGTTAGTCTACGTCTTTTTATTGGGGAACTGAGCCCATTGATGTTAAGATATATTAAGGAAAAGTGATTGCTGCTTCCTGTTATTTTTGTTGTTAGATGTGGAATTATGTTTGTGTGGCTATCTTCTTTTGGGTTTATTGAAAGATTACTTTCTTGCTTTCCTAGGGTGTAGTTTTCTGTCTTCGAGATACGGTATTTTTTATTCTGTATACTTTAACTTTTAGAAGATCTCATCTTATTTGTGAGTTCTTATTGTAACTTATGGAAATAGTCCACCCTAAAGTGTGATTTTTGTTTAGATATATAATTTCAGAAAGTTGAAAAACGTGTCAGCTATCTATAGTTGTCTAAAATTGATTTTGCATGAACTTTTTATTCATTCATATCTACTGAATCAGCCTTTCTGCTATTAGCTCTGCACTATGACAGTTATTTAATCTGCCTTTCAGCCTAGAAAATGACAGCCTCAGTGACTTTCCCTGTTAGTATTTCACATATTTTGTCAAAATGTGACATAAATTTTATTATATGGGAAACTACAAGGTTTCTAATGCAGTTATCAGGGAGTGCTCTGTAATTTAGGAAGTACTGCTTAATATAGAATGTCTCTATATCTTTCTGGTGACATTAAAATTTTCTTTCTCTCTTTTAATTGGATATTTTCTTTATTTACATTTCAAATGTTATCCCCTTTCCTGGTTTCCCCTCCAGAAAACCCCTATCCCATCCTCCTCCCCCTGCCTCTATGAGAGTGTTCCCTCACCCACTCATGCATTCTGGCCTTCCCGCCCTGGCATTCCCCTACAGGACCTAGGCCCTCTCCTCCCACTCATGTTCAACAAAGTCATCCTCTGCCACATATGCGGCCAGCACCATGGGTCCCTCCATGTGTTCTCTTTGGTTGGTGGTCCAGTCTCCAGGAGCTCCGGGGGGTCTGGCCAGTCGACACTGTTGCTCCCCATACGGGGCTGCAAACACCCTCAGTTTCTTCAGTCCCTTCTCTAACTCATCCACTGGGACATTAAAATTTTTCATGTAATGTATGTGAGTTGTCTTTGTGTATCTGTGTGTGTGTGTGTGTGTGTGTGTGTGTGTGTGTGTGTGTGTATGTGTGTGGTGTGTGTGTGGTGTGTGGTATGATGTGATGGGTAGTGTGTTTCCATAACAGCAGGAATTCTTTTGAAATTCTGAAGAGTCAGTTCTCTCCTTTCTTGTGGATTCGGGGACTGAACTGGAGAGGGCAGACCTACTTAGCTGTGTCCCCTGTCCTATGTTGACTCATATTTATGAATAAATCTATATTTCTTTTTGTGTGTAATTTAAATATAAGAATACCTTTTCACTGAGGAAAGAGGCAAAGCTTTTGTTGTTTTCTGTGTAACCTAACCAAATTTTTCAAATTTCTACAATAATAAAAATTATAGTACTGTGGTTTTTTTTACCAAAATCTCATATCAAATTTGTAAATGATATTACATGAAATTATAATTCTATCTAAAGTATAGCAATGCTTCATTTTTATATGTTTTCCATTTATTTGCCTTGTATGCATGTGGAGCAGCCCTCATGTGGCCATCAGATTTCAACTTTCAGGAAGTGCTTCATTTCCTCCATCATGTGGCTTCAAGATATCAAACCACTGTCAGAATTATCAATAAATATCTTTACCTGTTGACCATCTCATGGGCCCTCCTTTAATATTTTTTTTAAATAAAACATATCAGTAAGGATACCTTACTGTTGTACTTCGATTTTGCATAGAAAAGTGTAGTCAGTCACTTTTCTCACTTTTACAATGGTGATATGATACTTAAACTAGAAGCCTACTTGGAAATAAACTAAGACAGCATGATGTCAATACACTGATATCTAAGTTTCTGGTTCTGTATGCTAAGATATCTTGTGTTGCCTCTCTGAGAAAACCATGACCTTAAAATGGTCAGCTGTTTGTATGAAATGGCATCAAAACTCCAGTGTTCTATGCCCTTCTTCTAGTGAAGTCTTTTTCCACTGTTATTTCTTTACTATTTATTCAAAGCATATTTTCAATGTTTCCTTTAGAAGGTGATTTCTAAAAGTGTTTCCGAATTTAGACTGTGATTTCTTATCTTATACTTTTCTGTTCTCTCAAGTCACTGGCAGTATGTTAGAAATACCACCAAGAAAAGCTTTATTTGAAATGTCTGACACTTCCACTTTAGGGAGCAGGGTTAACACACAGTAGTAAGGTCTGCTTATCAGACAGTAAGACAAGCAAGACAGGAGCTGCCTAGTATACTGATGAGAGTACTCTTTATAGCCCTTATTTATAATGTGCTCTTTTGTTTTATAATGCCTGAAAAATTCACCACAATTTATATTTACATTGGTTGCTGCATCCTTTATAATTATTATCATAAATAAAGTAACAGAAACATGGGCAAAATGATGGTGACAGAAACACCTTGTTTTAAACCAGAGTTTCTAAATTTTACCTTGCACTACTTTGTTTCTCAAATGTGTACGCATTAGCATTTAAAATACGATTTTTAAAGTCTTCTAAACAGTTATATGCTCCAACCAGAGCTGCTGGAAGTCTCAAGGAAAAAATAATACGGAACAAAATATTCCTAGTTTAATTAGTTTTATATGTTTTGCCTGCCACAAGTGAAATACTTTACACTTTTGAAGCAACATGCTATTCAAAGCAGATGGACAATCATTCCTTTGTTACCATAACAGAAAATACTGCTTTGTCCACAGGACCAGCGCAGACACAAACATAAAGTGTTGCAATTCTGAAGAATATAGACTCCTTATTGCAAGAAGGAAAATAGGTACTCTATGAAGGCAGAAATGCAAATGACATGATCAATTTTAACTTTTAGGGCCCTATGTAGTTAAGTATATAGCACTTTGGATATCATTGTCTCTCATTCTGTTATTTCTCCAGGTCAGCCTAAATTCTGAGAGTACACAGCTGGAAAGAAAACAGAAATCAGTGACTGTGGAGTTAATGCTCAACAGATGTGGAGCTTATCCAGTTGTTCAACTGATATTCCAGAGTCATTGAGGAAAGGATTTGAAACAATTCTAGCAAATGAATGCTCACACTGAATCTATCCTCTATGTGCGCGAATATCCATCAAAACAAAAATCACAGTCAATTATTTATATGTGAATAGATTCCCCATTTTTTTTTAATTTTCTAGCTCAGTTTTATCTTTTTGTAGCTAATTGTTGTTTGCTTTATGCTTGGGCTATTCTGGACTCTGTATCTGTGTTCCTACAATCAGATTTTTAAATGTCTCTTTACACTTATTTTATTATATATTTCTTGATCAACATCATTATTGCTGAATAAAAATCTTATTTCATTTTATTTCTTTTATTGTTCTTCCTAAAAACAATATAGTCAACTTCAGCATCTAAATTGTTAATGTGTATAATATTTTAAATCATTGCACCAGTAAACAAGATTTTCCTTTGTTATGTGACAGAATTTCCTGTAATGCAGAAACATAAAGAACATCTATCCACTGAAGATAAGTAACTAATGACACACCAAAATACAGACACCACCAAAGCCCAACTTGGTAAGCTAATAAGTTTTATATAGGTTACTTACAGGAATATGGGTGAGGGTTCAATTACGAGAGCAAAAATGACCCCAAATCGTCATACAAACCTGAATCTGTGACAGGTCACAAAAGTTTTAATCTCTGAGGAAAAGGATAAACATTTCAAATACATAAAGTAATACATATGTATTCCTGTGTATGTCTCCAATGTAATAAAACACTTTAAAGATTTTTCCTATATGGTAGAAAAGTATACAAATGTAAATAATGTTATTTCCCATAAATATTAACATTTAGTTTCAATTGAATTAAAAAATGTTAAAAATATTTATTTCACATAATCACATATCTTTTAATATACTCATACTAAGTGATTCCAAGAAAGGAAAAAAATACAGAGAGGTAGAGAAAGGGGAACCTCATCCTTGCCTTTCAATAACAAAAGCAAGTGAGAAGTGTAACGAAGAAAATCTTCAGCTACTGCACCTGGTCTGCAAGGTCCAATTGCACTGCTTTAATCTCTTTTCTGAGACCCAAGTTAGGCATACTTCCACATAAAGTGTCATATCTGGTAATATGGACAGTTCTTAGCTTCAGAGTTACACAGATTCCTCTCCTGAGAGATATGAGTCCTTGAGTCATGGTGCACTTGAGAATACTTCATCTATTGTAGAAACATACAGAAGATTTTCAGTTTGTCACCTTATACCTAATTTCATCTCTTGTATGTAACAGCAGCCCTATTTCTTCCTGAAATGCATAGTCAATTAAAAAACATGGTTTATTCTGTGTAATTTCATACCCTTCTTGTATTTAACTCCAACCCCATGAGTTAATGACTGAATAACTTTTGATAAGTTTATATCTACAGTGGCTCCTTTGTGCTCTTTGCTCTTAAGGAGGAATTCATGCGAGTGGTCAAGATCTACTTACATGGTGATGTTTCAGGAAGCATTGCTATCTAGAAAAGTAAATATACTCTAGGTACCAATTATTTTTCAGTCATCTTATCAATATTCATTTGCTTTTTTCTTATAAAATTTAGAATATCAGACATTTGGCACAAGCTGAAGTTAAGTCAATATTGGTCATTCCAACACGAGTATTAGTTGATCATTTTCTGCCATAGTGGCTATACATTCATACAGCCAGTTTTCTTGCATTTGAATGGCTGATAAGAAAGGGTGTCTTAACTAAATTTTAAGCATGTTTTATAGTGTTTTAATACTTTCTTGATTAATTCTTTTGGTGACTATAAGACAAGCCTTCTGATACAAAGGCATCCATGCTTATTTTCCTATATCTGTCTCCATGTTCCAATACAAATATATTTTTATTTTTGGAATTGTTCATTCATAGCCATGAAGCCATGTGTTGAAATCTAGCAGAGACAACTATGGTAGTATGTGTGTGTGTGTGTGTGTGTGTGTGTGTGTGTGCGTATGTTTATTTCTACACAACGCGGTTTTATCTCTCGACATTTAAAAATAACTAATATAATAGTTTTGTAAATGTCTTACATAAGTCCTTTTTTGAAGCAAATACTTACCCTACTCTTTTGTTGAAAAGAGCTTATTCAAACTTGTCTGTTTTATGGTCACATGGCTCAAAACTCCTATGACACACAAATGACACATGAATAAAGGAAAAGATTTAACATTGATAGGTGATCATGAAGGAATTAGATAAAGGGTTATCATAGAAATGAATTACAGTGCCTGCTTTGTTCAGATTATATCTTAAATTTTGAAAAGACCTAGTTTTCTCCTTATGAATGCAATATAAAACCTAATTAATTATAAGACTTGTGACCATGTAGTTACTCCAAAATTATCATAATCATTCAGCATTATCCAGGACCCAGTAGCATATTTACTTTTTCAGACTTTTTTTAATTTTCCTGAAGAAATATCATGGCCTTACTCTAGTACTCCATGGTTCTGAATTGATACATTCCTGCTAGAATGGTCCATGCTTTTCATCACTTACTGAGTTTATCAATTGATCTTTTTACTCACTAATTTGGTTATGGCCATGAGTTCTTTTCTTCTGCACCTATTGTGAATAGTGCTTCGAGGACATGACCGTGCAAATGTCTAGACTAGAAACTGGTTTGACTTCCTTTAAAATAAAACCAGAAATAAAATTATTGTATTATATTTTAGGTTAATATTTATAATTTTTAAATATATTGCCACATTGTCATAGATATAGTGTAAGATTATGTTCTACTCAACACTGTGCCAAGTTCTATCTGTAATATGGACAAAACTGTTATGTAGCAAACATGAGACACTTTATTTTGACTCTTTTCTGCATTTCAAAAATGAGGACAGATGTTGGGAAATTTTTCATATATTGATATATTGCTGGAAATTTGTATATATTCTTGAAAAGGCCTGTTTATTATTACAGCTTTACATCTTAAAAAATTAAATATATTTTAAATAAAATATATTGTACCCTTTTTCTTCCTTTAGCCCATCCCAAGTTCCTCTAAACACTTACATGTCACTGCCCCTCAAATTGATAGCCTGTTTTCTTTTATTATTTTAATATATTGGATTATTTCCATTTCTCATGATGTGATTTTCCTACATAGTTAGCATTTTAATAACTTATATTCAGATTTACAGGTCTCATGGTTTAACTCGGAACTCAATGATATGGCTAATCTCTCTTAGAAATTTTACTCAAAGGATCTTTTGTGTCCAACTTTCCCTACAGGAATTGTAATTTATGTGTAGGCTAACCTGGCAATAATGTGGATTTTGAGGATATGTACTCCAGTTCTCTTGCTCATGGGGCAACTGTTTTAAGCACTAGGTCATATCCTCAAAGCCATGTCTGTTTATCTACCTAAATTATTTTATTTATTCTTCAGAAGTTTATTCAAATACAGAATAACATGATCATATACATCCCATTTCACAACTTCAGTTCTTTTCACATCCTCCATATTCTCACCACTAGTCCCCTTTCAAATAATATGTCCTTTATTTTTCTTTTATAATCGACTATATATTAGTCATTTCAATGAATGTACATGCTATCAACCAGAGCAATGAAATCCAGTCATTGACCGAATCAAAAACAAACAAACAAACAAAAAAACAAAAAGAAAAAGAAAAAAAAAGGCAATTCTCATTCCTGTGATCTATTAATAGTTCCTCAGTAAGTAGAAAGTCCAGAGATGGTCCACTGCTTCTGTATTAGAGTTTTGTGGGGTTTAATCAGCTCTTGTGAGTTTATAAATATGAAATGCACATAAAATATTAAATAGTGTATACCTACATCTTCTGGCTCTTACATTTTCTCTGCCTTCCTTTCTTGATGTACTTTGAGGCTTATACTATGGTTGTATTTTCACAGATGTCTAGTTTAAGGCTAAATATTCCATCTCATACT
The DNA here is from genome assembly GCA_028551405.1 of Uromys caudimaculatus. NCBI lineage: Eukaryota > Metazoa > Chordata > Mammalia > Rodentia > Muridae > Uromys > Uromys caudimaculatus. The sequence goes on from CM052713.1 coordinate 43,565,685, forward strand.
CCTAATATTTGCCATGTTATGATTCTCTCCATTGACTGTTTCCTACTTCTAAAAGTAGACCCAGTGTATGGATAGCATAGTCAACAATATTTGAAGGCAATTTTATACAATTTTAGTTTTACATTTAGTTTTACATTTACAATTTTAATTTTACATTTAGTGCAATGACAGTAACAGGTTCTACTCTGTATCTAATGCAGTCACCAAATGTAGGCTTTTGAGTAGTTTACAGAACCAGGAATGAAAATCCAAAGAGATCCAAGTAGATACCAGTTAACTACTCTGCTATAGTCATGCCAAGATTTTACCCTGCCACTACTTCTTAACATGCCAGCATTTGAGCATGAACAGTCCAGTGTCAAATAAGACTAGTAGTGTATTTTCTTCCTTAGACCCCTACATAGCCATAGCACATGCTAGCACTGTCAAAGGTGACCATCAGGAAAAATAATTCTTCATCAGTATGAGATTGATTTTTGCAGGTCTTGGAAACAAAATGTGGGATTTCTTCAGCAATAGGATTTATGTAGTTATAGAAGATATGTAAGAGCAATGACAGTGGCCTGTGTTATTTTGGAGAATTCTGGGATCTCCTTAATTAATAAGTTCTATGGAGGCATCCCATGTCTTTCCTTGTGATTTTCATCCTGTATTCCTTCTAGTATAGAGCAACATTGTCCATTCAGATAGAATACTTCTGTTCAGATTGTTCTTGGCTTCTAAGGTTAAATTATAAAATTAGCTTAGTAATTAGTTGGTTTCCATAAAATTTTCCACACTCTTTGTTCTGGTGATTATTTTCCTAAATAAGTCTGTTCCATTCTTTTTTTTTTTTTTTTTTGGTTTTTCGAGACAGGGTTTCTCTGTGTAGCCCTGGCTATCTTGGAACTCACTCTGTAGACCAGGCTGGCCTCGAACTCAGAAATCCGCCTGCCTCTGCCTCCCAAGTGCTGGGATTAAAGGCGTGCGCCACCACTCCCCGGCTCCATTCTTATTTAATTTTCTACATTTCAGCATTTCTCTTTCTTCTTTTATTTCACATGTATGTCTATAAAACACCAAGCACATAAGCCAAGAAATGAAAATCTCTTTAATACATAGTTAAAACACCAGAAGTGCAGGTAAAAGAAAGAGTATTGAAAGCAACAGTAAAGAAAGGCCAGGCCACCTATAAGGTAAACCCACCAGAGTAACACCTGTTTGTTCAAGAGAAATATTAAGAAACCAGAAGCACATTGATGTTTGCCAAACTCAAAACTGCCAACCTGGAAATTTCAACCCAGTGAAACTATCTATTAAGTAGAAGCATAAATAAAAGCTTCCAATAGAAAACATGGACCAAGTGAATTTATGACTGCTAAGCCTTCTTTATAAGGGAGCTAGAAGGAACAGTTCAGTCATCTGACAATTATAAACACATCAAGATGCCACTGAACTAATTAAGCAGAACAAGAACATTTAGTCACAAAAAAGGTTCCAGGAAAACACCACCAAAATAAACAAGCATACTTCTTTAATGTAACACAATATATAAAGTCTAAGCTTTGAGTCTCCATTTACTATGGCAACATTCCTCCCCATATATGCATGGATGCACATAAGAGCTGCTTAACTTTGCTCAGAAAACAGGGATATTTTCTACAGCAGCAACAGTAGTAGCTGAAGAATCAACAGTGCTTTTGGTGGTGGCATTTATTGCTTTGTTTTGTTTTACTTTTTGGTCTTATTTCTCGACTCAAATTTTCTGGGATGATGTAACTTGTACTTGAAAACCAACCAAACATGGTCTTCCTTAATGTTGCTTTGATCAATGCACTTTAATCATAGAAAGAAACTAGGATAGTAAGAAAACTGGGACAGTAGGTTGTAGAATGAATTTTTTGTGTTATATAGTATGTTGAAACCTTGAATATCTAAACGTTTTGCTGCTAAAACTTTCTACTAAAACAGAATAAAGGGGGGGGCTGCTGAGCACATATTAGGTTTTGACATCACCTGATTAAAAAATTGTATTGGGTTCATCAGAACCTTGTCTTATTGACACTCAAAAATACCATAAATCTTTACTTAAACTTCTCTAGTCTTTGCAACATGCCTCTTTCAATTGTGTATGATAAGCATTATTCTGCACACAGCAATATATTCAAATCAAATATAAACATTTCTGAGTATCTTTCTTTCTTTCTTTCTTTCTTTCTTTCTTTCTTTCTTTCTTTCTTTTTCTACATTTTCTTTTTTTTAAATTTTTTTATTGAAACTTTATTTACATTTCCAATGTTTCCCCTTTTCTGGGTCTCCTCTTTGGAAAGCCTCTATCCTCTCCCCAACCCGACTCTATGAGGGAATTCCACCTCCCACCCACCCGCCCACCCATCCCCATATTCCCACC
>CM052713.1:43568573-43586329 GCA_028551405.1 Uromys caudimaculatus
TATCAGACATAGGATTGGTTTAGAGCTTTTCCCAATCTGTTGGTTGCCGTTTTGTCCTATTGACAGTGTCCTTTGCCTTACAGAAGCTTTGCAATTTCAAGAGGTCCCATTTGTCTATTCTTGATCTTAGAGCATAAGCCCCTGGTGTTCTGTTCAGGAACTTTTTCCCCGTACCCAGGTGTTCGAGAGTTTTCCCCACTTTCTCTTCTATTAGATTCAGTGTAACTGGTTTTATGTGGAGGTCCTTGATCCACTTGGACTTGAGCTTTGTACAAGGAGATAGGAATGGATCAATTTGCATTCTTCTACATGTAGACTGCCAGTTGACCCAGCACCATTTGTTGAAAATGCTGTCCTTTTTCCACTGAGTGTTTTTAGCTTCTTTGTCAAAAATCAAGTGACCATATGTATCCCTCATCACATTAGACAGTGACATAAGCCAAACTCGCAGACTAGCAAATTACACTTTCCTAATTATATTATTTTGATCTTTGCCAGAAATGGCAATGGCAGTAAAAGAGAACATTACTGGCCTGTGCTTTTGACTTTTTATTTTCCTGTTTTCTCCACTGTGGTTTAATCTCCTCCAAGTGCCACTCCTGTCTGTTTCTGTCACTTGAGTCAGTAGTGTGGTGACCTTTCTCACAGATGTTGTGGGATAATGACTCCTCTCTCCTATCTTTGAGTCTTCTTGGCTCCCTTCTTAACTTTTCCACCGCTCTAAAATGTTAGTGAAAATAAGTTGAATTTTAAAAATAAGGACATTCCTAAGGTCAATAGCTTAATTCTCATCTTAAAAAGTTCAAAAAAGTCTTGCAAAGTATAGAAATATTGTATAGAAACAAGATGCTGTTTGACATCTACAATAGTATAAGTTTTTTAGTTGCTGAGGCAATACCCAAAATATTATTGCCCAAAGTCTATATTTGTATTTTCTCAATTTTAATTGGAATTATTACTGTATTCCAGAATATCAATCTATAATTTTTATAAACAGACCTCCAAACATCTTCATGTTATGACTTCAAGGAAATGAAAAAGGATCGGTCAAACTGCCTGTACCAACGACCTGGATAGGATAGCTCAGCCTTCAAACTGCCTGCAGTGCTCTATAGGTTTCTAGCATTTCTAGCATTTGAAAGATTCTACCTTTGGAAGTACACCCTAACTCATATTGCCTAGGAACCCCCCAAAAACAGCACTGGTTCACGACGTTGGGCTTTAATGGTATATATGTTTTTATTCGTCATTGGCCTCATATCTGAATTGAGTAAAATGTCTCATATATTCCTATCACTAGTGTCATAAACATGGGCTTATGTTCTATCTCATTTTTTCTCTCAAAATTCCTTTGGTCACTTGAAATCTTTAGTTCATACTAAGGATTTTTATGACAATTGCATTGTTGTTGAAGAACTGAAAGCATACCGCTATACTCATACAGAGCATATCACACACTTCTAAAATGAACCTTCAGACCCATCTCCATTTAAGGAAAAGGAAATGATTTATTTTGTAAACATGGGAAAAAAGGGTCTTAGTGAAGGGCTCTTTACAGATAATGTAAGAAAAATGTAAACAAATTATTAAAGGGCAGTGACTATAAAAGAATGATAAAAGTAGAAAAAGAGAAAAAAGAAAACATAAAGATGAAGATGCATGTGAGGCAGTGTAATCTGAATTAGATTATCCTGACAGTTCAGCAGAAATGTTACACACCATGAAAGAATAGGATGAAATTTCCAAAGGATGAAAAAATAAACCAACCCCCCCAAAAAAACAGAAAAGCACCTGCACAAAACAGTATATTTGATAGAGTTGTCATTCAGAGATGGAGAAATAGTACCTCCCATATAACGGGACCAAGCAATGAGAAACACAGCAAGATTTTAACCAAAATCACAAGACTAAATATAGTGTGTTTCATTCTCTCAGACCATAATTTCATACTGTTAGAAAATACAATAAAAGTGATAATCTCAGAAAATTCACTAATATGTTTAAATTCAACAACAGGAGTTTAAAATAAATGGTATGTTAAAAAGGAAATCAAAAAAGAACACAAAGTTTTTACAGTATTTAAACATTAATGAGAGTAGTCCTTCAACTTTCCACATGCTGGCACGACAACACATATCAACAAATGTGATGAGGTATTCCAAAATAGTTTAATATTGTGCTTGAAGGAACTAGAAAGAGATCAAACTTAGAATCAATGGAATAAAGAATATAATAAATATTAGAAAGAAAAGAAATAAAATAAAGAGAAAATTCACATAGGCTATCAATAAAACACTGTTCAGTATAGAAAACTATGGGCAGAAATACAGCTAAGCATATATTGTCAATGAGTTTTGACAAGGATATCAAACAATCATAATGGTAAAATAATTAGGAATAAAAAATAGATTATTAAATGCCAAAACCCATTATCTGACAAAATATTCACATTCCAACTAATATCAGATGATAAATACAAATAATAAGGCCCAAAGTATAAGACCTCTAGGTCTGGGATAAGAACACAGGGAAAATGCTCCTGGATATAGACTTAGAGCTGAGATTTTGAGTATCACACCAACAGATGAAGTTATACAAGACAAATAACACACAAATGGAACTTTTTTTTACAAAACTAAAATTTCTGTATATCAAAGGAGCCTAATGTCATGACTAAAATGTGCTTTTGGAAAGCTATTTTTAAAATCTATATGTCATAAAGGACTAATGTCCAAAGTTAATAAAGAATGTGTATAACCCAGAAGGCAAAAACAGATAACTCAGTTAAAACTTGGGGGAGAGTAGTCATTATTATAAGAAAGATATAATAGAGGTCACTGAACACGGAGACCAAAAATAATCACACAGAAAATGCAAAGGGAAAACCAACATGAGATGTACCTTCAACCATTAGGATAGCTATTATCAAAAAAAAAAAAAAATACAGATTCCAATATTTTTGAGTGTTTAGAAAAAGTACTGTTGTGCTTGCTGGTTGGAATATAGATTTTAACAGTCATAGAAAATAATCAGGATATATATATATATATAATATATATATATATATATACACACACACACACACACACATACACACACACACACACACACATATATATGTGTGTGTGTGTGTGTGATGATCCAGCTCCAGCATTAACTCTTCTGAGCAAGTATACATGTTCCCAAAGGGAAATATAGTCACTATCATATGTTTATTATAATATTATTCATAACTGCAAAGAGAACTAAATATCTATGGATGGACAAATAGGTAAAGATTAAATTGTTGTTCTTATAATCATACAACAAATTCCTGTCACAATATGAATAAGCCTAGAGGATACTGTGATAAATGAAATAAGCCAGAAGCAGGAAGAAAAGTGTTGTATGATCACAGATGAAGTAGGAATTTTCTATTCACAAACAGTTAGAATCAGCAAGTCAGAATGCCAGAGGAGGGTAACAGTATAGTCAAGTGATATAGATGAGTAAATATGCAGGATGAACAAATCTAGAGGTGTACTGTTTATCTTAAGAACTATAGGTGCGTATTATGAGAAAAATAATCACATAGAGAGAAATAATTATATCCATATAATCAAAAAGAATATAATGATAGTCAAAAGGGTGAATGACCTGGTTCCCATTATTTTGTTGTTAGAATAGAAGAGCAAAGCATGATGATGATGTCAGCAGCTAGACCATGCATGTGCTGTAGTAAAGGATCTTTAGGCCATACTCCAGTACCAGAGTATGCAATATTAACATATCACTTAGTGACCTCAGGTTGTGTTTGGTTTCACTTTTTAATGATTTGGTTTTAATTTTATTTATGTGTGTGTATGTGTGCACATGTGAACAAAAGTGCACGGTAAGGACAGAGAAAGGTGTTGGATAATCTGCAGGAGAAGTTATTGGTGGTGTGAGCTGCCTGATGTGCACTCTGGGAACTGGATTGTGATCTCCTAAAATGTAGTTCATGCTATGAACAGCAGAGATCCTTTTGTCAGCCCCTCAGCTAAGTGTTCTTTCTTTTCTCTTTCTTAAATCTGAGGAATAGAATGCATCCTTGATATGATAAAATGAATGTGGTACTTCACATCTTCTTATATCTCATAAACTCAGTTTAATCCAGTAAAAATAAAAAATCAGACAATCCCAATACAAAATTTTGTGTAATATCTAATCTTTATCCCTTAAATGTACATGATAAAAAACATCTAAGAATCTATTATGATATATGATAAATAAATATAATAGTATTCTAGAATAATATTACAAGGTCAGGTGACATCTCCATGGGAAATTTGTGTCAAGAAGCCGGACCAAAATAATATTCTGGATAGGAACAATTGCAAATTAAAATTAAGAGAATCTGAGTAAAATAAAGTTTACATAATAATACTTTTTAATATTGTTTCACCAACTATGAGACCTTATTACACTAATATAAAAGTTCAAACAACACCTTGTTTCTATATATTTTTTCTACATTTTACTAGACTTTACAGGACTTCTTGGGATGGCAGTGAGGATATTGACCTTAGACTTTTTTTTTATCAGATATATTCTTTATTTACATTTCAAATATTATCCCCTTTCCCTGTTTTCCCTCTGCAACCCCCCCTGTCCTTTCCCCCTCCCCCTGCTTCTAGGAGAGTGCTTCCCCACCCACCCACCCACCCAACCCCGGCATTCCCATACATTGGGGCATATAACATCCTCAGGCCTAAGGGCCGCTCTTCCCACTGATGTCCAACAAGGCCATCCTCTGCCACATATGTGGTCTGAGTCATTGGTCCTTCCATGTGTACTCTTTGGTTGGTGGTTTAGTCCCTGAGAGCTCTGGGGGGAGGGGGTCTGGTTGGTTGCTTGATATTGCTGTTTTTACTATGGAGTTGCAAACACCTTGAGCTCCTTCAGTCCTTTCCCTCATTCATCCATGGGGAACCCTGTGCTCAGTCTAATGGTTGGCTGCAAGAATCCACCTCTGTATTTGTCAGGCTCTGGTAGAGGCTCTCAGGAGATAGCTATATCAGGCTCCTGTCAGCAAGCACTTCCTGGCATCCACAATAGTGTCTGGGTTTAGTGTCTGTATATGGGATGGATCCCCAGGTGGAGCAGTCTCTGAATGGCCTTTCCTTCAGTCACTGCTCCACACTTTGTCTTCTTCTTTCCTCCTGTGAGTATTTAGTTTCCCATTCCAAGGAGGACTGAAGCATCCACACTTTGGTTGTCCTCTTGAGCTATATGTGGTCTGTGAATTCTACCTTGGGTATTCTGAGATTTTGGGCTAATATCCACTTATCAGTGATTGCATAGTATGTGTATTCTTTTGTGATTGGGTTAGCTCACTCAGAATGATATTTTCTAGGTCCATCCATTTACCTAAGAATTTCATGTAATCACTGTTTTTAATAGCTGAGTAGTAATCTATTGTGTTAATGTACCAAATTTTCTATATCCATTCCCCTATTGAAGGGCATTTGGATTTGTTCCAGTTTCTGGCTATTATAAATAAGGCTGCTATGAACATAGGGGAGAATGTGCCCTTGTGATATGTTGAAGCATCTTTTAAGTATATGCCTATGAGTGGTATAGCTTGGTCCTCAGATAGTACTATGTCCAGTTTTCTGAGGAACTTCCAGACTGATTTCCAGACTGATTGTACAAGCTTGCAATCCCACCAACAATGGATTCTCTTTCTCCAAATCCTCACCAGCATCTGCTGTCAACTTAGTTTTTGATCTTAGCCACTCTCTGACTGGTGTGAGGTGGAATCTCAGGGTTGTTTTCATTTGCATTTCCCTGATGACTAAGGATGTTGAACATTTCTTTATGTGTTTCTTGGCCAGTCGATTTTGCTCAATTGAGATTTTTTTGTTTAGCTCTGTACCCCATTTTTAATAGGGTTATTTGAGTCTCTGAAGTCTAACTTCTTGAGTTCCTTGTATATATTGCAAATAAACACTATCAGATATAGGATTGGTAAAGATCTTTTCCCAATCTGTTGGTTGCCATTTTTTAAATAGGCTTATTTTCTTTAACATTTTAGATCTGTAGAAATTTTGAGAAGATATCATAGAAAACTCCAAGGTTGTTATGAAGAATCATTTCCCACAAACACCTATAAACAGAAGTTTCTACACTTATGGGTTCTAGTGACAGAATAAATGTAAATGGTACTTGGAAATGATTCAACCATTGTTGCAGAAAGGATTAAATGGAAAGTCAAAAGTAGAACAATTAAAATGATCTCAGACAGTATCTTTATGGTTTTGGTGCCTTCACTATTTCAGGCAACAAAGCAAAATAATCAGAAAAGTGTTTGAAGCTTTGAAGTCTGCTCCATTTGGCTCACACCACTGTCTAGCCTGGTATATGAAGAAAATGAACTCACAAAGGTTTGTATTTCATTTGAATATCTTGCTGGGTAAAGAACAATGATTATCATACACAAAAAGATATCATACCGAAAGAGGCAAGATAAAAAAATGAGAGTGATTTAACTAAAGAGCTATGTTATTTTTGTGAGTCAATATAATAAGAATTGGTGAAACCCAATGCATAAATGTTTTTTGGTAGTTGTTTTTTTGTTTGTTTTGTTTTTGTTCTTTGTTTTTTTTTTAATAGATTTATAGCCAGGGAGTTATCTCCATTGTATCAGATGGTGTAAAAGCATAGCTACTACTCACCATTATACTTTTTTTCTGAAAAAAGCAATTTTAAACCTAACTCTAACCCTAACCCTAATATGCATCAACATATAACAAGGACACATGCTCCTCTATGTGTATAGCAGCATTATTTATAATAGCCAGAAGCTAGAAACAACCCAAATGTTACTCAACTGAGGAATGGTGCAGAAATCGTTATACATATAAACAATGGAGAACTACACAGCTATTAAACACAATGACATCCTGAAATTTGCAGGCAAATTGATGGAACTAGAAAATATTATAATGAATAAGGTAACCCAGACACATAAGTACACACATGGTATGTACCCACTGATAAGTGGATATTAGTCAAAAAATACCAGATGCCAGGGAAGCAAGAGTTTCCCAGGACCCAATGGGGATGAGATTAGCCATAATACTCAAGACAAAGGAGACAGAACTTGGAGAGATCATATCCAGTGGATAGGCATGGCTCCCAATTGATGGACAGGGTCACCCATATATTTCAAAAACTTAACCCAGAACTGTTTCTGTCTAAAGAAAATACAGGGGCTGAGTGGAGCAGAGAATGAAGGAAAGACCATTCAGAGACTGTACCACCTATGGATCAATCGTATCTGCAGACACCAAACCCAGACACTATAGCTGATACCAAAAATCACTTGCTGACAGGAGCCTGATATAGCTGCCCCCCCAAGAAGCTCTGTCACAGCCTTACCAATACAGATGTGGATGCTTGCAGCAGCCATCAGACTGAGCACAGGGACTCAATGGAGGTATTAGGGGAAGGACTGGAGGAACTGAATGGGTTTGCAACCCCATAGGAAGAACAAAAATATCAACTAACTGGACTCCCCCAAGAGCTCCCAGAAACTAAACCATCAACCAAAGAGAAGCAGTGAGGTTGGAGTAGGTGGGTGGGTTGGTAGGGGAGCACCTTCATAGAGGCAAGGGGAGGAATGATAGGATTGGGGGCTTGCAGAGGGGAAATGGGGAAGGGGCACATTTGAAATATAAACAAATAAAATAACCAATAAAAATACAAAAAAATAAAAAAGCAATTTTATGGAAGATGGGTTTTATTTGACTTACAAGGCAAGATGACATCTTCATAGGATATTGAGTCAAGAAACCTGACTAAGATTGTATTTTGTTTTAAAATAACAACAAAACAACAACAAAATTACTGTTTATTCTCTAGTTTCTACCTTGGCTGCTCTGCTAAGCTTTGGTTTCTGAGCATAAGACACATGACTCATGTCTGCTCCCATAAAATGTATGGAGGCATTGTGCCATCTTGAATATAGAAATGTAGGGTAAAACCTCAAATTTCTATCTTTTGTTTAAGTACAGAAGTGTTCTGTCTTGTATATATAGCATTCAAAATGTTAGGTATGCACTTAAGTATTATCATTCTTAAATAAACTATTGTCCCTAGCAGTATACATACTGGGGTTTATTCGTTCTTTTTTTTTTTTTTTTTTTTTCCTTTTCTGTATCCTGAAGAGATGGGAGTAAGCTTACAAGAGGAACAGAAATGTCATTTATCAAATGGCAAATGTATTGAATATATAATTTAATTTTCACTTGAATTCACACAGTTCTACTATCACATAAAAATGTTAATTGAAAAAAATGTATTTGAATAAAATTATGTCAGAGTTATTCTAGAGTTAAGAACCATTTCCAGAAAATAATAAAATAATATAGTATTTTATAATATATATTCTTAGTTATGTATAATAAATTATAATATAATGTTAAAATATTATAATATTTCTCATTTCTTACTCTTCTACAAAGATCCTAGATTAAGTTTATGATTGACTAAAGCTTGTTCTCATCATGAAGATTTATTTCATTATTCATGATCTAATATCTCTACAGAAATAACCAGAGTCATATTTAATCATATATGCAGATATTTCATATCTCAGTCAAGTTGTTATAAAATAAGTCTTTTGATTTAAAATATGACTTTTGATTTAGATATTGAGAAGACAATAGTGCATTTATAAATAGAATGAATAATCTAAATATTTAGAAGTTTTGATGGGTTTCAACCTTATGGACACAAACCTTAAAATCCTGTTCCACTACTCTCAGGAATATGACCTGATTATAATTTAAAATGTTGTTTATTTCTTCTTATGTGAGTTTCTTTTCTTGGGCAGCAATCGCCTAGTGAGAAAATGCTTATCCTGTGGTAAATATTTCATAAAATCCTCTGTAGTTTAGGAAGAGCTTCCTAAAGATCTTTTCATTTTCTACCATTTTCCTTCCTGTCTGTAACACAGTATTATGTACTCTGTTTGAGACATGAAACTATCATTGTAATGAAACATTCATTTATAGTAAATGAAGAAGAAGAAAGAATGGACAGCAAGACGCATCTTCCTCTTACAGTCAGAAAGCAATGGCTTAAAGATGACTTAGGAATCAATAGTATATTAATAAACTAGGAGAGTTATGAATCCTCAAATGAGCTTTTTCTGGGATTGATCTGAAAAATCACATAAAAAATGTGTCTACTGAAGATATTGTTTCTGCTTAAATTCACCATTGTTGAGTGAATATGCAGTTTGTTTTTAAAACATCTCTTTAAACACACATCTTGACACTAACTCTAAAGAAGGTAAAACTATAAAGGATCTCATTTTAGAAGCCTTCAAAAGCACTGTCAGACCAGACAGTTTATGCTACTTAAAGATAGGGGTCACACCGTTTACACAGTCGCTAACTTTTCAGGGTGCAGAGATGTCAATCAGCACTGTATAAATGGTACCAAGAGTGAAAGTACAGTGCTTTTGAGATAGGAGGGTTGATGGGAAGAAAACCAAATAAATATTGCTTGTACAAAAGTAAAAATATTCAAAACAAAATTTTATTAGTATTACTTCTGCAAAACTGAGTCAAGGAAAAAAATAACATCATTTATAAACACATTTGTAAAAGAGAATAAAATGAATAAAGATACTTAAATAAGTTCAAAATTGTCCTTTTGTTTAATGTCTGGCTTGAGATAGGCCATTTTTCTTCTTGCATCTGAGAAAAGACTATAACTTATTAAAATCTAAGAATATTTGAAAAGTATTTATGAAACAAAAGATTCACCATAAGAAATCTCAGCAGAATCAGACCTACTGATCCAGAACCATAATGTTAGATTCAGTTCCATCACCTATCCTCCCAAACTGCTCAGTAATTTGGTGCATGGCCAGCTACTTTAAGCAACCTGCTATCTCCACCAGATGACCAATGCCCCGCCATTTCTATGCTTACCTTCATCAAACCTGCTGATCTAGAAGCATACACACCATAGATACAGACCAGAGGCCTGCCATACCAGGACCATCAAGGTTAGGGCTCCCTTCCAATATTTACTGCAGCAGGAACACTGATGGACTAAAGCCATCTAGATGCTTAATGGCTATAGAATGAACACATAAAACAAAAGCCAGGGCAATATTATACCATCAGAGCACAGTTATCCTAATACAACAAGCTCTGGATATCCTAACATAATCAAACACAAGAAAATATGTGGAAATCCAATCTCAAGACAGTAATAAAGGCCTTTAAAGAGGAAATGAAAATCCCTTAAAGAAATACAGGAAAATACAATCAAACAGGTAGAGGTCTTTAAAGAAGAAACAAATAAATTTCTTAAAGTACTACAAGAAAACAAAATTAACAAGGTAAAGGAATAAATAAAACTGTACAAGACATGAAAGTGGAAATAGAAGCAATAAAGACAACACAAACTGAGGAAATACTGGAGACAGAAAACCTAGTGAAGAAAACATGAACAACAGATGCAAGTATCACCAACAGAAAACAGGAGATGCAAGAGAGAATCTCAGGCATAGAAAATACAATAGAAGAAGATACATCAGTCAAAGAAAATGATAAATCTAAAAAATTCCTGACACAAAACATCCAGGAAATCTGGGATAACATGAAAAGACCTAATCTAAAAATAATAGGAATAGAAGAAGTTAAAGAATCTTAACTCTAAGTCCCAGAAGATATTTTCAACAAAATCATAGATGAAAACTTTCCCAATCTAAAGAAGTGATGCCTATACATATATAAGAAGCTTTCAGAACACCAAATAGAGTAGACAGGAAAATAAAAATCTCCAGCACATAATAATCAAAACACAAAATATACAGAATAAAGAAAGACTATTAAAAGTGGCAGGGAAAAAGTCCAGACAATACATAAAGGCAGAGCTATCAGAATTACCTTGACTTCTCAACAGAGCCTTTAAAAGCTAGAAAGGCCTGGACAGATATCTCACAACCTATAAAGAAAACATGAATGCCAACCTACACGTCAACCCAGCAAAACTCTCAGTCAACACAGATGGAAAAAACAAAATATTTCTATACAAAAATAAATTTTAACAATATCTAACCACAAATCCAGACCTACAGAAAATACTAGAAGAAAAACTCTAACCCTAATAAGAATATTATATCTGAGAAAGCACAGGAAATATGTAATTCCACACCAGCAAAACAAGGAAAGCACACACAAGCACACATACATACAACACTACTAACATCGAAATGACAAGAATTAACAATCACTGGTCATTAAAATTTCTCCAAATCAATGGACACAGTTTCTCAATAAAAAAGACACATGTTAACAGAAGGATATGAAAACAGGATCCATCATTCTGCACAAGAAACATACCTCAGCAATAAAGTTAGACATTACCTCAGAGTAAAGGGCTAGAAAAAAATTTCTTAGCAAACGGACTCAAGAAGAAAGCTGGAGTAGCCATTTTAAAATATAATGAAATAGACTTTCTATCAAAATTAATCAAAAGAGAAAGGGAAGAACACTTCATATTCATCAAAGAAAAAACCTACCAAGATAATATCTCAATTCTAAACATCTTTGCCCCAAACTCAAGGCACCCACATTTATAAAAGAAACATTGCTAAAACTTAAATCACACATTAAACCCCAAAGAATAATAGTGGGAGACTTCAACAGCCCACTCCTACCAATTGACAGACAAAAGAAATAAAGAGAATTGATAAACCTAACCAATGTTATAAATCAAATAGACCTAAAAGACATCTTTAGAATATTACACACAACCAGAAAATAATATACCTTCTTCACAGCACATTATGAATCCTTCTCAAAAAATGGACAATATAATTGGTCACAAAGCAAGCTTGAAAAAACACAAGATAATTGAAATAATGCCTTGTATTGAGGCAGGTGCTCATAGCCAACCATATGTAGCAGAGGATGGCTTTATTGGACATCAATGGGAGGAGAGGCCCTTGGTCCTGTGAAAGCTCAATGCCCCAGTGTAGGGGAATGCCAGGGCAGGGAGGCTGGAGTGGATGGGTGGGGGAATATATTGATAGAAGTAGGGGGACAGGGTATGGGATAGGGGTTTGCAGAAGGGAAACTGGGAAAGGGGATAACATTTGAAATGTAAGTAAAGAAAATATCCAAATAAATAAATAAATAAATAAATAAATAAATAAATAAATAAATAAATAAAGCCTTGTATTTTATCAGAGCACTGTGGATTAAAGCTTGACATCAAAAATAGTAACATTGGAAAGCTTACATAATCATGAAAACTGAACAACTCTCTACACAATGATCTCTGGGTAAGGGAAAAATAGAGAAAGAATTTAAAGACTTTCTTAAATTCAATGAAAATAAGGGTACGACATACTCAAATTTAAGGAAACCATGAAAGCAGTAGAGAGAGGAAAGTTCAAAGTTCTAAGTCCCTCGATAACACAACTAGAAAGTCTTCATAACAGCAATTTAAAGATACATCTAAAAGCTCTAGAAAAAAGAAGCAAATACATCAAAGAGGAGTAAAAGGCAGGAAATATTCAAAATTGGGACTAAAATCAATCAATTAGAAACAAAGAAAACAATACAAAGAATCAATAAAACAAAGAACTGGTTCTTTGTGAAAATCAACAAGATAGACAAACCCTTAGACAAACTAGAAGACAGAGAGAGAATATCCAGATAAACAAAATCAGAAATGAAAGAGGAGAAATAATAATAGATAGACAAGGGGGAGACTCAAAAAAACATTAGGTCTTGCTTCAAAATACTGAACTTCACATAATTGGAACATCTTAATGCAATGAATGATTTTTCTAGACAGATATCACTTAGCCAAGTTAAATTAAGATCAGGTAAACTATTTAAATAGCCCTATAACCCCTAAGGAAATAGAAACAATCATAAGAAGTCTCCCTTCCAAAACATGTCCAAGGCCAGATTATTTTGGTGCAGAAATCTACCAGACTTTCAAAGAGGAGCTATTACCAACACTCCTAAAACTATTCCAGAAAATAGAAACAGAAATAACACTGCCAAACTCATTCTTTGAAGCCACAGTCACCCTAAAACACAAAAATACTCAAAAGAGAAACAAAATTTTTAACCAATTTCTCTTATGAACATTCTTTTTACATTTTCCTTATAGATATTTTATTATTAAAATTTACATATATGTTTTAAATGCAATCATGACTGGATGAACATTTCATATTCTCCTTTCAATACATATATAATTTCTCCATAGTGCCTATAAGAGTCTTGAACAAAATGTTTGCCTACTCATTCTGCATATCACGATATAATTGAGGCAATCATTTGGGGTCATATTGAGGAATCATTGAGATATTTCACAGAAGTAAAGAAACACAACTTACATTGAATTCTCTACATGTATATCTATCATTACAACTTCAACAAACAACTATTCTTTCTTTATATCATAATCATTATGTTAAAAAGTGTGATTTAAATTCTTTTTTTTAATCATAAAATTTCTGCTTTATTGTCTAGAGTATTTTAATGCACAATCCTTCAAAGATTTGAGAATTTTGTATTGTGACTGATAAGCTGGGATAAATTTGACCACTGTACTTAACAGATATAAGTTTGGGCCAGAGTGGCATCTGCAAGTATTGAATATAATGTAAGTATTCTTGTTTGACATGTAAACAAATTTTATCCCATATAAGAGTATGTTCTCTTCATATAAGTTTTTTTTTTTTAACTCCAGATTTTATTCGCCTCCTGATCCACCCTCCAACTGTTCCACATCACATACCTCCTCCCCACAGCCCTGTCTCCAGGAAGCTGTAGAAGATGCACCTAACCCTCAAAAGACTAAAAGCCCCAGGGAGTTTAGAGGTCTGGTGGGGGGGGGGATTGGGGGTGGGGACATCCTCGTGATGTAACTTCATATAGCATATATGAACTCTACAGCTGCACTCATTTTCTTACAAATATATAAAGCATATCAACATTTTCCCAGTGATTATCTCTATAATATTATCTAATTGCTTTAATTTTCCTGAAATTAAGTGTCCATATCAGATATAATCAGCTTGAAATTTATTCTTATATACAAGGCAGACAAATATGTGGGCATTTTGGGATAGCTGCTCATTTCAGATTAATTACTGCGGTTTTGATTTTGGAACAAAAAAATAAAGCCAAGGAATTAGACTCTTCATCTGATAAACAAATAACTTGAGTATGTACAGTATTATTGCCTTGAAAAATTTTTAGCACCATTAATGTCAAGTTGTGAATGGAATTTAACAGACTTAGGATATTTTGAAATAAAAATATTTAAAAATTGACTTGAGTGTCTGCAATAGACTAAGAACTGTAAAATTAATACAATGATAAGTTCTGGAAGTGTTATATATACCATGACATAATTTTATTAAGATTTTTGTGACTATTGTCAATTGTGTATGCTGGAACTTGCATAGTTATGGATAATTTACCCCTGGACAACGAAGTCTGATGAATCCACAGTGTAGCTAGGACACTGTAGTCACGTTCTCATGGGTATCTCAGTTTGCTTTTTCTCCTTGAAATGTAGCAAAAGAAATAAATCTCATTTTGGGTAAAATGTTTAACTCATAAATTGTTTTAAATGATTTAAATATTTAAAAGTTATCTTGAAAATTGTGATGGTTTGTATATGCTTGGTTCAGGGAGTGGTACTATTAGGAAGCGTGACCCTTTTGAAGTAGGTGTGTCATTATGGGTGTGACTTTAAGACCCTTGTCCTAGCTGCCTGGAAGTAAGCATTCTGCTAGCAGCCCTCAGTTGAAGATGTAGAACTCTCAGCTTCTCCTGCACCATGTCTGTCTGGATGCCACCATGTTCCTACCTTGTTGACAATGAACTGGACCTCTGAAACTGTAATCCAGCCCCAACTAAATGTTGTCCTTATAAGAGGTGCCTTGGTCATGGTGTCTACTACCAGCAGTAAAACCCTAACTAAGACAAAAGTGAACCCTAAAATATGATTAACTTCCTTATCTTCTTCTCATATCTACATTATAAAGGGTTTTCATATTTTATTATTATAATGACATTCTCAGTGACTTTTGTGAGAGAAACAGACATATGTTTTTCTTTTTCTTTTTCTGTTAAAATGACATTTCATAAATAGTTTATAAGTGCTAACATTTTAGATCCTGAAATATTTATTTGAAAAATATTTCTACTAAGTTTTGAAGAAAACTTTAGGCTTTATTATGTGGATGGAAGAGGATAAATTGACACAATATTTTAGAAGAGAAATTAAAAGGAACCCAAGAAAGTTGGCAAGGTTCCTGTCCTAGGTGAAAGATAAGAATCTTTTCTATAACAAGAAATGGAAATCAAGCCAGATTTGTATTCAAATGTTCTCATGGAGGAATTCTTTAAATTGCCTAAGTAGCCAACAAAAATTGAAAATGTTATTAAGAATGATGAGTAGATAATTATTAATTTGCCACAAGTATGTTTTTTTTCTTAACACCCTGTTTATACCTAGTAACAATTTTTTTCTATTAGAAAGAAAATTACCTCATAACCACAAGTTACACATTTTCTAAAGAGAGTTACCACAAAAACATACTCTTCAATAACAGATTAAAGTCATTACAGGAGAGGAAATTACAACAGGATTACTCATTACATATTTCTTATATGAAACATATCTAACTGAACAATTTTCATCTATCTTTCTTTCCATAAGCTTGATGTGACCGCAAATAAGCAATTCTTTAGTCATTGATTAACAAAAGTTAAGCAAGCCAAGTCTATAGTAACAATTTTCTCTCTAAGCCTAGTTGCAAACAACCTATATTTACCAAGAAGCAGGTCATCTATCTTTTATCTTATTTTTTCTTTTTTTATTAAACTAATGAAACTTATTTTAAAATATAAAACTCAGTATTGACATTTTTAAGTCATCAAAATAATGTATAATATTTAAATGCTTCTTAAATATACATATCTTCTGAAGCTAAAAGTAATATGCACTCAACCAGTTTTTAAAATCAATTTGGAATATTAAACATGATAGAAGCAGAAAAAAGTAAAAAAAAAAAAAAAAAAAACTCAATAAAGTACAGCAAATCGAATCTAGGAAAACATGAAAAAATAACCCACTGTGATCAAGTACGCTCCATCTCACAGATGTAGGAATGGCTCACTATATGAAAATCCATGAACATAACCCACCATATAAACAAACTGAAAGAAAAAACCGTACATGACCTTCTCATTAGATGATGAAAAATCCTTTGACAAAATCCAATACCCCTCCTTATTAAAAGTCTTACAGAGATCATTGATATAAGTCACATACCTAAATATAATAAAAGAAATATACACCAAGCCAGTATCCAACAGCAAATTAAGTGGAGGGAAACTTAAAGCCATTCCAAGAGAATCAAGGACAAGATAGAGCTGCCCTCTCTCTTTATCTATTTACTATAGTACTTGAATTTCTAACTAGAGCAATAAGACAATTAAAGGAAATTAGGGGGTATAGATTAGAAAGGGAGAAGTCAAAGTATCATTATTCATATATAGTATCATAGTAAACATAAACAACCCCAAAAATTATACTAGAGAACTCCTACAGGTGATGAACAACTTCAGCAAAGTGGTTGGATTCAAAAATAACTAAAAAAAATTAGTATCCCTCCTTTCTACAAATGATAAATGAGCCACAAATAATATTTGGGAACAACACTTTTTATAATCACCTTGAATAATATAATTATCTAGGTATAACTCTAACCAAGCAAGTAAAATACCTATATGACAAGAACTTCAAATTGTTGAAGACAGAAATTTAGGAATATATTAGAAGTTGAAAAATCTCCCATGCCCATTAATCAGTAGGATTAACCTAGTGAAAATGGCCATCTTAGCAAAACCAATGTAGAGATTCAAGGCATTTCCCATCAAAATTCCAAAACAATTCTTTAAAGACCTTGAAATTGTAATTCTCAACTGCATATAAAAAAAAAAAAAAGCCAGAGAACAATAAAATAACTACCGAAGGTATCAACATCCCTGGCCTCAAGCTGTACTACAGAGCAATAGTAATAAAAATTTCACAGTACTGATATAGGAACAGATGGGTTGGTCAATGGTATTGAATCAGAGTCCCTGAAATAAAACCACGCACCTATGGACACTTGATTTTTTTATAAAGAAGCCAAAACCATACAATGAAACAAGCAAGAAGCATCTTCAGCAAATGGTGATAGTCTAACTTGATGTCTGAATGTAGAAAAATGCGAAAAGATTCATATTGATTACCCTGTACAAAACTCAAATCCAAGTGGATCAAAGATCTCCATGTAAAAGTGGATACACTAAATCTAATGGAAAAGAAAATGGAGGAAAACTTTGCAAACATTGGTACAAGAAACATATTCCAGAACAGAATGCCAGTGAGCTCAGGGTCTTTTTTTTTTTTTTTTTTTTTTTTTTTTTTTTTTTTTTTGATACTTTATTTACATTTCCAATGTTTCCCCTTTTCTGGGTCTCCTCTTTGGAAACCCCCTATCCCCTCCCCAACCCGCCTCTATGAGGGAATTCCACCTCCCACCTTGACATTCCCCTTTACTGGGGCATCTAAAACCCTCAGGCCCAAGTGCCTCTCCTCTCTCCCTGGTGGCCATCAAGGTCGTCCTCTGCCTCATATGTGGTCCGAACCATGGGTCCATAGATGTGTATTCTTTGGTTGGTGGT
>CM052713.1:43586829-43611819 GCA_028551405.1 Uromys caudimaculatus
TGAATCTTTGCTTTGATGAGTATGAAGTGTCCTTCCTTATCTTTTTTGATGACTTTTGGGTGAAAGTCAATTTTATCCGATATTAGAATGGCTACTCCAGCCTGTTTCTTGGGACCATTTGCCTGGAAACATGTTTTCCAGCCCTTTACTCTGAGGTAGTGTTTGTCTTTATCATGGAGGTGTGTTTCCTGAATGCAGCAAAATGCTGGGTCCCCTTTATGGATCCAGTTTGTCAGTCTATGTCTTTTTATTGGGGAATTGAGTCCATTGATGTTAAGGGATATTAAAGAGTAGTGATTGTTGGTTCCCGTTATTTTTGATGTACCTTTTAGGTTTGTGTGGCTATCTTCTTTTCAGTGTGTTGAAAGATTAACTTCTTGTGTTTTCTGGAGTGTGGTTTCCCTCCTTGAGTTGATGTTTACCAGCAGGGTTTGTGGAAACATATTGTATAAATTTGGTTTTGTCATAGAATATTTTGGTTTCATTATCTATGTTAATTGAGAGCTTTGCTGGGTACAGCAGCCTGGGCTGGCAGTTGTGCTCTCTTAGGGTCTGTATGAGATCTGCCCAGTATCTCATAGCTTTCATAGTGTCTGGTGAGAAGTCTGGTGTAATTCTGATAGGTTTGCCTTTATATGTTACTTGACCTTTTTCCCTTACTGCTTTTAATATTCTTTCCTTGTTTTGTGTATTTGGTGTTTTCACTATAATATGACGGGACGAATTTCTTTTCTGGTCCAATCTATTTGGGGTTCTGTAAGCTTCTTCTATATTTATGTTCATCTCTTTCTTTAAGTTAGGGAAGTTTTCTTCTATGATTTTGTTGAAGATATTTACTGGTCCTTTAAGTTGGGAATCTTCACTCTCTTCTATAACTATTATCCTTAGGTTCTGTCTTCTCATTGTGTCCTGGATTTCATGAATGTTTTGGGTTAGAAGCTTTTTTGCATTTTGTATGTTCTTTTACAGTTGTGTCGATATTATCAATGGTATCTTCTGCTCCTGAGATTCTCTCTTCTATCTCTTGTATTCTGTTGGTTATGCTTGCATCTATGACTCCTGATCTCTTTCCTAGGTTTTCTAACTCCAGGGTTGTCTCTTTTTGTGATTTCTTTATTGTTTCTATTTCTATTTTTAGCTCCTGGATGATCAACAATTGATAAATAAGACCTCATGAAACTGAAAAGCTTCTTTAAGGCAAAGGACACTGTCAATAGGATAACACAATAGTGCCAGCCTACAGATTGGGATAGGAGCTTCACCATCCCTATATATGATATAGAGCTAATATACAAATTATGTAAAGAACTCATGAAGTTAGACACCATCAGCCCAAATAACCCAATTAAAAAATGGGGCACAGAGCTAAACAGAAAATTTTCAGCAGAGGAATCTCAAATGGCTGAGAAGTACTTAAAGAAATGTTCAAAGTCCTTAGTAATCAGGAAAATGCAAATCAAAATGACCATAATATTTCAGCTTACACCCATTAGAATGGCTAAGATCAAAAATTCAAGTCATAGCACATGATGGCAAGGTTGTTGAGCAAGGGTAATACTCCTTTGTTTATGGGAGTGCAAACTTGTACAACTTTGGAAATCAATTTGGTAGTTTCTCAGAAAACGGATTAATTCTGCCTGAAGATCCAGCTATACTGCTCTTGGGCACATACACAAAAGGTGTACCACAGCAACACCTGTTCAACAATTATCATAGCAGCATATTAATATTAGCCAGAAAACTGAAACAACCTAGATGTCACTCAATAGAAGAATGGATAAAGAACATGTGGATGGAATACTATTCAGCTATTAAAAACAAAGACATCATGAATCTTTCAGACAAATAGATGGAATCTGAGAATATCATTGGAGTGAGGTAACTGAGACCCAAAACAATATGCATGATATGTATTCACTTATAAGTGGATATTAGCCATAAAGTACTGTATACCTACTTTACACTTCAGAGACCCAAAGAACCTAAACAAAAAAGGAGGGCCTAAGAGAGGATGTTTGACTCTCACTAAGGGAAAATAAAATAATCATAGGTGGCAGATAGAAGGGGTACCTAGGTTGGAGAGTGGATGAAGAGGGTAATGTGGGGGAGTGTTCAGAATTAGGTGTGAGGAGAGATGGGTACAGGGCCAGGGAGAATGAATGGAAATCTACAGTGTGGAGGGAGAGGGAATCAGGATGATATGCCAGAGACCTGGGATGATGAAGGCTCCTAGGGATCAATAGAGATTACCTTAGCTGAGACTCACAGCACTGGGGATATGGATCCTGAAGAGGCCATCTCCTGTAGCCATCAGGAAACCCACTGGAGCAATAGGGACACCAATCCACCCATAAAACTTATGACCCAAATTTATCCCATCTACAAGAAATGCAGGGATATTGGATGGAACATAGGCTGAGGGAATGACTAACCAATAACCAGCCCGACCATAGACCCATTCCACAGGCAAGCATCAGTCCATGACACTATTATTTACACTGTTATGCTTGCAGACAGGGATCTTGCATAACTGTTCTTTGAGAGGCTCCACCCAACAGCTGACTGAAACAGATGCAGAGCCCTATAGCCAAGTATTAGATGGAGCTTGGGGACTCATAAGGAAGTTTTATGGGAAGAATTGAGAGCCCCTAAATGGGGTCAAAAATCCACAGCAGGACCAAGAGTGTAAACTAACTTGGACCCTTGGGAGTCTCACAACTAACATCCAAAAAGCATACATGGGCTGGGTCAAAGACACGGGCATATATGCAGCAGATGTACAGCTTGGGCTGTATGTGGGTGTCCCAACAGCTGGAGTGAGGACTATCCCTAATGCTGTTGCATGTCTGTGGTGCAGGTTCCCCTACCTGGACTTCAGTGTCTGTCCTCAGTGTGAGAATGCCTGACCCTGTTGACTTGATCTGCCTGGGTACAGGAGATACCTAATGGTATCTCTGAAGAACAAGGTAGGTGGAATATTTGGAATGTTGAGATGGACAGTGTAAGATGAAAGACTAGGAGGAGGGATGTAAACTGCACAAAAATTGGTAAACATTATATATACACACACACACACACACACACACACACACACAAAACAAAGATAATCAATATAATTTATATGTATATTGTAAATAATTTTCATTATACCTACAAATAAATGTATTTTTTACCCTTGTCAAAGATAATTTTTATTTCAGTAGTTACAATCTATTACAGTAGTCCTCAGCTGGACAAAATACAGAGAATAAATGACAGTGGGTTGGCCACAATATGGTTCGAAAGCACAAACTTTATAATGTCATTTTTTTTATAAGTACAATGTAATCCTTACAACTAAGGTACAGGGAATGTCATATAAGACTGGCATAGTTTATTTTGTTTTAAGTTATGTTATTTTCTCATGAAATTATATAGATCCTGGAAAAGGGGACAATGGGAGGTTTGGAACAAATTAGGACTGCCTTGCTTGTTTCACTTAAGGGGTAACTGTATTCTGTGATGTCTTCAAGTAATAATAATGTAACAAAATGCTCTTAGGAATTGCATCATGCTAAGTTCTCCAAAGAGTCAGAATCCACAGGAAATATGCATAAAGAGTTGTACTGTAAGGAATTGATTTCCCTGGTTCTGGAGACTGAGAAGCCCCATGATCTGTAGGATAAACAGGTAAATAAGAGACCTTGGGAAAGTTAGTGGTTTAATTCCAGATTGAATCTGAGCCATGACATTCAGTCCCAGTATCAAGAAAGTCCAGCAATCTCTTGAACCAGGAAGAGTTGATGTTTCAGTTTGTATTGAGTCCAATTCGTACTGAAATATGAGTGATGGGGTAGTGAGGGGAAGGAATGAAGTTTATATTTGGTAAGATTTTAGCAAGGCTACATTCACAATGTAACCCCTGTACTTACAGGTCAGGGAACATTGCAGAAGAGGGGTGCAAAGATGATTAAAACCAGAGGACCAGGATACCTGCTGCAATATTGTCATTCCTAGAAGTGGTAGGGATGCTACACCAATGAAAACTCAACAATATGGTTGTCCAAGCAAGAACTGTATAATGGCAACACCAATCAACATGCCAACGTAGAGGTCAGATATTTCACAAGATCCCACCTCTACATGAAGTACTACAGATAGATAGTAACTGCTGAGAGAGAAGAAGATTCAGTTTTCTCAATGGATGAATTCCCTAGTAGGTAATACAATACTGTGTTGTTAACCTTACACACAAGTACGTATGAACAGCAATAAATGAACTCAGGATGTTATCTGTTTATCTATCTATCTATCTATCTATCTATCTATCTATCTATCTATCTATCTATATATCATCTATCTATCTATCTAATCAATCTTTCATCTGCTGTCTGTCTATCATGTAATCTATATATCCATCAAAGCAAGTGTGTTTGTGTGTGTGTGAGAACTTGGTAAAGTGGTGTATAGTCTCAATGTTTATGTTTACACTAAACAAGTAATGAGGTTTTTCTGTGTTCGGTATTCTTTAAACAATGCAGCAGTGTTATAATACTTCAATTTATATTGAGAATTTATATTGCTTTTAGTTTTTGCTTTTTTTCATTTCTTAACTAGTATAATGTTATAAGCATCCCAGAATGTATGCTTATATAGAGAAGTCTGTGAGTACCGCAAGTACTGTGTTAGTATGTTTATTTTATGTAATTATAATTCATGTATGGAGAATATGCATATATATCTATAATTTGTTCTTTCATCCTATCTTTCTTCTTTTCTTCATTTCTTCATTGTTTCACTCTTTCAGTTTTTCTCTCCTTGTGTGTTTGTGGTGTGTGTATATATATGACTGTGTGTATGCATAGTCATGTAGCGGTCAGAGGAGGATGGTGAATGTTTTTCTTTATCTCTGTGTATCTTACTTTATTCAAAGAGGATCTCTGAAGTTGAAGCTCAACATTTTGTCTATTCTTCTTGCCAGCCACCTATCCGGTTCTGCCCCTGTCTGCCTCTACAGTGCTGAGATATAGAATTCCATGGCCATACTTGGCTTTTCCATGGCCGCCAGGGACTAAACATAAGGTTTAGCTTTCATAGCCCATGTGCTTACTCATTGAACCTTCTCTCTAGCTCCTCCATGTCTTTACGAAGTCAAACATCTTCCCATTTCTTTGAAATTTTGAAGCCTTATCATTTTTTGTGAACTGCATTTCAAGTTTTTAATACACAGTCTGTGATTAAAACTTTTCGGTTAATTTATAAATGCCTAATAAATCAAATCTTGTTTCTGAATAAAAACATGACTAAAGTTACACAATTGAATACAGACATATCTTCATTGAACTATAAATATACACATATAATTCCATGTGTAACATGATAATGTTGCAGGTTACTGCCTAGTTCCGACACATAGTCTAATTTCATTGTAGGAATATTGACTTTTAATCTGCTTTTAGGTTTGTTTGAACACTGTGTTCTTTCTAGATGCTTAGATGCCTGTTGTTAGTGGTTCAACCAGCTGCCAGGAGGATTTCATCGAAGCTCAAATGGACTTATATAGAATTTAGGTTATTGACTGACACTCCTATTATTCAAAAGCTTGAAAATCGTTTTGATATTTACTTCTTTCCTTCCTCTTCTCCAATTTCTTTTTACTTTCTCCGTCTTAGGTACCTTCTTACTAACTTAGAGGAAACTATTCCACATGGTAGTACATTTTATAAAACATTTCATTATTGCATTTGATTTGAAACTTAATGGTGTATCATTTACCCAAATCATTGAAAGTTCTTTTATATATAATGCTAAAGAAAAGTTCTTATCCAGATACTAGGACTTGAATCTCGCATTTGATACAGTATTTCTGTTTTAACCTCAGCATTTTTTAAGATGCTCTGATTTCTTTTAAAGCACTGTACATGAACAATGGAATATGCATTTTAAATTTTATGATAATTATCTGGTAATGTCTTCTGTGACTTTTCTCACTCAATATTTCCTACCAGCATGTGATTATTGTAGAAGTTTGCCTATTAAAATTCAAATGAGGTAGCAAGGTGTAAATTGTTTCACGAATGTTTTTCTCCATCTTTTGAAAATTCTTCATGTTTATAGCTCTCTCACTTGCTCTTTTTTTTTTTTTTTACATGATGCTGAAGTTTTATATGGAAAAAAACTGGAGCAACAAGCGTTGCAGTTCTTAAATAAGGGGCATGCACATTTCCATCATGGTGTCTTTGAAATGGAAACTGTGTGGTTTCCAAGTCATCCAGAGCATGAGATGCTAATTAGGAATACCTCTAAATCTTGGGAATGTGGCCCTATGTAAGCCAGTTTCCAAAGTTTTTAATATCACATAAGAGAAGTTGGGGCTGGAGGCAATGTGGTAATCTCACTCCTGAGGCATGTAGATGTAGCCTGACTAAGTTGCTTATGAAAATGTGATTTCTTAGGGCTTCGGGCAATATGATTTAAGGAAGGAAGCCAGGGGATTTTGATATAGCACTGGAGTGACAGGTTAATATTATTAGGAGAAGAGAGTGGGGATGTAGGCTTTTTCCATTTCGGTTTTCGATTTTGTCAATAGGATTGGCACTGTAATTATCTCTGGATTCGTCACAGGCCTAGACATTTGTTAAAAGTGAATATAAGGTAAACTGTAACTTGACAGGAAATTTGTTTGAAAAGATATAATGCAAAAAAAAAGGGCAAAAAGTTCAAACTGCAAAAAAAGTTAAGCATTTTTAAAACTTGACTACTGAAACAATATTATCTTTGAAAAGATGTGCTGATAGAGACAGCTGTAGGGAGTCTGCTCACTGTCAGGATGTGATAAGTGCAGAGCCAGGAAGCTTTCTCACAGGAAAGATTGCACCAGTGTCAAGCTATTAGCTTCAGCATCTCCAGTCCTTCCACCCCAGGGCTTTCACTCTACCTCGATGCATACCTAGGCACTAACAACTCAGAACACAGGAGAAGGAAGAGGGAAATTACCTCTTTCATGGAGTGCTAGCAACAGAGGTCCGGCTTCTCAATTCATCGATTATCACTGCTGTACTTAAGAGTCACTGCATTTCCACGCTGTGAACAAAGGCATCACTGTAGAAACCTGCTAGTTGCTTCCTGTGCTTTATTTTCATATGTTTCAAATAAATATCTAGACATGTTAGAAAAATAGGAAAGGCATGTACTCGTTTTGAAGGTGAAGAACTTTGTAAATTTAAAGTACAGAAAGGAATTAGAAAGCATCCTCAAGGCAATCTTAATAAGTTGCAATCAAACTTTTTAACAAAGGATCATGAAAACTTTGGAAGAATGCACCTAATTCTTCTGAAAGAGTAGCCAAATGTGTAGTTATTTCATGCAGAGGTGCTGAAGAAATTATGGACAGGATTTACTATAACAATCTTTCCCTTTATAATTTCTGTATAAAAATGACGTCTTTACAACAGTAGGGCAAACTAAATAAATGAAGATGTGGCACAAGTAATTTTTTAAAAAAATAAAGGAGGAGACTATTTGTCCTCATAATAATGAGTCAGAATATGATGTTAGTTTAGATCACACTGGACAAAAGTATAGTACTGACCTGTTTTTATTTAACTATATCTGTAAACATAAAAATTTTAGCTGGTTGGTTTTAGTAACAGGAAAAGCTAAAAGTATGTGAAGTAAGCAAGTAAATTCCTAATCATCCCAGCCTATCATTTAATGCTTTGTATATTACATATTAAATATTTCTATCTCTTCTTTTCAAAGTATGTGATGATGGTGTAAAGTCCTAGCTAGAGTCACAAAATATTCTATGCAAGTTATTATCTTCTATGGTCATCTTTCAATATAATAAAAAATATAAATGAGTGCTTTGTATCATTTTCATTTAGCATAGTACAATTTAACATGGCCAAACAAATTAAATGGTGTCATATCTCCAAGCTGGGGAACATTCGTTTTGGTTGATTCTGTACCAGTGGCTACTAATGTATTTAACCACATTCATCCAAATTCGTGAAAACTCTATTTATTACTCACTGTTCTAGGAGATGTTCAAGATAGAAGTGATCATTATGACCAACATTTTGTTCACAAGGAAGATAAGGAAAATAATTGTCATACAGTGAAATGTGCAGTCACAAAGACGGTGTGATGAAAGGCTCGGCAGGGAGGAGCCTGATTAGCCAGCAGTCCAAAGGCAAAGACACATGAGGTTTCTCTGAACATGACTGATGAGATGGTTTAGCAAGTTGATTTAGACACAAAGGGATGAAGATTGTTCACCCCAAGGAACAGTACAGTCTATGAAACAGAAACTACCTTTTTAAATTCTCCTGTGAAGTCTCCCTTCTTTATTACCCCTACATAGCATGAAGTCATGTGCTATAGACATGACTTTGTTCAGTGTTGTAGACATTCAAGAAAACCCCAAGGCCCACCTGAGAGCACTGAAACATTCTACTGTTTGTTTTTATGTATTTTTTTCTTTTGCAAAGTAGGTGGATTATTATTATATTTAAAGTATGATATGCCATGCATCGTTTCTACTTTTCCAGGTGATGAACTCTACCAAGAAAACAGAAGGTGACAATCCATAAACTATAGGTCAGAGAATTCCTGTTGGGAATATGAGCTTCAGTAATATTTATGACTGTGTTAGGGAAAATTAGCTGGTCTTTCTTCCATTCTAAGTTGCCTTTGGGGGGGTTGTAGGGGTAGGGTGTCATTGAGACAGGATTTCTCTGTGTAACAGTCTTAAGCCATGGATATCTTCTTGGAAATCACTTTGTAGACCAGGCTGACCTCCAACTTCACAGAGATCCACCTACTTACTTCTGCCATCTTAGCACTGGGATAAAGGCATTTGCCACAGTACTCAACCCATTGTAAGTTTTTATAACCAGATACTCCTGAAGGAAATAAAAATAA
The DNA here is from genome assembly GCA_028551405.1 of Uromys caudimaculatus. NCBI lineage: Eukaryota > Metazoa > Chordata > Mammalia > Rodentia > Muridae > Uromys > Uromys caudimaculatus. The sequence goes on from CM052713.1 coordinate 43,595,734, forward strand.
TATCAGAACAGTTGTCAAGCAGGTTGCATGTGCTAAGAATCAAACTTTCTATCCATTGAGAAGAACAAAACGACCACTGGGATCTTGTGAGAAAGAGCGGACTACTGCTTTGTCCTATTATGTGTAGTTAGAAAGAGGGGGTTAACACTCTCCTGTGGGCTCTGAAATACTTTATCTAACTGTATTTCCATAGAAAAAATATTTCTAAGCTGTAAACATCCACTAAAGTATAACAGATGCATTCACATACTCGACTTGGAAGACTACACGCACTGGAGTTCAGCTGCCTGCAAATCCACTGGGAATCCCCCTGAGCCTAGTTCTAGGGATCATTTTTGTTCTTGATTTTGTTTTTTTGTTCTGTTGTTTCTCCATTTTTCCTTCCTATGTTGCTTTCTTCTTTATATTATTTTAAAATTAACTTTCATTTTGCTTTCATTGATCTTGCCCTGTTTTCTTTTATAAACCACATTTGATCCATATGTTTTGTTTTGTTTTTTAAATAGGTATAAGCTTAATATATGTTACTAACAAGCTTTCCAGTCTTGCAGCTCATGCTTGCTTTGTTCTCTCTGTAGGTACATTTCTTCACTGGTAGATAATTCCATCTTATAGGCAAGCTGACTACAACTCTAGTTACTAGTCTCCTACTAGCCAGCCAGTTGGTTACTGCCTGAGACTCAAGCCAGTATCTCTAGACACAGAATTAACTGATTGCAATTAGATAGAGTAAATATTACATAGCTTTCAGTAAGAACTCACATGAATTAAAAATTATTTTTATTATATTTAAATCATCTAGTTTTCAATTCAAGATTTAGACATAGGAGAATGAAGGTATATTGCTGTTTGTTGATCCACTATTTATGGATTATGTAAATGATTTCAGGAGATAATATTTTGTTAAATATTGTCAAAATGAAAGTGTTAATTAGCTACTTTAAGTGTTGATAATAGGTTTATCTTCAAACAAATGGAAATTTCCAGTATATCCATCGATCTTATCCTCCAAAGATTGTGTAAGGCTCTTCCTATGATCAATGTAACTGACACTGTGACAGGAGTGTGCTAACATCAAACAATGTATGATCAATACTGTACCTGCAGCTGTGGATAATACTTGAGTAAATAGCCTTAGTACTTTGACTGATTTGTTAGACTATCAATAAATAATCAGTAAATAGTGAAAACAAGTTAGCGTTTTTCCTGGCAAGACAAAAGAAGGAGGCCTTAGACTAAGATTAGGAAGAGTTTTATTCTTATCACTAGCTTGGACCAAAAATTTAAAGAAAGGAAGTTATTAAGAGTGAATATTGGAATTCACAGAGCATCTCTGAGAATGTCTAGGATGTTGTGCCCTACAACATCAATGGAGCATAGACGCAGAGCAGAAGAAGTGAACAGTTCATTAAGATACATAAGGTATCTAAGGAACAGAAAGCAGGCCTGAACACTGTAAATGAGTGGAGTATTGTAGCTGTAGAAAATATAGGGTGGGCTGCTTTTATGTCACGCAATAGTGTGGGCTTTTTGGATCATTTTCAAACTCAAGCTCTCTAATGCCTACTCTACCTGTTGCATGAAGTTCTTAACTTCATCTATCACATGTCTTTTTAGCATCTTAATCTCTACTCAGTGGTGTACAGGATATAAGGAGCACCTCTGCCATTGGCTTCGACCTGCTCTAGTTCCTCTTATTGTGGAGAGATAAGTGTTTGTACTTCTCTTTTGCCAATACGTATTTCCTAATAATAATATTATAGCTTTCATGTAAGTCCTTAAAGACCTGACTCTTTACTTACTTTTCTGTCTTACCTGAATATCCTAACCATTTTAAGAACTTACAAGTCTTCATACAGTGCTTTTTCATTCTCCTCACCTATAAACACAATTAGTACACTAAGGATATAGAAATAATTAAATTCTTTCCCTTCTCTAATTGCCCCTAGACACATTACTTCTGAGGTTATATTTGTAGGATTTTTCTCAGTCTCAAGAATTTCTTCAGTGCAGCTGGGAACTCTCCTAGGACTATTTTTAGAAAAAAGTTGTAAAATATTTTTATTTTAAAATATTCTAATTTTTAAAAATTCTAAAAATAGAAATAGATCCCAAAGTTTAAAAATGCCACTTTTGGGATGAAGTAAATATCTAGAATGACTGTCTCCTATTCACAAAGCCCTACTCTCATTCTCATCACTGTGGGAACCAGGCATGAGGGGGCTTTAATTTAATTGGTCCTCTGAGGTAGGTATTCATGAGAAAACTAAAAGATCATTCTCAGCTATAAAGTGAGTTCAAAGTCAGTCGGGGATATATAAGACTCTATTTCAAAACACAAAAATGCACAGCTAAAGTAAAACACAACCAGTTCTATCACTGCAGTGTTAGATTAAAGGTTATATTTTGGGAGGTCTAAACTAGTCTCTCACTATAGCTTAATCAGAAAATTGATAGTAGACAGGCATGGATAGCTTACTAAGGATGGTCATATTGAGAAAAGGATGTCAAGCATCAAGTCTTCCCTGGTGTGTACAAACATGCAAATGCTTTCTGTAGGGGTGAATTATAATCATAGTTAAGCAGTCTTGGTCAAACTGGTGTGATTGATCATTATCTCAGTTCTGTTTCTATGAACTAACTTCAGAGGAATCCATGTAGGTGGGAAAAGATTCATGAGCCCATCTCTTTTATCAGGATATTGAAACAATGGACACAAAAGAATTAAAATTGCCTCAGAAATCTCATGTTGGGAAATTGGACAGGCTGAAGCCCTGGTTCAGCTAGAAAAAGAACTAGCACCCCATGATAGATTGGGCATGGTTCTGACAATTCATATTAATGTATAATATTTTTTTGGCTTTTATTCCATCTTTGTCATAAAATTCTAACAGATGTACAGAGATGAGAAAAACTAGAAGACTTTATGCTACTTTACAAAATTATAAGTAAATTTATTCACTTTTATCAAGTTCTTTCTTAATTTCCTTAAAGAAGTGAGGATTTTCACATGTAAGTTCTTTGTAACAGAAAGACTGTCACTGTTGTCATTGATTAGGAGGCTGGTTTTCATGGGTTGAGAGTTGAATTTCTGCACAAAGAATAATATTCTCATCTCTTGTCACACTATGGTTACTTCCATAAAAAGGTGTTTATGGTGTGGGTCATCCTGGGGTCCTCTGTCTGAAGGGCTCCTCTTTCTAGTATCCAAGGTGACAACTGGTTGATAGTAATGGTGACACTTCCACATAGCTTTCCAAGTGCCCTGGCATGGGGACACTACAAAAGTTCCATATCCTCTCTACTCTCATCTTAAGAACCTCATTCTTGAAAATGGATGAGATAAATTAGGTAAATTTATGGGAAACCAACCTTGCATGACCTGTTTTAACATGTCTTTATGCAATGCAGAAGTGAATAGGAATCTGACCAAAAAGTAGACAACTCAGACTGAAGACAGAAATGCAAGCTTTATCATGTTCACGGGAAGTTCATCAGGCATCCTAAGGCATAAGGGAAGTGTCAGTGCTTTTCAATAAAAGCAGCTGTTCTTCTTTGTTAAAGTTCTACATGGCAGTCTGGCACTTCTGACTCAATAGCATAAATAGGAAATATCATAATCATCTGCTAAGTTTGGATTAATTCTAGGGAAGCTTTTCAAACTCAAAAGGTTTTACTCATTTATAGAAAATATCCTAAAAAGCATATAGGTGATGAACCTGATAAAAGAAATCTATATGGTGCTATGTTGAAAAGAGATTATAGAACCTACAAATACTGTATAGGTGTACCACAATATAGGCACCAATCTTGTATATCCAATCCTATTCCCTTTGGGCTTCTGGGATTTACTGTGTAGATAGGATGAATTATATCATTGGTGATTGATTATTGGCCTAGCATTCATCAGTTTGAAAAAGCTAGTAGCTATGCTAAAAAGTCCTTGACATCACACTGTTGATTCCCCGTGGATTCCAGCCTTCATCCTGAGGTTTTCTGGGAGTTTCCAATAGTAGCATGTTTCACAATTATGCAAAGGCACATCACTTGAAACATTTTAGTTGTTTAAGACCTCATTGCCAGGGAAGTAAATGGAGACAAAATAGTATGTGTAAGTGTGATGCACACACTTCTTTTAAACAAGTTTTAATCTGCATATTTAAAGTATACACCACAGTGTTATACAGTGCCTACGTAAAGTGGCTGTTGCAGTGAAACAAATGAACATCTCCTACCTCACATTATCCTTCATCAACTACAGCTATATTTAGTAAAATGTAACAGCATTCTTACCCTATATTTGCACACACACACACACACACACACACACACACACACACACATATACACACATTCACATTGACACACAGGTGCACATATACTTTTTTAGTTACAGTATTAAATTTGGTATTTAAATTTTTATTTTATTCTCCATATCCATATATATGATCTTTTTCCATAGCACAGGCTAAAGAGAGAACATATAAAACATTTTGTTCATACCAGGCTAACTTCATGTTATATAATGGAAGCCAAGGCTGTCCTTGTAACAAAGTACCTTTGTTCCTATATTTTTATAAATTTATAATAAGATTTATATGTATTTTATTAAAGCACAATACTGAACAAATCTTAATGTCATAATTTTTTATTTTCTTATCTTTGCTGTGCATATATTGAGTTGTAAATTCAATTCTCTGTCATTAATTTGCCATCTAGCGTTTCTGTGATTATGCTAATTTTAATTGCCTTACAAGTTTAATTCATTCTTATTAACCAAACTGGTGTCATATAACAACTTCATCTCTATATTTCTAATATATCAACATTATTGTGTCATCTAAAGAGTCTCAGATAACATAGTAAAATAGAAACTTATTTGGGGTCTTAAAGTTGAAATTGGAGAAGCCTAATTTCCACTAAAAGCCATAATGTGTTCCTATAAACCAGAGTTTTGAAGGTGTTTTCAGGATTAAAGGCTAAGGATTCTTACCTGAGTCAAACAAATCTTTACTTCTCTTTTGTGGACAAAAGTCAGAAAATGTACTTTATTACAAACATGCTGAGAATTTCACACATGGGTATCACATTTGCGTCATTTCCTTCTCCTCATCCCATGCCTCCTATATCTTCTCTATTTTTGTCTCAAATTCACAATCTTTTCTTTGTTGGGAATTAGTTCTAATGCTTTGTCTTAATTCAACTCCCAAAAGCCATTTTTCCAGACCCGAGGGTGCCTGGCCCCAGCTGGCTTTGATTGGTAATAAAGAATTGTCATACAGACAATAGCAGGACTTTTTGATTGCTATGACAAGGGACCCAGAGAGAGGGGAGGAAAGGAGAATCAACATGACTTGGAGACGGAGGAATCAAATTTAAGAGCTGCAGGAGAGAAAGTATCCAACAATGTAGGCACAAAGGAAATGTGACCCTATTTGGGGGGGGGGGGGCTGCTGCCGAGAAGTTAACATGGCAGCAAAGGTAAAATAGTCACTGATCCAGAGGTCTAATTATCGTGTTTCTGACCAATCATTTGGATCTGTCCATTCTACAGTCATTTTTTTTTTTTTTTTTTTTTTTTGTCTTTGGACTTTGACTAGTTGTGGATTTCTATAATGGTCCCTGCTTGCTGAAAATGAAGCATATTTAATGACCTGTGAGAGCTATTCTGATCTAAAGGTATGAGAATAACTATTTTGAATAAATTTAGAAGTGTTATAGTAATAAGTTCTTTTCAAAGATCCATGATATTATGGACCGCAGCCACAGGGAGTTTAATAGTTACATTTACAGTTGCGGGTATTAATACCCATGTTTAGTGGGTTTTAAGTCCAATTAGATAGCTACTGATTACCCCTAGGCTAAAAGTAACATTATTGTAACCTTAAAATACTCTTTTGACTTGTCAGCAGGTTCACAGAGTTGTCATGATAGCACAATATGGAAACTGGTTCACAAACTAGAGATGCTACACCTTTCATAATTTCAAACTGAGAAAAGAAATGAAAATACCAATATCTCTCTATAATATCTAAACTCAACCCCTGAGTAAGAAGGCTAATGTAAATTTTTGATCAAAATTCAATCAGAAAAATGCTCTCTTTCCTATACTTGAGACATATACAATAAGTGTGTATGTCCTGTGATTTAGAAATTTTAACATAGAAAAAAATAATGTATACAGTTGGTCACACATTTTGGCCTTCAAACTCCATCCTTTCACACTTGCTGAGAGTAATCTCATGGCCGAACAGGTCTGAAAATCAAGTGGCATTCAGGGATGTCTTTATTGTACAATGATGACACAAATCACCGTTCTGGAAACAGGCAAAGGAATAATGAAATAAATCCCCCCTCTCTGTCTGTCTATCTGTCTGTCTCTCATGTGTAAAATTATATGTAAATAATAGCAAACTACAAATAACCAAAAGCATACTTCTGAAGGAAATACCATAAAAAATTATTATACTTAGTGAGCATCACATTCCCAAGGAAACATTAATGAGATATCCAAAATAAAGAATAAGACAAAAATTTCTTCTTTCTCACTTCTATACACAAGCTTGGCTCTGGCTTAAGAATGAGTTTAAAATGGTTCTTTCACTAGATGTTGTGACATAGGCCTTTCATCTGAGCACTTACACAGTGGCAAGTAGATTTCTGTGAGTTCCAGGCCAGACTGGTCTCCATAGAGAAACACCCAGTTACCAGCCAGCAAGGACTATACAAAGAGGCCCAGTCTCATAAATACAATAAATAAAAATTGGAAGCTAGAGAGATGGCTCAGTGGTTATGACTACTTGCTGCTCTTGTAGAGGAACTGGGTTTAGTCCCAGCAACTAAGAAACCACATAATATTCCTGTGAGTAAGTCTAGTTTAGGGGATCTGATCCCTTTTCTGACCTCCCAAGGCTCCAGAATACACATAGAATACATAATACAGTGAAGTATACCAATATATACACAAGTGTCAAAGTTATTAGGAAAGACTTTATAAAACAGGAAGTATTTCTGAGCAACAGATAGAAAGAGGACTGGAAAAGTATCTTCTGATAGAAAAAAATTCAATGGAGAGATTAAACAAAAAAACCACCTTTGTGGGTTACATAAATAGACTACCTAGAAAAGCTTGCCATATATAGAGTATGATAAAATTAAGCTAAGCATTGTGAAAAGAAAATGGTAAGATATTACTATAAATTAATGGTTCTGAACTTTGTCCTCCTGACACATGGGTATCAGTAATAGCTGAAGGAAGAAAAATTAACACTGATGGAATTATTTTTAAAATTAATTTAAAAATAAATTTTGTAACACACCTTGGAAAATGACTATAGTAGTTAAGGCACAATATCTAGCCATTTTAGAAACTCAATAAAAATTTATTCAATAAATTAATGTCTGAAATAACAAAAGTTAGACTCCCCCAAAACCAAATTACTCAATTCAAAAATGGGGTACAGAGGTAAACAGAGAATTCTCAACAGGGGAATCTCAAATAGCCAAGAAGCACTTAAAAACGTATTCATTATCCTTAGTTATAAAGGAAATGCAAATCAAACTACACTGAGATTCCACCTTAGACCAATCAGAATGGCTCAGATCAAAAACTCCAGTGACTGCATATGCTGGCGAGGATGCAGAGAAAAGGGAACACTCTTTCATAGTGGGTAGGATTGCAAACTGGTCTAACTACTCTGGAAATAAATCTGGTGGTTCCTCAGAAAAAATTGAAACCAGTTCTACCTGAAGACCCAGGTATACTGCCTCTGTGCTTATACATAAAAGATGTTCCACCATATCCCAAGAACAAGTGTTCCATTATGTTCATAGCAGACTTATTGATAATAGCGAGAAACTGGAATCAACCCAGATGTCCATCAACCAAAGGATGGATACAGAAAATGTGGTTCATTTACACAATGGAATACTATTCAGTTATTAAAAACAAGGACATCGTGAATTTTGCGGGCAAATGAATGGAACTAGAAAATATCATCCTGAGTGAGATAACTCTGATCCAAAAGACAGGCATGGTATGTACTCACTTATAAGTGGATATTAGCCAAAAGTACAGAATCACATGATCCACCCCACAGAAGTTAAACAAGAAGGAAGGCCCAAGTGAGGTTGCTTCAATCCCACTTAGAACAGGGAGGTATAGGGAGGAAGAGACCTGAGTGGGAAAGAGGAAGAGGAAGGAAAAAGGGTAACAGGATCAGGTATGGGTTGTGGGGGCTGATGGGAGGGACAGGAGAAAAGCCCAAAGGGCCAGGAGAATTAATGGAAATATGCAGCTTCTGGGGGTGGGGGTAGGGCAAACGTCTTGAAGGTCTCAGAGACCTGGGATATGAGAGGCTCCCATAACTCAATAAGAGTGACCTTTCGTGAAATGCCCAAGTGATGATACTACTTCCAGTATATAGACAGGGTCTCCAGTGGAAAGATGGGGACACTAACCTACCTTCAAAACGTTTGACCCAGAATTATTCCTGTCTGGAAGAAATGAAGGGAGAAAAAATGGATTAGAGACTGAAAGAAAGGCTTTCCAGTGACCGGCTTAACTGGGGATCCATCGCATGGGTGGACACCAAATCCAGACACTATTACTGATGCTGTTTTCTTTGCAGAAAACATTTTAACGTGGCTGTCCTCTGAGAGGCTCTATCAGCAGCTGACTGAGACAGATACAGTTACTTAAACCAACCATTGGACTGAGGGACCCCTATGGAAGGGTTAGAGGAAGGGCTAAAGCTATTGAAGGAGACGGCAACCTTACAGGAGTACCAACAGTGTAAAATAACCTGGATCCGTGGAAGCTTCCCTAGAGTAATCCACCAGCCATGTCCTCTGGCCTCAGTGAGAACGGATGCATCTAATCCTGTAGAGACTTTATGCCCCATGGTAGGGGGATAATAGGGCATGAGTGGGTAGGGCAGCACCCTACCATAGGCAAAGGGGAGGGTTTATTCGTTGAAGAACATTATTTTTTTTAAATGTGTAATGGTCTCTTTCTGCTAAAATATTCTCTCTCCCTTTATTTATATGCTGAGAATCAATCCTTTATTTAAAGCCCATTTGCTCAAATCCTACCAGAAGCTTTCTTAGGCACTTGGATCTGCTTTACTTGCAGTACTTATCTTATTTTGAACATCAGTTTACACCCCACTCTATTAGAAACATCTTTCACTAGCATCATGCTAAGACGCTAGGAAGAGTTTGAGAGGAAGAACATATAATGTTTCTTGTTTTCCTCACTTATAATTTCTAGAGTAGTACTCTGCCTAAAAGGAAACCTGAATAATTGTCTGATAAAATAAAATAGAGTAAAACAAATATTAAACATGATCAAATTGATCAACATGATTAGCATTTAGAACAAATCCTAAATGGACCTAGATAATGACCATCAGTTCACGAACATCTATAATCAAAATGTGGTACCTTCATACAATGAAATATTATTCAGCTCTAAGTTATATACTCTTAAATAAAGAATTTCCCCAGAGTTTGTATATTCATTTTTGGTATCATGTAGAGTTCTTAGAATCACATTTAATATCTTCAAATGTCATTTGCTTGCCATTACTCTTTTTTTCCATTTTTAAAAAATAATCAATGATTTCAAGACTATCACAGGACCTAGACTGGATCAGAAACTGTTGCATATATAAATGTGGCTCAAACTTGACTGAAGACATGACTTTGGGACAGTTATATTCTACTGAACAATACAACACTTGGAAGAACACAGATTTTATTTTGCAATAAAAATTGTAATGGGTCTTTTAGGTTCTGTTCAACAGGACGTATTACACTCTAATAGGAGTGAGTGTCACCTATAGTTCGGAATGAATGGTACACTCTGAAGTTTCACACATGAGCTCTAGTTGTTCATAATGGGAATTAAACATCTATCGATACTAGTGAAATTTCTTTTTCCACATTCTAGTTTCTGTCTTTCCTGGGAAAGCTTGTCTGAGAAGAGGTGTGATAACTGGCATACGGCATGCTTTGAATAAATTAATCCATTTAGAAATATTGTGCCAGCTCAAACTTGAGTCTGCTTTATATTTCTAATATTATCTTTTATCCACTGCTATAATTTATACCTTTTCTAAAACTTACAACATTCTGCAGTTTGACTTTGTAACATGTATATCTCTTTTGGCTCAATTGACAACTAACTTTTCTAATTATTTTCTTGAGGGAAAGTTACAATATCCATAGAGATTTGAAGTAGCATGTGTGAAAAAACATCTGAAAAAATTAAAGTTTTTGGACAGATGTTATAAGAGTCTTGTAGAAAAAGCTATCAGCATTACACTTCCAATTCTAATTTACTTTACATCAGGCATTTAAATTTATTATCTTTAGGCCATATGCTCCAAATGAAGCTGGCTTCTATATTCATGAATCAGTGACAATGAACAGTTAAGTTCTGCTAATTCAGAAAGGTGAAGTTGAGTGAGCTTATTTAAATGGCAGAATATTTGTAACTACAAATTCTGCATACCATCAGAAGACTTCCCAAAAAAAAACCCTTGCCATATGTTTAAAAACCGTGATGAAAATGGTTTAAGAAAAAAATGCAACTTTTCCACAGCTATAGTTGAGAATATCTTAGCATTCCCATTAAAATTCTATTTTAAGAGCTATAAACTTGGACATGGAATTCATTGTAGGCTTAAATGTAGCATCTGAATTCAAAGGGAACATTATGATATATAATATCTTAAAATAATTAAATGATTTCTCACATTTCATGAATGGCTAATATCTTAGCAGTGCTGTTGGAATTGAGTTAAGTTTTTTTACTGCAGCAAACAGACTAATCCTCCTTATGACTGACTTAGCTATTATAATCATGATACATCACACATACCAGTCATAGTATCCATGAATATTCACTGTGTTTGCTAGAAATACCATAAGTAAATATAGGAAGAAAAAGTAGGAGCAGAAAAAGTAGCATTTCTTGGCCTTCCGAAGATCTTGGTTTGAATCCAAGGACATATTATAGGTTTTCTGGAAAAAGCACACACATGGAAACAGCATGTTTTGGCAGTGAACCTCTAGAAACTAGGTTCCAAAATGTTAAGAACCTACTTAAATAATCAAGACACTTCAAGTTGGAAGGATCAGTGAAAATTTTGTTAAAAAAAAAAAAAAAAAATTCTCTCCATTTTAAGGCATTGTTCATCTCCATATTCACCCCAATCAAAATCAGTATAAATGAACAACAGCTCAGAAAGCTGTTAAGAGAGTCCATTCCCATCTGAAGCATAGCTCCAAAATGCTATTTTTATGAACAATATTGCTCATTCTGAAGCTTAATGTGATTAAATACATAATACAGAAGAGCCAAAAGCTTCTGAATTCTCACAAAAGTGTGTCAGAATCTTAGGATGATAGAGTAAAATATCAGCCCCTGTTACTTTCAGATTCTAAGGAATCATGAATCCCAATGGTTTTTTGTTGATTTTGTTGTTGCTTGTTTTGTTTGTTTTTCATTTAGTTGGTTTTTGTCTTTTGTTTTTTGTTTGTTTTGGGTTTTTTTGTTTTTTTTTTGTTTGTTTGTTTTTCTATTCATTCACTTTTGTATTGGATATTTTATTCATGTACATTTTAAAATTTGTTCCCATTACAGGTTTCCCCTCCCCAAACCCCCTATCCCATTCCGCTCCTCTTTGCCTCTTTGAGGGTACTTTCCCACCCACCTACCCATTTTCCCTTCCCCAGTTTAGCATCCCCTTAAGCGGGGGTATCAGGCCTCCACAGAACCAAGGGACTCCTCTCCCATTGATGTCAGGTAAGGCCATCCTCTGCTACATATGTAAGTGGAGCCATGGGTCCCACCATGTGTACCTTTTGGTTGGTGGTTTAGTCCCTGGGAGCTCTAGGTGGTCCAGCTAATTAATATTGTTGTTCTTCCTATGGCTGTGAATATCTGCATCTATATTGGTTGTGTGCAGGCAGAGCCTCTCAGAAGGCAGCTATACCAGGCTCCTGTCAGCAAATGCTTCTTGGCATTAGCAATAGTGACTGGGTTTGGTGTCTGCATATGAAATGGATCTCCAGGTGGAGCAGCCTCTGTATGGCATTTCCTTCAATCTCTGCTCCACTCTTTGTTCCTGTATTTCCTTTTTTAAAAATTTTTAGATATTTACTTTATATACATTTCAAATGTTTTCCCCTTTGGAAACCCCCTATTCTATTCCTCCTACCCCTAACTCTATGAGGGTGCTCCCCCACCCACCCACCCACTCCCCTCTTCCTTCCCTAGCATTCCCCTACACTGGGGCATCTAACACCCTCAGACCCAAGGGCCTCTCCTCCCACTGATGGGCAACAAGGCCCTCCTATGCCACATATGTGGCCAGCACCATGAATCCCTCCATGTGTATACTTTGGTTGTTGGTCCAGTCTCCAGGAACTCCCTACATGGGGCTGCAAAACCCCTCAGCTCCTTTGGTCCTTTCTCTAACTCCTCCATCTGGGACCCCATGCTCAGTCCAATGGTTGGCTGTGAGCATCTGTCTCTATATTTGTCAGGCTCTGCCTGAGCCTCTCTGGAGACAGCTTATCATGCTTCCATTAGCAAGCACTTCCCAGCATTCCAAACCCATGTCCGGGTTTGGTTGCTATATATGGGCTGTATCCCCAGATGGGGTAATCTCAGGCTTGCCTTTCCTTGAGTCTCTGCTCCACACTTTGCCTCAATATTTCCCCATGTGAGTATTTCGTTCACCCTTCTAAGAAGATAGGAAAAATTCTGTGTTAAAATTTTTGAGGTCCCTCAACTGGGTCAATGCTTATCTACTGGAGAAGGTCTCTGAGGTTCTATCTCCCCTTGTTGGATATTTTGGCTAATGTCATCCCTGTTGGGTCCTAGGAACCTCTTGCTTTCCTAGTGTCTGGGACTTTCTAGTGGCTACCACCAGTTCTCCAGCCCCCACTGCTACATATTTCTTTTCAATATCATGACCCTCAGTTAATTCTCTCTTGTCTCTTTCTGAACCTAATCCTGTGCCCCCCTCTTTCCTTCTTCTTCCTTTCTCCTTCCAAGATCCCTCCCTACCTTTACCACCATTTATTATTATGTTCTCCCTTCTAAGTAGGATTGAAACATCCACACTTTGGTCTTCCTTCTTAAGCTTCATATGGTCTGTGAGTTGTATCATGGGTGTTCGGAGATCTTGGGGTAATACCTATTTATCAATGAGTACATAATATGTGTGTTCTTTTGTGCCTGAGTTACCTCACTTAGGATTATATTTTCTAGTTCTATCCACTTTTCTGCTAATTTCATGAAGTCATTGTTTGATAAAGAAGCCAAAATCAATCAATGGGAAAAAAAAGACAGCATATTCCACAAATGGTGCTGGTTCAAGTGGCTGTCAGCCTCTAGAAGAATGAAAATTGATCCATTTTTATCTCCTTGTACAAAGCTCAAGTCCAAATGTATGAAAGCCCTCCACATAAAACAGATACTCTGAATCTAATAGAAAAGAAAATGGGAAATAGAACACATTAGAACAGGGGGAAAATTTCCTAAACCGAACACCAATTGATCAGGCTCTAAATCAACTATTGACAAATGGGATCTCATAAAATTGAAAAGCTTATGTAAGGCAGAGTACACTGTAAATAGGGTAAAATGGCAATCAAAAGCTTGGGAGAATATCTTTCAAACCCTACATCCATTAGAGAGCTAATATCCATTGTGTACAAAGAACTCAAAAAGTTAGACACCAGAGAACCAAATAACTCTATTTAAAAATGGGGTACAGAACTAAACAAAGAATTCTCAACTGAGGAATATCTAATGACTGAGAAGCACCTAAAGAAATGTTCAACATCCTTAGTCATCAGGGAAATGCAAATCAAAACAACCCTGAGGTTTCACCTCACACCAGTCAGAATGGCTAAGATCAAAAACTCAGGTGACAGCAGATGCTGGTGAGGATGTGAAGAAAGAAGAACACCCCTCCATTGCTGGTGGGATTGCAAGCTGGTACCGCCACTCTGGGAAATCAGCCTGGCAGATCCTCCAAAAGTAGAAATAGTTCTATCTGAAGGCCAAGCTATACTACTCTTTGGCATATACCCAAAAATGCTCCAACATATAACAAGGACACATGTTCATAGAAGCCTTATTTATAATAGCCAGAAGCTGAAAACAACTAAGATGTCCCTCAATGGAAGAATGGATACAGAAAATTGGTACATTTATACAATGAAGTAGTACTCAACTATTTGTTTACTTTTTGTGTGCTCATGGTTGCATATTTGGGCATATTCATGTACACATCTGTATAGAGACCATATGTCAGTTTTGAGAGTCTTCATTTATCTCTCTTCATCTTATTTTTGAAAACAGTTATCTCACTGAATCTCTAGTTCACTAATCATCCAGAACATCATTTTACTTAAATACATCTACTTGCTCTGCCTCCCCAGAGCTTTTGTTACTTTGTCAACTGAGACAAGTCTTCCACAACAATCTCATTGGCTTTAAAAACTAGTATTAATTAGATAAATAGAAAGCAACAACCCTCCACTTATCACACAGCATTTTTAATAAAACCTAGTTGTAAACATTTTATATGATGCAGGAACCAAATGCCCTTGAAGAAAATAGCTCTATTAACTCCCCTTGTCTAATATTTAGAAGGAGGTTGACCTGGAATTCTTGATGTTTCATGTGATAGTGATGTAAGACACATGGAATCATCATGATAATAATAAGGCAAAACAAATCATGAGCTATAATAAGTCCAACTTCCAAATTTTGAAGTATTGATATAATCGCACCTGTTCAGAGTATACTCAGAAGTATAAAACCATGACCTTTAGTCTCAGACTTGAAATTTTTGGTTTAGTAGACAGTTCTTATGTTGACCCATTAATTATTTGTGCTAAATGTTTATCATGCTGATCAATTTGATCATGTTTAATATTTGTTTTACACCATTTCATTTCACAAAAATAATCATTCAGGTCTCATTCCAGGCACTGGAAACTGCTTAGAAGGGAGAAAAAGAAGAAATATTATATACTCTTTCTCTGAAATTCTTACTTGTTTCTTAGCATGATAATTTTGAAAAATATTTCTAATAGGGTGGGGTATGGACTGATCTTCAAAATAAGATAAGCAGTGCAAATAAAACAGATCCACGTATGTAAGAAAGATTTTGTAAGATTTGAACAAGTGTGCTTTAAATAGAGGATTGAATCTCAGCATATGAATAGAGGGAGAGAAAATATTTTAGTAGCAGATAGTGAGCATTATACAAGTTTTCAAAATAATAATGTTGTGAGGAGGAGTCCAAAATAATAGTATCAACCTACACAGAAAGACATGCAAAAAAATGAGGAAAGGCTTCCCTGAAAACATAATTGTTGTTTACAAGATTTTAAGCACATAACGGATGTAATAATTCTTACATTTGGAATATTGTTCTGTTAGTGATATGAAAGACAATAAGATTAAATTTAGTGAGATCTTTCAGGAAATATTCAATAGTCTCAACAAGATAGACTACTATGTTTACTCTTTGCTAATATTAGAAACATTGAGCCAACCTGTTTTATTTGAATTGTATGAGCATAAATATAAACAATGGTAGTATAGATCATACTATCTGCCAAAGATATCAAGAGCTTTTCCTTCAAATAATGCATATAACAGTATAAATGACACAGTCCATAAAAAACCCTGAATGCAGATATCCATGTTTTTGCTTTCATTCCACTATGCACTACTCATGTGTGAAAATATCTAAAGGTGGATTTGAGCTGTCAGATGTCTGTGACCATGATGGGATGTTCAGTGGAGAAAGTTATAAGGGCTAAGTTATCTCTATGCCTCTGAAGCAGTTTGCATTCTTTGATGTCAGTCAACACTACATGATGTTTTGTTAAAATAGCCACTAAAGCATGGGATTCTGAAGCTGAGCCTAGATTAGATATGTAGAAAATATTCCTGGATAATGACAGTGTTCTTTTTTTTTTTTTTTTTTTTTTTTTCTTATTTATTTTTTGATATTTTATTTACATTTCCGATGATTCCCCTTTTCTTTA
>CM052713.1:43612319-43654060 GCA_028551405.1 Uromys caudimaculatus
ACCCAGAAATGAACCCACATACCTATGGTCACTTGATCTTCGACAAAGGAGCTAAAACCACTCAGTGGAAAAAAGACAGCATCTTCAACAAATGGTGCTGGGTCAACTGGTGGTCTACATGTAGAAGAATGACAGTGTTCTTGATGAGTAATCGGCCATCTCCATTAGAACACTGTAAGGAATTCTTACAATTTTGTACATATTCCTAGCATGTGGAGAGGCTGCTGTCTAAAAACAAAGGCTGGAGATAATCAATTAATATGCAGAAATGTCCCAGTGATAGATTTTATTTTTCGGGTTCCTTTTTATACTAAGGTGATTTTTATTTGTTTGTTTGTTTGTTTGATCATTGTTATTCATTCTACCTTAATGACACAGAAAGCACAAATATCAATTTCCTGGATTTAATCATAATACTTCAAGACATGTCTAAGAGATTTTCTGTTTATTTGATTGTTTTAAATCAAGATGCCCTATATTAAACCTTCAAAATACTTTATCATTTCCCAACCAAGAACATGTTGACACAATTCAACACTGGAATCCCTGTAAGTAAATATGAAGATTAGAAACACCAAAAACCTGTATTAGAAAATGATTATGTATTCAATTAATATTTCAGAAAAGTTTGGAGATGTTACATTCTATATAGAAAAAAATCATATTCAGGAAAAAAAAAATTTCCTTTACTGGGAATTGCACAGATTTCTTGGAAAAAACTTTCATTTACAAGTTATATTTTTAAAGTGTCTAGGATTGAATCAAAAAATGCTTCTGCTTTAGAACTTCCTAAGAACACTCTTAATTTTCAGGGTGTTAAGAAACACATGTCAAATCATGATTGAGAAAGTCTCAAAAGTGCTCAAAGTTGTTGAACAGAACATTATGCAAATTTAATGTTAGACAAACTTCACCAAATATTATTATCTGGACTAGAAATATTTTATAGCACCTGATTTCAAAATGCAGAAAAATCAAGTGTGAGTCATATATTTTCTTTTCTTTCTTTTAAAAGCTAGTTAGTATATCCTTTGACTTGATCTTAGAATTTGCTTATGATTTTTAATGTAAATGTATTTTAATATTTTCTATTTATATGATTTCCAAAGCACAATGAAAACAGAGAAGTATAAGAAATATAAATCAATTTAATGCTGAGCATGGTAAGTTGATATTTTACTGAAAAGGGTTATGTATAAAAATACTATATGAAAAGTAGTTAAAACCAAAACATAGCTCTACTTGTATTTCAAGATGGATATTATCTCCAAACATTGATATAAGAATATTATAACTATCTTCAACATACAAATAAAAGCTGATATAAAAGCGAATAACAAAGTCACCAGGCACCCGTATACCATCCAAGTACAGCATCCAGACTTACAAGATTCTTACTGAAATTTGGACTTCAACATAAAACTTTAAAATCTCTCTTTTGTGGTTTGCTGGCAATAAGAATCAAAAGTTATCCTCTGTGTTTCAATGTTTGGATTAAACAAGATGTGACACTTCTGTAAAAAATGTATCTCTTTTGATATATTCTTTTCCTTGCTTTGTACATCTGTGCTTATGTACAATAAAACTAGTTATCATGGCAACTGGAGAAATGCTTGTGCTGTCTCACAGTTAAAATCTTCTTTGTTTGAGAAGTACATTTCCTGCTTGAATATATCTAATAGACATTTGCAAAGAATATTAGTGGTATTAAAATGTGTTTTTCAATGTTTTCCAAGTAGATTACAAATTGTTAATTAAACAGTATATTTGGTAGTAGCAATGAAGAAATATTTGATTAAATAAATAAAGCCAGTTGTATGTGTAAGAGTATAAATCAATTATCTGAGAGTATAAGGGTCCTTAACTTCAACAATGAGTCTTTTTTATTAAAATTGTTGAAATTATTATAAACAAATATATCAAGATACAATTAAATCTAAAGAGAAAAACATTTCAGAAAACCAATCATACATCAGAAAATTGCCAGATTTTTCAGCATTCTATGGTTTTGGACTTTTTATGTGGTAATTTGAAATAAATTAAACAAAAGAAATAATTTTGGATTCATTTAGCCAAATTTCTCAGTCATAGAACACATATGCCCATAGGGACTGTAATGGGACAAAAAATTCTATCAATTTTTGCTTTTCTTTTTGAATGATGTTCATTCTTTTTTACTTCTATTTTGATAACACACATGAATAGCAATTTGAGTATAAGATTACTTATTTATTTAATTTTTATTAAAATAATTAAAATATCTATTTATGTGTCATCTTGTGTGTATATACAGATGTCTGCTGAAGCTAGAAAAGAGAGTTGGTTTCTCTGGAACTAAACTTACAGGCAGCTATAATTTGTTCAACCTGAGTTCTGAGACCCAAACTCCAGTCCACTGCAAACCATAAGGACCTCTAACTATTCAGCTATATCCAACGTGCCAATATTGTCCTCTTTCTCTCACTTTAAAACCATGAATAAAGTGTAATCACCTTTCTGAAAGAAAAAAATTATTCAAAACCACCTTGATTACGTTAATCATTTCTTGACGCATTTTCCTTTTTAAATGAGGACTGGAAGGAGTAGAAATAACATGACAACTAAAACTTCAATGAATGACCTCACATAAAATGATTATTTCCATCTTCCTCCATTTGTCTGCAAGTTTCATTTATCTTAACATTGGAACAATATTCCATTGTATATATTTACAATATTCCACTATCCATTCATTACTTGATGGGCATCTAGGAAATTTTCATTTCTTGATTATTTTGAAGAGCAGCAATGAATATGAATGGATAAGAATCTCTGTAGTCAGATGTAGAGTCCTTTGGCTATATGTGTGAGAATGGTATCGCTGGGTCGTGTGGTACATCTACCATTAGCCTTTTGAAGAATCCCCATGTTGAATTCCATGGTGCCTTAAGTATACTGTGCTCTCAGCAGTGAATAAGAATCCTCACCATGTCTATATCCACACCAGTATATGTTACCATTTCCTTTTATCACAGGCATTATGATAATGATGAGAGAAAAATTTAATGTAATTTTAATTTCCATTCCCTGATGACCAAAATTATTGAATATTCAAAATAAATAAATATTTATCAGACAACAGCATTCCTCTTTTTGAGAATTGCCTTTAGTTTTCTTCTAGTCAGTGTTCTATTGCTATGAAAATAAGTTTTGACCAAGACAGATCTTATGAAAGAAAACATTAAATTGGGGGCTTGATTATGCTTTCAGAAGTTTAGTCAATTATCATTATTATCGCAAGTATGGCAGCATGCATACAGGAACTAGAAAAGTAACTGAGATCATGTAATGATCCATAGGCACAGACAAAAAGATACTGGATCTGGCTTGGCTTTTGAAACCCTGAAGTCCTCCACAATTTGACATACTTCGTCCAAGAAGACAACTCCTAATTCTTTTAATCTTTTAAAATAGTGCTAGGCATTCAAATATATGTGTCTAGTACAGCTGTTTCACACTCAAAAATGGCTTCAATTTGATGATCTAATCTTATAAAACAGATTTGCAAATAGGGGTATGGCAGGTCATAGATTAAGGGCTAGAAATGAAGTGGGATAATTTTTAAATAACTTGTGGCTTTGATATTAAACAGTAAATGCCAATAGTTACCAAAGACAGTAATTACACAGGCTATACTTGAGAGATATCATTTTTATTCATCTTTACGAAGACTAAAATTCTTTCCTTGTGTTTAAAGAGAATGTTTAATAGAAATAATCATTTGTCTACAAAAGACAAAGATAGATAGACAGACAGACAGACAGATATATGAACTTATGAAAGCCATTCTTTTCAAACCACTTCAACTTCACAACCCAATTACTGATGAGTTGTTTGTGTTTGTGGTTTTGAATTGTCTTAGTGCTTTGCATATTCTAGACAACAGAACTTTGATAGATATTATGTTGGAAAATAAAAGTTTCCCATTACGTTGTCTGTTAAAGTCAGGTGACTGTAAAACTATGACTTTATATGTGGATCTTCAATTCTATTCCATTGATTAATTAAATATATTTGTTTATATGCCAGCACCATGCTGATCTTATTACACTAGCAATACAGTGCAACAGAAATCTGTGGAGAGTGGAAGCTCTAGTAGTGCTTGTAATTTTCAGGTGCCATACTTGGTCTTTTGTGTTTTCTATATAAGTTTTTTGAGATTATTATTTTCAATTTTGGCAAAACGTAGATGAGAAATTTTATGGAAATTGTGTTATGTATATGTTGCTTTTGATGAACTTGATTTTTTTAATCTAACAAATTCATATACATGGGAGGTATTTCCAATTTTTGGCTTCTTCAACTTCTTTCTTCGCAGACTTAAAGTTTCCATTGTTCAATTATTTTACTTCCATGTTTAGATTTATTCCAACATATATATATATATATATATTTATTTATTCCAAATATATATATATATATATATATATATATATATATATATATATATATATTAAAAATATATATGTGTGTGTGTGTGTGTGTGTGTGTGTGTGTGTGTGTGTGTGTATTTCTCTGTGTTTCTCTGTGTAGCCCTGGCTGTCCTGGAACTCACTCTGTAGACCAGGCTGGCCTCAAACTCAGAAATCCACCTGCCTCTGCCTCCCAAGTGCTGGGATTAAAGGTGTGCGCCACCACTGCCTGGCCCCAACATATATTTTTGAAGCTCATATGAAATGGTTTATTTCTTTAATTTCTTTATTGGTATGTTTGTCATACATTTATATGAAAGCTATAGATTGTGAATGATAATTTTGTGTCTACTTCTCTACTAAATGTGTTTATTAACTAAAAATGTTTCATGATGTAGTCTTTTATTCATGAAATCATATCATTTGTACATATGGCTATTCTTATTTTGTTGAAAAGGGAATGATACATATTATCTCTCATATTCAGATGTTAGTTATGGAACATCAGGGGTGTGTGTGTGTGTGTGTGTGTGTGTGTGTGTGTGTGTGTGTGTGTGCTTAAAACAGAGTACCCATAGAAATCTGGAAACTAATATAAGGCTGTGAGGAATGTCAAGAGAAGTGGGGAAGAATAGATAGATGGAATTTCTGACACTAAAAGCCTTTGAAAGGGCCCTGAGTGGTAACCCATAGGCTATCAAATGAATATGCCAGTGCCAGGTATTGATTACCTGCTTTAGAGTTGTTGGGCAGTAGTGTTCAGTAGATTGCCACCCTGTACCAAGTACTATCACAGGTTACTGCCATTACTATTGTTTACACCACAGAATTTTTTGTTAAGTCTATTGGTGTAGATAGCACACACTTCAGTCGTAGAAATAGAGAAGCCAGCTTTTACTAACCTTAAAGGTTTTATCTTTACAGAATATCTATCATAGTCTTGGAAGCTTCTAATATTAGTGAATTAGAAAAGTAGTCATAATTTTGCCCAGCTATGGAATCTGAGAGACAGAGTATGTCTTAGTCAGAGTTTCTATTCCTCCACAAACATCATGCCCAAGAAGCAAGTTGGGGAGGAAAGAGTTTATTCAGCTTACATTTCCACACTGCTGTTCATCACTAAGGGAAGTCAGGACTGGAACTCAAGCAGGTCAGGAAGCAAGAGTTGATGAAGAGGCCGTGGAGGGATGTTTCTTACGGGCTTGCTTCCCCTGGCTTACTCAGCTTCCTCTCTTATAGAACCCAAGACTATCAGCCCAGGGATAGCACCACCCACAAGGGGCCTTTCCCCTTGATCACTAAGTGAGAAAATGCCTTACAGCTGGAACTCATGGAGACATTTCCTCACCTGAAGCTCCTTTCTCTGTGATAACTCCAGCTTGTGTCAAGTTGACACACAAAACCTGCCAGTATAGAGTAAAAACAAGTGTGATGGAGACAAGAAAGTTGAGAGGTTGGGCAGCAACTTTCTAAAGAGATTTAAAGTTCACTTCACAAGACAAAAACTTATGTTTTATACCATACCATTAACTGGGACAAACACTTGGCCTGGTAGTCACAGGCCCCAAGAAAAATTCAGATATTATCATTATGATTAATGGTCATAGTAACAAGTTTCCTCTAAGTTCATACACACACACACACACACACACACACACACACACAGACACACACTCATACACACACACACACACACACACACACATTACTACTGCATCTCAGTATTGTAATCAGAAATTTTCCATTTGTAGTATATGGCAACTAATACAGATACTCACAAGCTGTTCAGAGAATAAGAAATATGATATCTATATCATACCCTCTATCCTCAAGGCTATGGGATTGTTATCAAAAAGGGGAAAGATTATGCTAGATAGACAGAGTAACTTTTGTAGAAAATACTGTTTGTTGATCATTACAGCACAGTTGTACACATTAAGTTTGTACATGACAGCATGTACAAAGACAGCCATATCGAGACAAACAAAATCCAAACATTAACATGGGATGGGTTTCAGAAGATACATTCTAGCTTAGAAGCTATTAGTTTTAATGGTTGCTGAATGATAGGGTCACTCACATTTATTCAGAGATTCAATCCGTGAAAGACAACCCACATTCCAGTAGAGGGTCCTTCACCCATATCACATAGTAGCAACACTGAGGGGACGTGATAAACTTTTAAAACCGGTGAAGGCAGGGACTGAACAAGAAAAGAGGGGAAGATTTCAAAACAGGGAAAAAGGGTGGTGTTGCTATAGGCAATAAATACTACAAATTGCCCAGTGGCTGCCTTTGCAACAGTCCTTGCTACCATCCCTAATGTTGTGGATTCCTGAATGAATGACACACCCACACACTTGCAGTGAGATTGCAAGCTGGTACAACCACTCTGGAAATCAGTCTGGGTGGTGGTTCCTCAGAAAATTGGGCATAATACTACCTGAGGACCCAGCTATTCCACTCCTGAGCATGATCCCACATGTATAAGGACACAGGCTTCACTATGTTCATAGCAGCTATAATTATAATAGCCAGAAGCTGGAAACAACCCAGATGTCCCTCAACAGAGGAACAGATACAGAAGATGTGGTACATTTACACAATGGTATACTCAGCTACTAAAAATAATGACTTCATGAAATTTGCAGGCAAATGGATGGAACTTGAAAATATCATCCTGAGTGAGGTAACTCAGTCACAAAAGAACAAACAGGACATATGTACTCACTGATAAGTGGATATTAGCCCAAAAGTTTGGAATACCCAAGATTTAATTCACAGACCATATCAAGCCTAAGAAGAAGAAAGACCAAAATGTGGTTGCTTCAGTGCTTCTTAGAAGGAGGAACAAAATACAGGAGGAAATATGGAGACAAGAGTGGAGCAGAGACTGAAGGAAAAGCCATCCAGAGACTACCCCACCTGGGGATACATCCCATATATAGCCATCAAACCCTGACATTATTGTGGATGCCAGGAAGTGCTTGCTGATGGAAGCATGATAAGCTGCCTCCTGAGAGGCTTGGCCAGAGCCTGACAAATACAGAGATGGAAGCTTGCAGCCAACCATTAGACTGAGCGTGGGGTCCCAGATGGAGGAATTGGAGAAGGAACTGAAAAAGTTGAGGGGGGGTTGCAGCCCCATGGAGGGAGTAACCATTTCAACTGTCCAGACACCCTGGAGCTCCAGGGGACTGGACCACCAACCAAAGAATGCACATGTAGGGAGGACTTGTTGGACATCATTGGGAGGAGAGGCTCTTGGCCCTGAGGGTGTTTGATGCCCTAATGTTGGGGAATGCCAGGGAGGGAAGACAGGAGTGGGTGGGTGGGTGGGTGGGGAAGCATCCTCATAGAAGCAGGGGGAGGGGGGAATGGGTTAGGGGGTTTCTGAAGGAAATACCTGGAAAATAATTTTTTTTAAATATATTTTTTATAAAATATATATTAATATATATTTAATATAAAATATATTTATATAGTAAATATATAAAATATATTTTTAATATTTTTATAATATTATAAAACATTTAATATATAAAATATATAAATATATATTTAATATATAAAAATTTATATATATATATATATATATATATATATATATATATATATATCTTAAACAGCTCCATGGCTGGGCCATTCCCAGACTTCCTCATTGCTAACACCTCCCCTCTGATACTTCTATGTTATTACAAAAATCTATATTCCATCTTTTCTCCCCTAGACCCAATTGGGGAGTGGGGCAGCTCGGGCCACTCTATCCTTGCTCTTACATGCTTGGCATACTATCCCTTCTGCAGCTCTCATGTCTAGATCTTATTCCTTTTGTGGCATGGTGATTCTCCTCAGTCTTCTCCTTTCTGTGACCTCAGTATCCTAAAAGTCCCACGTCTGTCTCCCTGCCCAGCCATTGGCTGTCTGCAATTTTATTTACCAAACACAATCAACTGAGGGCAGAGACCCTCAGAGTCTTACATGCAGACGTGTGCACTCCCATGAATTTGGAGGACCCAATTTACATAAATTGCATTAAACCCAATCCACAACAGTGTGGGTGTGATTAAAATGTATTAGAAACATGCATGGAACTCTTAAATACTGAAAAACTAATTTGAAGGAAAAGTCTGATTAAAGTCCAGTATGTGTACATTTTATAAAAATGCTGTCAACTGATTTATCTTTTATTAAATGATTGCGTACATTTCTTTAGGTGCTTCTTGGCCATTTGATATTCCTCAGTTGAAAATTCTTTGTTTAGCTCTGTACCCAATTTTTAAAAATGGTTATTTGATTCTTTGGAGTCTAACTTCTTAAGTTCTTTGTATATATTGGATATCAGCCCTTGTCTTAGTCAGGGTTTCTGTTCCTGCACAAACATGACCAAGAAGCAAGTGGAGAAGAAAGGGTTTATTCAGCTTACACTTCCATGTTGCTCTTCTTAACCAAAGGAAGTCAGGACTGGAACTCAAGCAAGTCAGGAAGCAGGAGCTGATGCAGTGGCCATGGGCGGATGTTAAGTTACTGACTTGCTTCTCTTTGCTTACTCAGCTTGTTCTCTTATAGAACCCAAGACTACCAGCCCACAGATGGTACCACTCACAAGGGGCCCTTCACCCTTGATCACTAATTGAAAAAATGCAGGCATTTTCTCAACTGAAGCTCCTTTCTCTGTGATAACTCCAGCTTGTGTCAAGCTGGCACACAAAACCACCCAGTACAGTCCTCTATTGGATGTAGAATTGGTAAAGATCTTTTCCAATCTGTTGGTTGCTGTTTTGTCCTATTGACAGTGTCGTTTGCCTTACAGAAGCTTTGCAATTTCATGAGGTTCCATTGTAACGTGTATTAGCTAGCGTTCAATAACTTTTTATAAAAAAAAAAATAAGATTAACTTAACTGAAGCATGTATACTTTGACTTTTATGTCTATAAAGCTCTGGCAGAAACAAAAAAGTTCTGAAAGAGAAGGAGGATATTTTCACTTTTGTTTTTATTTTCCAATCCCCAGACTGTAGGAAGGTTTTCTATAGAAGTGTTGCCTTGTTAATCAATACTCATTTTCTAGTGTAGTGTAATATCCAACCACTGTGGAATTAGAAGGAAAAACATGCCATGTTTGGAGATTGATCAAGGACGGGAAACAATTTAGCTGGGTGTTCCAGCATAAGAGGAGGAGACTCCTTCACAGCATATTTAAAAGTATCTTTGTAATTTGTATTTTGAATTTGTTAGGCATTGAACATGTTTTTAAGCAAAAGATCCTAAGACGTAACACTATAGCATGGCTTTGAAGTGAAGCTTTGGGTAAATGGACTTAAAAGAGTATATCTTCTTGAAGCTAATTAGAAAATGACTGCTTAATTCAATGTGAGAGCAGAGGCCAGACAAGCATTGACTTAGGAAAAGAAGCATGAATAAAATGGGTTTAGAAATACTTCAGTAACAAAATATGATTCATGGTTGTAGACTTATGAACTCGGCATATGAGAAAAAAAGTCAAATAATTTAGATTTTGTATAAGGGAGTTTTAAAACTCTAGTAGTAGCAAGAAATTAATGGTAATCTAATTTTATATAATTATTTTAAGCAGAAATTACACTGAGTAGAGAGATTCACCTAATGTGTTATATAAACCACAGCGAAAAACACTGTATCCCAGAGAGTTGTTCTCTATAGATTTTCTAAAAACAGTCACAGAATACTGAAAAGTCATTTAGAAACTAAGAAATGTGCATTAGCTATAATTAGAGTTCTACTCACTATTTACTTTTAATTTTTGTATATTGTTTTATTTTCAACTCCATTATAATGAAAAATAAAAATAATAAAATAAAATACCTACTAATATTTGGAATAAATAATTAGAAGTCCATCCAGAAATTTAATTTAAAATTAAACATTTTGTTTCACTAAATCTCATTTTAAGATCAGTAGTCTCTATCCTACCTGGAATCACAGAGACTATGTATGCATGAGCTCTATGGAATATCAAAGTGAATAACTTATCTTTCAGTATTCTTTCCCAAGCGCCAGTCCTTTACTAAAAACAGATAAAGTCTAGTAGTAGATAGAATTTGTTGGTCATTGCTTGTAGCAAGCATTTCAGTTCTCTAGCTTTGAAAAGCATTTACAAAAACATTGTTGGCATATTTACACAGTTGCATTGTGAATCCTGGAATTCAGACAGCATAGATATTTAAGGAACATGACTCAGAATACCTACTTTCATACCTTGGTCATATCTATATGAGGCATCCCAGTGTATTTAAATTACAGGTAGCTTCATGAAAAACCCTAATTCCTTATTACTTATTGAAATACTGTCATAATTCTAAGAGCAAATATACTTGGGTATCAAAACATTATGTGCTATCTTGTTTAATACATATGAACACTTAATGTGAATTAAGGTCATGTTAGCATAAAATCAAAAGATAGTTTTATAGTACATTATATTTTACTATATGTATATACTATATTACATATAGTATAGTATACGATATTAGCACAGAATTTTTCTTTAGTGACTCTTGTACTTTCTTGCTAAAACTCCATTTAAATAGAGTTCTATCATATATTCCTCTTAATATTATATCTATGAATGTTAGCTTTTATCTATGAAAGAGATTCTTCATATTGTTAAAGAACTAAAATTAAGTTAATTAACAAAATAAATAGATAGTCCATACAGGCAGTTGATTATTATAACATATTTTATCAATACATAATTATAAAATGGGAAAAATAAAAATGTATATGAGACCATTATAACATACAGTAAGTAATGCTTAAATAATATTATATCATAAACTCCATTCAACAATATGATGTGTTGTTGTAAAAAATACAAATTTATGTTACAAAGTTCCATATTAGAAATTCTCTTCATTGCCTACTCTGAATGACAGAAGGTACAATGCTGATACTTTCTCATGATGCAAATTTAGTTGTGATAACTCATTCACTTATGCTTTCAATTAAAAACTGAAAGCACTGCACACATAACTATTATCTTCTCTTTCCAAGCCAAAAACAAAACAAAACAAAGCAAAAACCTTTAGTTTCCATCTCAGAAGCAACATGAGCTCTATAATCATATAAAAATTGTCTCTATCATCACACATCCTATAGAATGGGAATATGATACATTTTGGTAGTTTAAAATTTAATCTATTGTGATTTCAAGTGTAAAACAAATTGATCAAAAACTCCATATGTTTCTAATCTCAGTGTCTACATCTGTCATTGAATCATCCTTTGAGCAGTCATTGTTTGAGCAGTAATCCACTGAGCACTCATCCTGGTTTCAGTTTTGTTCTCATTACTTTTAGGTCACTATTTCTTTTATTGGCCAAACCATCTATTTTTCCTTTCCCACCTCTTTCCTAGCTCCTCCCTGATTCTCCACATCTTCCAAACTAACCAATTTCATGCTTTTTCTCTCTGTCTTTAAAAAACAAACACAGACAATCAAACAACAACAAAATATATGCAGTACCTGTCCAAAAGCCATAAAAACAAAAACTGAAATTTACAAGCAAAAGACCCATAAGACAGAATACTCATCCCAAAGGCTAAATAAAGCAAAATGAGACAAAATATCTCCAATTATTTTTTAAGTTTTGAAAACTTGATTATACATGTTCATACTTATTCTTTGTTATCCCCTTCTTAAACATTTAGAGAAAATGGATATCCAACTAAAGGTGTATGTAGTGATGCTACTATTTCATATTTGTTTTTTATACTAACATTAACAAAATAAATTTCAAAGATAATCCTGAGATATAATGTTGATACTTATTTTAGGACAAATCAGGAAGACTCAAATCAATATGAAAACATATTATTTTTATACTAAGTGAGGACTTTCCCATAGCCCATTTTGCTTTCCTGACCTTCAAAATATAAATATTTCTAGCTAATGTTATTGCATAAATATACCAGTTACCTCCCCACATCTATTATCTTCATTAATTCCCTTGTTCTTTTTCCTTATGAACACAGTACCAATTCTGCAAGAACCATAATTGTATCACACCCCTGAACTTCTACGTCCCTGAGTCTCATCAGAACAAGATGTTCAATTACAGATGACTCTGTTGAACTCCATTTTTTGTTCTTCCTGCACACCCTCTTCCAGCCATTTATCAAGCCTTGACCATTTTCTATTGTGAAGTTTTAAATAAATGTCCTGTACTCCTTCCAGACTCACCCTCTTCTGCTTTAATCAAAGCCACCATCTGATCTTCCTAAAGCTACAGCAATTATCTGCTAATTGAACTCCTTCCCTTAAGACTATGGGTAATACAAAACACTGCATAAAGAAGAGCCTAATTAATCTTCCTAAAAAGGGTTTTTTTCCATATGCAATAATGTAGAAAATATTCACTATAATTCTACAAAATAAAATTCTGTCTATAGTGTGTACGTTTTGCACAAGCTGGCGTTTCACTCATCTTTAAATTTGTTTGTTGAATGCTTAGGATGATCCATCTATACTTCTTATGGGATTCTTATGAAACAAATAATCCAATGGGCCTATTCTTCTGGGCTGTTCTGGTAATATGAAAAAAAAATTCTGTGATGGCTAAAGTTGGTTGATAATTTGACTTTCCTGTGAATAGGAAGATTCAATTGAGAAATTATTTCCTTTGTATCAGCCTGTGGTCTGTCTGTGACTCATGCATTTGATTGCTAATTGATGTAGGACAACCAGTCTCTGGGAAGGTGAGCTTGTTGTATGAGAAAGGTAGCTGAAATTGAATCTGGGAGCCAGCCAGTAAACAATATTCCTCAAGGGTTTCTGCTACAAGATCCTGTCTTCCCTTTCCTTGGGGAAGAACTGTAACCTGTAAGCCAAATAAACCCTTTCATCTCCAAGTTGCTTTTTGGAAGTTTTATTTTATAAGTTATATTTTATCACAGGAACAGAAAAGCAAACTAGGACACTTCACTCAACTCAAACTCTTTCCTGGGTCTACACAAATGATCAGGCAATGCACACCATCAATTTTCCTTCAGTTATCCAACAATGAAATCCTCTCATAATAACTTCTACTGGGTAATGAATCTCATGCACAGACTTTTTTGAGAAGATGAGGGATATCAGCATTCAATAGAGTATAAGTTTTTGAAGTACACTGCAATTCTTTTGTCACAATTTCAAAAATAAAATTTTATGACTCTCACTTTATTTTAATGCATTTTTAATTAAAATAGAATTATATTAGTTCGTCCTACATCCAATGTCCAACCCCTGTTAAACATGAAAATTAAGAGAAGAAAGGCTAGGTCCACAATTACCCAATTAAAGCAAGCCTTATTTACTCACCAGGAAGATGGACACTGGTCAGTGCATACTTGGTTTTCCCAGAGAATAGAGCTGAATTAGGATACGGACGTGCTCATAAAGACAAAGCGCACACGGTTATGGTACTTTCCACCTTCGTCCAATTGGGCAAGTGTACATCCTGATGCACTTCCTACCTATGTGTGATCAAGTATAGTCTGTGCAAATAGGACAACCAATCTTCTTTATGAAGCAAACAACAGTCATCAGCATTCCAGGAAATTATCTGTCCTTGAGAAACTAGGGCTTACAGGTTAATTTTACTGCTTAACTCACTTGCAGCCACTTTCTTTAAACTTTTTCCATATACTCTCTCAAGTTGATAGCCTCTTTATCTTTAATATTAGTATTGCACGTGTGTGTGTGTGTATGTGTGAGTGTGTGTATGGATATTCAAACATACAACCTGTTGAGTCTTGTTTGCTTACTTGTGCATATTAGGTCTCAAACCCTAGACAAATAGCTAATTTGGATACCTATTTAATGTATTAAAACAGATCTTGAGACCAAGTTTTCCTACCTTCCTTTAGTCCTTACCTGTTACAGGCAAAGGCTGGAATACTCTGCCCCTACCCTAAACATTTCCCGCCCAGGGGCTGGACTTCCCTTTCTCCCTTCCCTGTATAATTCAGCCATTTTGGTTACCCAACTTTTTCTTCTCCTGGCTTCTTGGTCTCCTAGTTCTCACCTCTCCCTTTCCCTCTCTCTTCAGGGGCCATGCTTACTTTTGAATCTCCCAGATATCTCTACCTCTGCTATGGTCCCTGTCATACCTACAATAAACATGCTTTTTCACCATTCCTAAGAACAATCGTGTCCTTTATTTATTTATTTTTTTATTCAGTGTATATATGGAAATTTATAAGCAAATGGATGAACCTAGAAAATAATATATTTAATTAGGTAATCCAGACAAAGAGAAAAACATTACATGTACTCTCTTTTCTGCAGTTCTTAGCTTAAAATCCTCAAATTGTGTATTCAACATGGATGAAACCAGGACAGTGGAAAAGGAAAATGGAGGTTTGGGAGGAAAATAGTAAGATAGAAATGATATAAAGTGGTAGAAAGAAGAGCAGGTAGGAGATGCCAATGAGGGAGGGGATGGAGGTCAGTAGAGAAGAAGGAAGGACAAGGAAAAATAACAAAGATGTTTGATAAAATCTGGGAGAATCATGTTATTTTATATTTATATTTACCTAATTATATACAACACACACACACACATATGTGTATGTGTGTGTGTGTGTGTGTGAGAGAGAGAGAGACAGAGAGACAGAGAGACAGAGAGAGAGAGGGAGAGAGAGAGAGAGAGAAAGAGAGAGAGAGTATGTGTGTGTGTATGTGTGTCAAGATCTTTAAAATGTTGAGTCACAGACTTAAGAAAGAACCATAGATTAACAAAACCTACCAATATCAGGCACAATAAACTTCCTTTTAGAGGAGATCACCATAGTCCAAGTGACTCCCAAAATGATATATATTATAGATGTAGATTTGATTGCCTCTTATAGATTGATGGTAGACATATTTTTCAGAAGATACTACATATTTAGGACACAGGACTCATGATTCTACTATATTTGACATTAAAGACTTTGTTATATAGCTTCTGTGGTTGCTGAAAATACAATACAAGCTGCTAGAGAATGAAGACAGTTGATCAGACTTCATAGTAACAGAACATAGCAACATCTATGAACTAGATAATTACCACCATGGCAAGATATGCATAGAAGGAGAACAAGAGGCACTCACAAGTCAGTAGCAAGCAGATGCTATCTAAATGGACTTAAGGCCCATTGCAAAGATGGGAAATAATGTCTGCAACTGGAAAAATATCCAGCTTCTCAGAGTTATTAATGCCACACACTAGAAAAGATCCTACTATGGCCATTTTACTAGACCAGCATAAATCCTTACTACACTCTAAACTTTATCCTTATAAACACGGATAAGTGTAGCTATCACCCCTCATCAACAAAGCCTTTGTTTGTTTGTTTTTTAATTATAGCAAATGGAGAACATCGAAGAAGACCACAACTGGACACAATAAAAATGGCTGATTGGATAAGAGTGCTTCCAGAGGACCCAAGGCGACTCATAACTATATGTAACTTCAAGTTTTGACACCTGTACACACACATCATACAGGCCAAAAGCCAATGCACATAGATTAAAAATAAATAAATTAGATTTAAAAAGATTACAGGGAACTGAGTCCCTAAGGATTTATCACAGCTCCTGTATTTGTGGATCAGTGAATATTGCACATAAATGGACAGAGTTAGAAAGAGACTGAATGAGGTAAGGACAACAGTGATGGATATATTACCATAGACTAGTTAGTTAGTTGGTTAGTTAGTAAGGGACAATGAAGGAGGAGGGGAGAAGGTGATATAGAATATAATCTTATTTCAGGATAGAGAGGAGATTAGAACAGAAGAATTAAAGGAGTGGAGGATGGGAGGCAGAGTAGAGGGCGGAATATGAACAGGAGAGCAGGCTAAAAACTTTTGAATAGCATATGAAAACCTACTACTGTAGAAGCTTCATAAATTCATACACAGATAAAAGAAATTAAATGAAGTTACTACATGATGGGGTAGACAAACACCAAAGAGATATGGTATGCTATAAAACAAACCCTGCAGGGACAGGAATGGGTTTCAATTTTTTGAGTCATTGGCCATAAAGGATCACTGTCCTCCCAAGCACTAAAGGCTATTGGTGATGCTCTCAGCTATTCCTCACTACTTGATGCTGAGATCCTATTGTGGAAGACACTGCATACCAATGTCATAAAACCCAGTACAATATATTTAGTACTCAATTGGAATCTTTGCTCCTGCTGTCTGGCATTCATAGTACTGAAAGGTGCCATACAAGCTACTGGAGGAGAAAAGTAATCACCAGTCTCACCCTGCTATGAATCCTGCTTGCTAACCTAAAAACTTTCTTGCAACTTATGTTCAGTGCATAATGTTAGAGGACTGTTAGAAGATTAAATATATTCATTCATATATATATATATATATATATATATATATATATATATATATATATATATATATATATATTTACTTTACATTTCAAATGTTTTCCCCCTTCCAGGTCTCCCCTTTGGAAACCCCCTATCCCTTCCCCCTCCCCCTGCCTCTATGAGGGTGCTCCCCCACCCACCCACTTCAGTCTTCCCTCCCAGCATTCCCTACACTGGAGCATTTAACACCCTCAGGCCCAAGGGCCTTTCCTCCCACAAATGTCCAACAAGGCCCTCCTCTGCCACATATGTGATCAGCACCATGAAGAGCAATATATTAAAAATTGGATTAAATGTTCATTCCTTGAGATGAAACCCATAATGGATACTTTTAATAAGGCTAAAAATCATGAAACTAGATAAGTTTGGACCCAAGGGGGGAAAAAAACCTACTAATATTAGTTTGCTAAATGAATATAGAAGTTCATGATTTTCTATGATATATTGTTATAACCATAAGTCAGAACATTGATCACCCATTAGAGAAGCTTCTTCTTCATTAGATGGTAATTAACACAGAGAACCAAAATGAAGAACATTCATAGAGTGAGAGATTTTGATGTGCTCAGTTCTTAATCTGATATCTTTATTAAGCTTGTCTCCTCATAGCTCAGGAATCTATAAAGAGGAAGTAGAAGAGGTAGAAATAATAGGCAGTTAACAGTTTTAAGGAAACAATATTTCCCTTCCTAAAATGACAGATGCATATAGTAACTCACAGATAATATGACAGCATGCATGGAATTGCCACAAGGTCAATATATTGACCATATTCCAGGGAAAGACTCATGCTCAAGAGTTTTGTAGTTTAAGCAACACAAATTTGATTCCATGTTCCTCTGGCCTTTCTTTCTTTCTTCCTTCCTTCCTTCCTTCCTTCCTTCCTTCCTTCCTTCCTTCCTTCCTTCCTTCCTTCCTTCCTTCCTTCCTTCCTTTCTTCCTCCCTTCCTTCCTTTCTTTCTTTCTTCCTTCCTTCCTTTCTATTTTTTTCAGAGGGAGAGAGAAAGAGAGAGAGACAGAGAGAGACAGAGACAGAGAGACAGAGAGAGAAGTACAATATAGTAGAAGTTAGAAGACAGGAAAAATGTTAATAACATAATTTATGAGATTCTCAAAGAATAAAATCAATAAATGACTTTATAAGGAAGCTACAATAAGCTTCTGAGAACAGTAGACAAATCTAAAACTGAATAAGTTGTTTCAAATTACTCAAATAACTGTATTTGAACAATCTGAGATGTATAATTTTTACTGATGAATAGGGACTTCTTGCTTATCTTGGATTTAATTATTTTATTTCAAAAAAATAAACATAGTATCAGTATGTTAGTTTAGTGTCCTCTAGTTCCACTGTGGCAAATGAGAAGAAATCAGTTCACTGTAATGTATATGGGTGCTATTAAACAACAGCTTGGAAAATTTAAGATGATAATGAATGGGATATTTTCCCAAAGGAAAATAAGGAAGCTACAATAAGTTTCTGAGAACAATAGACAAGTCTAAAACTGAATAAGTTGTTTCAAATTACTCAAATAACTGTACTTGAACAATCTGTCTGAGATGTATAATGTAATAATTTTTACTGATGAATAGGGACTTCTTGCTTATCTTGGATTTAATTATTTTATTTGAAAAAATAAACATAGTAGCATAGTATAGTAGCTAATATGTGGCTGGTGAGATGTCACAGTGCATACTTGCATTTGTTGACCACCATGAAGATCTGAGTTGAATCCTCAGAACCCACATGGTAGGAAGAGATAACTCACTCCTGCAAATTGTCATGTGTCTGTATATTTTCACTATGACATATGCGCATGGCTTATAAACTACATTAATAAATGGTTAACACAAAATGCTAATATAAAATGGCAGTTTGGTATGCCTGATTTTACTTAAAAGTGGCAAAAGTTGAGGTTAAAAGCTCCGGGGACAGTAAACAAAGTGGGGATTTTAAAGCAGCTTTGCAGAACAGTAGTTCTCTATTCCTAGACATATCCCAGTTTTCATGAAATTGCAGGAGTGTGTGATCAAAGTCACTTCCTTATTAACTCACATGCACCTATGGTGGCTTACAAAGCTCATCTTCAATTGACAAATTGATCTTTAATGAAAAATTACCTCAGTATTTTCCAAGACAACCCCGAGAATGGTAAGTTCTCTGTCATCATTCTATCTGTACCTCCTGCCAATCACAATTACCTTCTTAGTCATGATGAGATAGAAGGAACAACAGAAACTCCATTTACTATGAGAGAAGTAGCTAGTGATATTAATAGCATCCACAACACTATGTGACCTCTGTAATTCTGTAAGATGTAGTTATAGCCATTGATTTGGAAAAGCCGAAATGAAGAAAGCTGATTGTATGACTTAGACACTTCAAAACAATAGTTCTCCAGTAATTTGGATCTTTGTAACAAATTGTGAGAAGTACAGAGATGTGCATACTTAGTAGATGATTTAAAGATCTTCACTGTACAAATGAGGGAAGTCATATATTGTATTAACAGTGAAACATGATCAGAATTCTTATGTTTGAAGAGAAAATGAGGGATTATGTACATGAAATCCTGAGATCAGACTCTCAAGAGATATATGTATTTTAAAATGAGCAGGCTCGCAGTAGGCTATTCTCACATATCTAAGCTAAATAACTAAGCAGAGCAAAATGCCCATAGGAATGTGTACTGGCTGGTTTTGTGTCAACTTGACACAAGCTGGAGTTATCACAGAGAAAGGAGTTTCAGCTGAGAAAATGCCTCCATGAGATACAGCTATAAGGCATTTTCTCAATTAGTGATCAAGCGGCTAGGGCCCCTTGTGAGTGGTACCATCTGTGGGCTGGTAGTCTTGGGCTCTATAAGAAAGCCAGCTGAGCAAGCCATGAGAAGCAAGCCAGTAAGGAACATGCCTCCATGGCCTCTGCATCATCTCCTGATCCCTGACGTTCCAGTCCTGACTTCCTTTGGTGATGAACAGCAGCATGAAAGTGTAAGCTCAATAAACCCTTTCCTCCCCAACTTGTTTCTTGGTTATGATGTTTGTGCAGGAATAGAAACCCTGACTAAGACAGAACAGAAACCTCAATTTGTGAGCTAGTGCATCTATCAAGTCCAAAACTGGTCAGGTTAGCTTAATTGTAACAGTGGCTGTAAAAGTTTTGTTTGTTTAGACTGGTTCCAAGTACTGAGAGAATGGAATTTACTGAAAGTAATCTTGAAAACTTAAACGTGAAAACTCATGCAAATACTAATTAAATGCTATTTCTCCTGTCTTGTTTCATAGTGTTGGTACTGAAAATTTAGTTTGGGGACAAGAAGGTTAGGGGGAAAGTTGTGATTTTTCATCACTTTTTTAAAATGATGAATTCAAGCTTACAATGATTTAACATTAGTAGATGAAAATCCATGAGTATTTGAGTAAATCAAACAAATTTTACATTCTCTAATCCTATTTTATATTCTGCAACCCTATATCTAGAAGTAAAGTGGTTTCCCAGAATATGTTTCTGCATACTACCAGAAATTCATTCCATTATCATCAAAAACAATATTATCATTGGCAAGCCTGATTTGAACACAGACTTTTCCAGTGCTACCAGGAAGGAATACAGCTATCATTTCACTGAGATGTACAGGAGGGATCAATTACAAATGATGACTCTCCATTCCAAGACCTGAATTTCCACATGTCTTGTCACCAATATCTGCCTATCTCCTCTCCTTAGAGAGTAACTCTTCCCCATTCTCAAGGGGGTCCACACCAGAGCATGTAACAATTTGCAGACATGAGATTTCTCTAAAGATGTTGAGATGGGAAGACTATTATGGTTCACTTCCATTGTTCCCAAATGTCCCTGAAATACATTAACGATAGTAACAAGATAAAACTTCATCAAAGTGATGGTTGAAGACAGGAAAAGTAGCCCAGATCTGAGAAAGAGGGCCGACTTATTCAAGCAGGCAAAGGCAAGAAAATTAGTTCTCTTCTAGAGACTTTTGGAAATATCTAGACTTGTCAGAAAACAAATCTGTTTTTGTATTTATTCTTTCTAACTTCATATAGCAATGGTCAAGAGCAAGAAAATAAGAAGAGCAACAGCAATAAATAAAACCTAAGCATCATGAAAATAAACAACAGAATACATAAAACACAAGTGAAAATTGACCTCTTGGTTTTTGTGGAGTTAATTGAATCTTGTTTTTCTCATCCTAATTTATAACATTAACATTACCTTTTCTTTCTACTGGACCACACTCTTTTGTCTTTATTTTGGCATTTTCATTTTCTGAGATAAAAATATTTTGGATACCCACTGCAAAAAGATTTGAATTAGTAATATACAGCTATTTTATTCATTAACCCAATAGGTACTTACTAAAGTGAACATGGATATTGCCTTTTTCTCAGACACACTCTAAATAATGAACAGATGAGTAAACAATAGGTTCCCTTTCATCTCTTTATATACTACCCTTTCTTGAAAGATCCCTTCCCCATGGTCCCCTACTAGGCTCCTAACCTGTCATTATTTGAATTGAAACACACATATCAATAGATTAAACTCTACATACATACATACATACATACATGTATACATACAGGTTAAAATCCTTCATATAGTAGAAGATATGTGATATTTATATTTATGAGTCTGGGCTACCTCAGTCAGGATGTTTGTCTCTACCTTCATCTATTTACCTGAAAAATTCATCATTTCATTGTTTTTTATTCTTAGCAACTGAATGATATTCTGTTTTGTAAATACATCACAAGTCATTATCCAATTATTACTTAATGGATATCTACGATATATCCAATTTCTGATTATTAAGAATTAGAGAGGTACTAAATGTGGTTAAGCAGATATATGATGCATAAAATAATGATATAATTTATTTTAAAAATTTTGGTGAACCAACCCACTAATTTTCATAGAAACTGCACCTACTTGAACTTATCAGTAGATAGGTGCTCCCCTTTTCCCATTTTTTTATCCATATACTGAAAGCTGTTGTATTTATCTTGGTCATTGTGACTGGGGTAAGGTATAATCTCAAGGTAGTGTTAAGTTTTCTGATGATAAAGAAGTTAATCATTTTTAAGTGTTTCTTGGGTATTTGTCTTTTATTTTTGTAATTCTCTGATAAGGTATTCACCACATTTTTGACTGAGTTGTTTCCTTGAAACTTAGTAGTTAATTATAATTTTATATATATATATATGTATATATATACATATATATATATATGTGTGTGTGTGTGTGTGTGTGTGTGTGTGTATTTCTTGATACTAATCCTCTGCCAAACTTATAACTTATAATTAGTAAATATTTTCCCA
The DNA here is from genome assembly GCA_028551405.1 of Uromys caudimaculatus. Taxonomy (NCBI): domain Eukaryota; kingdom Metazoa; phylum Chordata; class Mammalia; order Rodentia; family Muridae; genus Uromys; species Uromys caudimaculatus. Next base: position 43,634,514 of record CM052713.1, read on the forward strand.
TTTGTATATATGATGGTATTCATTGCTCTACAGAAGCTTTTTAACTATAGATGTTAATCAATTTTGTTCAGTAAATGAATAAATACATTTACACAAATGCTTGAAATGAAAAAATGGAAATATAAATTTATAATTGTGGAAAGTTTCAACACAATTATTCAAAGATCAAGAATATTTTCTCATGTTGAATCTTGAAAAAATGGTATCTTGTGAAAACCAAGCTTTACAGTTCTTAGAATTTTTATGTATCAATATTTAATCTCTTAATAGCTTATGTCATCCCTAGATTGCCTATAATACTTCAGGCAAAGTACATTTTATATAAATACTTGTGATATCAATGGTACAAAAATTCTGTAAATGTTTCCTGTAAAAGGAATTTGTTCTCAATAATTATAGTTAGTTGCTTGTTGAGTAATTTTACATAGAATCATTTGTGTAGAGTCAATAATAAAATTACTCTTTTCAAAACTCTTGTAATTTTATTCAAGTCTTAAAGTATATGACTTTGTTTATATTGTGTTAGATGGGCTGAAAACAAAGATAATTTTACAAGAGTCACCAACTTACAATGAATGGCCATGGGGCTTAAAGAAATGATACCATGAGATACAAGTCTAGCTGAAAATATTAAGTTACTAAATAGTTAGCAAAGAATATTTATTAGAGACTTTAATTACTCTACTTTAGAACTAGAATTATGATCCTGCTAAAGCCCTTGAAAGAGAAGCCGCTGACTGACATAAAAGGAACTGGGAAGTACAAGAACAGTTATAATTTTAAAGAAATGATCAGCTAAACACATGCCACAGAGACAGTAAAGAGAATAACATTGCTAGGTTCACAAGGGAAGGAGGACTTCTTGTCATTAAAGACACATGTAGCTCGGACTCCATGGCTGCCTTCTCTGACCTCAGAGGGAAAGGATGCTCCTAATCAGGCAGAGGCCTGATTCCTCATGATGGGGGGGGGCATACACAGGGGAGTGCAATCATCTGATTAATTAAATAATTAATTAATTATTAATAAAAAGAAACAGACTTCGATAATGAAATTGCAGAAGTAGCACTTTCTTCTGTTAATGAGTAAGTAGCACATGAAGAAATAAAAGTAATAAAATAGGGTACACTTTGATGACTCAGGTTTTGAAGAAAGAAAGTGAATTGGAACCTTGAAGGAAAGTTTACGTTCAGCAGAAAGAGGAATTTGAGGATTTAGTTTATCTGTAAGCTTATCATTTTGATGCAGAAAGGCAAGTCATAGAAAAAGTTTACTAATTCTTACCAAAAGTTGCATCAGCAGAGTATCAGAAGCTGTATTTGTTCTCTGAGCCCCAACTCCCAGAGAACAAGGTAAAGACATCCAGGCAAGGTGTGTCACATGCAGTAGATTTAATTACAGGAAAAGAATAAAGTGCTTAGGGAATCTTTTAGAATGGTTTCTAAGCTTGTCTGACCTTTGTCATGATAGAAGGCAATATAATTATTATGCTACATAGAAGTGTGCTCTTTTCACCAGCGAGAGATGCTATCTCTCTTCTGAAGCTATTTGTGAAACAAACATCCTAGAAAAGATAGTCAAGAATAAAGTTAATCACTGCCTCAGCTTGCAGGATATGTGAAGATGTGTGAGAGGTGCATGGAGATGTCCACCAATAATTAAATTGGAAACAAATAAAGTAATATGTGAAAGCTTTAGAATGTAGCAGGGAGACAAAAATCTTCTGTGAATAAATTCTCTGGTGGTGAAGGAGAAAGCAAAACAAAATCCTGGGTGCAATGACTTGGGCTGTTACTCAGCACAGATAGGGTAGCAGTGTTGTAACAAATGAAGAGAATTAAAGCCATTTTACTTTGAGTAAAAACATGCTGAAGAGATGCCAGTATTTTCCATTAAAGTAGAAATAGAAATAATTTTCTGAGACTTGAAATTGAAGAGATTTCACTAACATGTATTATAACTTAAATTATTGCAAAAGCTATGAAAAGAATAGAATTTAGATTCATATATATTATGTGAACTCAGAAGCAAGAACCTATGTTGTTGGGTTTAAACAGAAGATTCCTGTTACTTTCTGTTTTCTTATACATGAATTTTACCAGTAGTCTTCTACCTGGAACTGAGATTAGTAATAACAAATACATTTAGCTATTGATTAAACAAGAGATACAAAAAGATATTTAAATGTGAACATTTTGTTCCATGTATTGACACTAAACTATCTTTATGTTTGTGTAAAGGGGAGTAAGTAGACTGCTTAAGGACACTTTGCTCTACTCTGAACCTCGGCCCAGTGCTGTGGCTACAATGATGAAGAACACTCTATATCTTACAGTGCAAAGTTGATTTTCTTTAATTTCAAATTTAAAAGAGCATGGAAATCCTAACTGAGTTATATTTAAACCCATGGGCAGATTTTTCAAGAACCACAGAAAAACTAAATTTTGAAGCTAAGTTTGACGATTACATTTGGCCGACCAGAATTTTACAGGTCTGCTTATTTGGTTTCTCCCTCTCTGTTTCCTCCCCAAATGATCTACAGTTGTGCTTCTACATCTATGTTCTTTGTACTGAAGTTCCCATTATCTCTTGTATGGTGTTCTTCAACACATATACTTGCCTCTCTCACTGAATTTATCCACTATGAAAATGCTTGCCAGTTTCATATTTGATACATGCTCAAGTTGGAGGAGCAAACCTCTCACCCAGTAAATAAAACCCCAAAGACCGTGACTCCTATCAGTGTCGTACTTATTTCTTTCTTAGATTTATACACAGCAAGTGAATTCAGTATTATTTTCAAGATTTTGGGCAATGTGTCCATGAATTTACTGAACATAGGTGTGACCCAAGCATTGTGCTGGTAAGGCGTGGCCACTGACCAATCAATGTAGACAAACTGCAGCTGAAGTAGAGATGAGAGCAGAGACTGGCTGGCAGGGGAGACAGACTATCAGAAGTCTGCTCGAATGCTCTTTAATATATTAGTCACTAATACTATATCAATATGTTCAAGCTAAATCCTAACCCTATTTTAACACCTATTTACCTCTACCAGGAAGAAATTCTAAATAGTCCTTTCAGTGTTCCTGTTAATATTCTAAAATAATATTCCCTTTGGTTCCACGTTATTATCTTATATGGAGATAGAAATGTCTGCGACTCTAAATCAGAGTAGTTAGTAAGGAGTCTTGTTATAGAAGTGATTTTTCACATTGTGCAACTCAGAAAATGTTTGTTTGTTGTATGTGATCCTTCCCATTAAGTTTATTATTGAGAACTGAGTTCAGAAGGGTTATGTTCAGAAGGGCTGAACCAATGCAATGTTTTATAATCTGCTAAATATTTGGAACCAAATCTTTTGCTTGTACGTATTTCAGTAGTAAGATAATTGTTTGCATTATTCCTTAGGCTATGATTTATTATTATTATTATTATTATTATTATTATTATTATCATTATTATTATTTGTGTGTGCTGTGTGTATAAAAGACAGAGAGAGAGAGAGAGAGAGAGAGAGAGAGAGAGAGAGAGAGAGAGAGAGAGAGAGAGAGAGAGAGAGAGAGAGAGAGAGAGAGAGGTGACCGGGCACATGTATACTAGGTAACACATGCAGGACTCAAAGAACAATTTCTGAGACCCAGCTGTGCTCTTGCACTGTGGTTTCTGATGCTCAAACACAGTTCACCAGGCTTTGACCGCAAGTACTCACTAATCCATCTGGCTGCCCCAAGCTTTTTAAAATTGTGGCATTCCCTCACATTTTCAATTTGAGGACTTAATTGCCTTGTCTTTGTCCAATCTGTCTTCTTTTTAGAAGATCATTTATTCAGCAACTATTTATAATTATCTTCTACTTGAAAATAAACAGAACATTAGCCTCATTAGCCAAATATCAGGTATACATTCTTCTCACCCCACTTTCTTTAGTGGATTTTTGTAAATAAGGATATAATTTCCTGAGATGTACATAAATTTAAAAGTAAAATGAAAATAGCATTGGATGAAATGGCTACCCAACTTCTTTCTCTGCATCATCTATTTCTGTTCTTAAAATACTCTGGAGTATTCTTGAGAGGTAATTTGGGGGACTGTTTTCATCCTGTGTATAAATGATTTCTTTCTGTTTAAGGTTAAAATATATCATTGTCCATCAATAATTGCCTATTATGAATTAAATATATACAAAGACAATAGAACTATGTGTCTAGGAATGAATGACTGAAACATATCAAGCTAATACACAATCTGAAGGCTGTAGCATGTCATTCATCGCAAAGTCAGAAAGTGCTAGTTATTTGTGACTCAGTTGTAACACATCTTCTGGGGAATTTGTTCAGAGCGGCTTTAACAACAAAGCAAATGATTGTCAGGAACATCAATGATCACTTGGGCTACAATGACTGCTGTGAGCTTCAGATAGAACTGTCATTGTTTTTCCACTGAATATCTATGCAAGTCTGTGCAGAACTATATGCTGGTCGAGTTCAGATTTTGAAAATTAGGAATCTACCATAAAATGACAAATTTGTCTCATGGAAGGATTGAGAAGTGGATTGAAAATTATAAGTCTTTTTCTAAGGATCTCATCCACAGGTTGGCAAAAAAACAATCAATAAATAAAAGGGTATTTTAGTAGCTGAACATATTGGGAAAATATTGAGTCTGTGGGAGTTTACTGGGTTAGACACACACACACATACACACACACACACACACACACACACACACACACACCAATAACAATATAACAATATTAGTACTATTTAAGATGTTAGTGCTTTTAGAGCCCTACATTATCAAAGAGAAAAATCATATTTCTTCACTGGGGATATATATCACGCTCCAGAACAGGTCTCATGTACAGGAGCAGTTGGCCATAAGCAAAGAGACTCTGTTTATCCACCCCATTTGTGAACTTGTACTATTTTTTATTTGCACTGTTATATCAGTGTTGTTTTGTTTGTTTGTTTTTATTTTCATTATTTTTGAGAGACAGAATAAGAAGTCAAAATGGAAATTGAAAAGGATGGAAAACCATGATCAAAATATGTGAGATGAAAAATATTTTAAATAAAAGTTCTTGTTCCTCTGTGTAAAAAATCTTTTCCAAAACATATTTTTATAATAAAAAGAATATAAACACTTTATTTTTATTTAATTATTCAATATAGTTTGATCTCTATTGACATAAAGGCCCATTTCTGACATCTGAAAAGTGTTTTTGACTCAAAGTATTCTTTCTCTTTTTCATTACTATATGATGTGTTTCCTCTACAGTAAGGCTTTAGGACTGCTGGTCCAAGTGTACTGACTTGATTATTATTGCAGAGAACCATCTACTTACAGTTTACATAAACATCTCATGCATCTACAAATACATGACTATGAGATGAGAAAAGAGCTGGAATACCTCTCAAACATCAGAGTAGCTATCCATCCACCACAGAATCAGGATTTTATCTTCTAATGGCTTATTTTTCTAAGGAATTAAATTAAGCCATATTCATGAATCATTCATCATTAATTTTTTTTCTTGACAAGTTAATATCAACAGTCTATATAAAACTAACTCTAACACATTTAAAAATTTACTAAAATCACCGTCCAGATGTACCAGGTGAAAAACATATGTTAGGTATTATAATATCAATAAAGAAACTCATTAGAATTTCTCCTCAAACTCTTCACACCTTGGGCCATTTTTGGAAATTATCTATGTACAAATTCAACTACAGATTCAGTAACTCTTTTTTTCTTTATTTTTATTTTTATTTTTGATACTTTATTTACATTTCAAATGTTTTCCCCTTTCCAGGTCTCCCCTTTGGGAACTCCCTATCCTATCCCCCTCCCCCTGCCTCTGAGGGTGCTCCCCCACCCACACACCTATACCCCTCTTCCCTCTTCTACATGTCTTGTGAATGTATCTTCAACTACTATGATGTCATCGGTGCAGTTGCCATGTCATAGACAGAAGACAGCATTTCAAACATTGTCCTTTACATCATAGATCTTTCCATTCTTCCTCATTGTTCTTTGAGCCTAGGTTGAGAAGGAGGGAGAATGTTATAAACTTTTATTTTACAAATTAAACTTACAAATTAAAATTACTGATTATTCTTAGCTAAAATTAGTTTATGAATGATATGAAGAAAGCAATATTTAGAAGCTACAAACTTGAGTCTCATAAGGTATTCTACTTCAGATTCTTATAATAGAAGCATACTCTGTCTGTTTGTTACTTGATGTATTAAAATCACCACTCCTCTTCTAAAGTATGTTCCTCACTAATTACTATTGAATTAGAATCAAATTTTATCCCTAAAGACACTCCAATATTTCTTCCTTGATTCCCAGAAATGGTGAATGCATTATCTGGGAAGGTAAAATTTATTTTTGTAGATATAATTTATTTAACATTTTAACACTAAAAATGCTATACTATCCAAGAATGACTGATGTTAATTTGTGTAAAAATTGTTTGAATGACAAAAGACAAGACAAAGAAAGGATTCAGCTATGCACTGCAGGAAGCAAGCCAGGAAAATTGAGCAGTCTCCAGATGCGGAGGAAAAAGTAATCATGTATCCCTTTCAGAAGGATCCAGCCTGAGTGATACCATCATTTAACAGTTAATGTTATCCTGAATGATAAAATAATATTATGAATCAAAAGAACAAATGAAGGCTTGTATTTAAAGCCATAAATCTGTGACAACTCATTACAATAGTTCAAAACCTAATACAACATTAAGCAGTGCAATAAGCACAGTTTTCCATGAGCCACAAACCTACAGGAAGTAAACTTGTTAGGAGCATAGTCTATCAATCCAAGATATTTACATCTAAATCCCATTTCTGTTATTTACTATGTTACTGTGCAAGTTTGTTGTGTTTCCATATGCTAGAAATAATAGTGTCCATTATTAATGATCATTGAGATTAAATGAATTAAAAAACTTAAAGTTGTATGAATACTAAGACAAATATAAACTCAATTAAACTCCAAATGTACAATTAATCATCTCAATATTGTTATTGATATAGTTTTATTGTTGTTACAGATTTTATTTTAATTTTTTTATATAAGCTAAAATTATTTTGTCTGCTTTACTCCATAGTGATTTTTCTGATTTCTATGGAAAAGACACCAAGATGTGTATTAACCAAATCTCTTTCCTCATTTGGATAACTTGTATAAGGCAGATGAAGAGCATGTACTCAAATGATTACAGAACAGAATGGAAAAATTGAAGGGAAGGCATAAGTGTACTTTCTTGAAACCACTCCCTGTGAATTTGGAAAGGCGAATGTATGTCATATTATATATCACCTGTGGACTATGGAGGTATATGGAAGTATCCTTCTGAACCTATTATATGGTTGAATATACTTTGAGTTTGAAACACTGTTTCAGAAAGTTGTATGACTCTCCTGTCAGATTGTTCTTCAATATTCTTGCTACTAGATGACATTATATCCAATTATGTAATTCTTCCACTATTGCACAGATTGTTTGATATAGGAGTCATTTCACTTTACCTGCTTAATGACCCTAAAATTGAAACCAACAATAGCAACAACAATAAAACTATGCTTTGTAGCCAGGGGTAAGTACCTCTTCCATTAACAGAACTATCTTCCTTTTAGAATGGTAAAATGACAGCTCAGACATGAAACAAGAAAATAATAACAATTTCTGAGCCCATGTAGCAATTTTCCTCTAAAATTAACTTGCACAATCCTATGATGGTTTCAGCAGGTACCATTTTCAAATGTCATCTGTAAGAAGAAGAAGACTCAGTGTCTATGACCCATGAACAAAGGAACAAAACTGTAAGCATTGTAACTCTCAGACACACAAAAACTTATTTGGCAATGAGGTTACTTTAAACTTATTTTGTACTCACTATATACTTCAGGTTTCAAATTATAATATGTTTGCATACATTGGATTGAGCAGACATACAAGTATGTTTAACTAAATAAGAAGATACAACAGCACAAGTGAGCCAGTCACTTTGATGCCACCCTCCACTAGTCACTGTGTTGTAGAAAGACAGGACACATGAGCTAGGAAGCAGAATCAGAAGAATTATCATAGTGTTCACATTTCCCCCTTGAGCTAGTACCTGAAAGACTGATTTAAATTCTTAAATTTTTAGAAGTTAATAGAATAGCAAGAATCAGAATAATAAAGTAAACCAAAATATTCAAATAATTGGATAGAAAGTAAAATACTCAAATAATCTATACTTGTGTCGTTACCTATGTAAATGTCAAAAAAATGTGTACATTTTAACCACTTTGGTTTTTTTCTAGAAATACTTAATTTTTTAATGAAAATAAATTTTTAGATGTTTTTTAAAGGTTAAACAATATAACTTTATGCATTAATGTGGATATTTGACTTTACATTTCAGCTTATATAAAAAATAAATACATAGTAAAATATAAAATATTTAATAAAATCTATTAGAAGTGAAATGGTAACATTCATACATAAACCTGGTTTATAATCCATTTACCATGATCAAAGAATTGATTGCTTTCTAATCTCCATTGAATTTCTTGACTTCAAAATACCGTGTGACCCTATGTTAAATTATAATGAATATTCTGCTTCGCAAATTTAAAGATGCTCCAGCAGGTAAAAATATTTGACACTGATAAGATTCAGTTTGTGGAAGGGAAAACAGGCTCTTGACCTCCATATGTGCCCAGTGGCACACATATACACAAAGATGATGAATAAAGAATATGTGTGTGTGTGTGTGTGTGTGTGTGTGTGTGTGTGTGTGTGTATAGTGCTTTAGTCTTTATTCAGATAAATCTTAAAGCATGAAAACAGTGACTGAAGAATAAAGTATATATTTTAAGGAATTTTGTGACTCAAAGACATACACATCTAGATTGACAGTAATAGGTTTACCCCATATTTAGCTATGTTAATATATACTTTAGGAACTGAGTTTGACAATTCAATTTTAAGTTAGATTGTCCATGGAGAACTCATAACCTCAGAATAGTGCCTTTAAGAAAAGCCAAACAGATCTAGGTTAGACTCTTCCAAAACACATATATTTAGAAGAAAACTACAAAAACTGGATATTGCATATATGCATAAGCCAAAATAACTCTGAAGACAGGAGTTCAGAAACATGTAAATTTGATGTTAAGATGGTAACACTAGGTAAATTAGAATTTCTGTATGGTGGTCTCATTTGGTTTTATGGCAGAAATGATTGTACTCTGAAATCCTTTGATAGAACAAAATATTTTTATGTATTTATATATTTTGAAGAATCTTCATATTATTGGTACTAATTACACTTAGGTGAAGGGGTCTATAATTTGCCACAGACTGAGAAATGTTTATTGTTAAATGATACACCCACTACCATGCATGAGAAACAAAAGAAATATGGATGCATCCTGGAAACACATCATATTCTGCTGTGCTAGATATGGAGACTAAATAGCTTAAATTGCATTGCAAACATGGATTAGTACAAATGTTAGAAGATGAAACAGAGCAGACAGGTGGGATGGCTCAGTTGGTAAATACTCTGCAGCACAAGTATGAGGAGCTGCGTTTCATCTTCAGCAACCCTTTAAAATAATTATGGCATATACCTGTAATCCTGTTGCTAAGGAAGTGGAGTGTGGAGCAATGCTATGGCTTATTGGTCAGCCAGTATGGCCAACTTTGTAAGTCCTAGGTCAGTGGGAAAAATATTTCAAAACGTAAGGTGGAGAACAATTTACAAAGATATCCAGTATTGACCTGTGACTTCAACGTGCATATATACACTTACATAACCATACAGGAACATGCATGTACAATTTTAAAATTAACTTTAATGATACATCATATCAGCAAATAAATATGAATCTTCTGGATTTATAAATTCTACTCACGAAATTTGTTACTCCTACTCATCAACAATTTTAAAGGCATTAAAATCTTTCTTCATGGAACAAAATTATGTTAAACTTTCCATATGCTCGTAAGCTGAAACCTTTTTATTTTCATCTTCACTAAATGGCATCTGCTCCATCTCCATGTTAATTTTTCAAAATGAGGTTACTTAAAATTGATTTCTCTTCTTGTGAAGTACGTTTGCCAAAACATTGAAAATGCATCCCAGGAGACCGGCAATTACAGGAATGCAACCACTTTACACATGGCATTTATGCACTTGCCAGTTTATATAAGATATTTTATACATTTACCTGTAACTCTCTGTTTTTGACTCAGTCAAATATAGAAAATGTTTAAACAATAAAATTGATAACCTTTTGAAAGCAGACAAATGACTATTTTTTTTAGCTGATGCTAATTTTAATACAGATTTCATAACATTTATCCATCTTTCTGTTTGATTACCTGTATGCAACCTAGTGTTTTACTATTTGATACTAGGAACAGTAAAATCTTAATTATAGATAATGGTGCTGCTGTCATCTTATTATGTTATTTTACTTCTCATATTATTGTATGTCTGTTACTCAGAGTGCATCATACATGTATATGTATATAAAACACATGTTTGTTGCTGCATATATGTATATTTATCTACATGTGCATGGTATGTGTATACACACACACAAACACACACACACACACACATATATATATATATATATGCACATAAATAGATGTGTGCATGATATATTCTACAGATGATGTTTCATGATTTAGATTCTAATTCGGGATATCCTGAGTTTAAATCCTGTTCTACCATAACTTGTATGTAACATTAGTGTGTTAAATCTTTAAGTTGTGTAATTACTTTGAAAAATTAAGATAGGTAGGAAATATCTACCTAGTGAGAATGTTCATGGTTCAGTTACAGCTTTTTTAAATCTAAGTTTATGGCTTAGTCTATTTTAGCAGAAACAGTACTTTTAATATTAGGAAATATATTCATGTTGTTGTATATATTTGAAAAATTCATTCTCTACTGTAATCATAAAAATTCTATGTTGGAAAACTGTTATGCTAGTAATAGCAATACAATAAATTATGGTTATAAACGCGAGTATATTATAATTCTGATAAATCACAAGAAAGTGTTGTCATTAAAGATTCACATCTCATCAACATATTTTTAATCATTGTTCAATTATTTAGTTACTATACAAACTCAGGTATGTAAAGAAACTCAACAGAACTGACTAAAGTGAATTTTTTAAAGATTGTGTAAGAGAAGCAATAATTTAATGTGCATTTTTAACTTATTACTAACTGTATTATTTTGTTTATTGTTCAACAACATAATTAATCTAAATCTAAATGTTATTAATATTGTAGGGAAAAAATTGCAGAAAGATGTGGCATTATGTCAGTTATATAACTTCTGATCTACGTGGGTTTACTACTCGCTTCCACTGGTGCCCTAAATGCCTTTGTTTCCATCCCAAGAACTAGGGTCGAAATGACAAATATTAGATTTTTTCACAGCTACCATGAAGAATATAATACAAAAGATTAAACTTTTTCGGTTGAGATTCTGGGTGAAGAGTAGAACACTTATGTGGCAAGTTCAGAGACCTGGGTTCAATTCCCAATACCAGAACAAACAGCAAGACACAACCTGTCAAGTCATATCTGAATCAAAGGCATCAATGTCTTTCTCTCTCTTTTGCTCTTACTCATTTTGGTTATGCTTCAGGCTATAATATAAAGGATTTAGAAATCTCTCCAGAAAAAAAAGTCATCCAGAGACCCACCTGGGGATACATCCCATATATAGCCACCAAACCTGGACATTATTGTGGATGATGGGAAGTGCTGGCTGACTGAAGCATTGCAAACTGTCTCTTGAGAGGCTCAGGCAGAGCCTGACAAATGCAGAGGCAGATGCTTGCAGCCAACCATTGGACTAAGTATGGGGTTCTGGATGGAGGAGTTGGAGAAGGGACAGAAGGAGCTGAGGGGGTTTGCAGCCCCATGGAGGGAGCAACAATGTCAACTGGCCTGAGCCCCTGGTGCTCTCAGAGACTGGACTACCAACCAAAGAATACACATGGAAGGACCCATGGTGCTGGCCACATATGTGGCAGAGGAGGGCCTTGTTGGACATCAGTGGTAGGGTAGGCCCTTGGGCCTGAGGGTGTTAGATGCCCCCGTGTAAGGGAATGCTAGAGAGAGAAGACTGGAGTGGGTGGGTGGATAGGGGAGCACCCCCATAAAGGCAGGGGGAGGGGGAGGGGGGATGTGATAGGGGTTTCTGAATGGGAGACCTGGAAGGGGGAAAACATTTTAAATGCAAATAAAGAAAATATCCAAAAAAATAAAAAAATTAAAATAAGTAAGTAAAAAAGTATAAATAAAGTGGAACCTGGATAGTAAAAGAGAACCTATTTAGTAAGGAATCAAAATGTATGATTTAAAGCAGAATTATTTATATACATTGGTGACCTTTAAAAAGAATAAACAAAGCCTTTTTCTTAAAAAAGAGCATTTACTTTAACAAATTGTAAGCAACTTTTCCATGGTAATGTTACTTTGACCATTTGGAGAGTTTAAACTTAATATGGCCCTTCTTGTATCATATATACTCATTCAGATAAAGTATTCATCTCACACCACACACACACACACACACTTACGCATACACACTCACACACACCTTTATTAGCCAAGTGTGGAAACCCAGTACTATTATACAAATAAAATAAAAATATATTTCAAAGGATTTACCAACATAAGATTCATTCTTTTTATAATATTTCTCTGGCAAAATACATGTGCTAATAATAAAATTATTGGTCTGTCTTTTATTCAGTGATTAAATGTTGTTTTCTTCTCCAGTAAAAAGAAAGTTAGAGAAGGAAGTTGCCTTTCACTCAGAGAATAAAGTGTTCAGCATGTTTGTAAGTGAAAGCCCCCTCCTCATTTGCATCACAGGTCTTCCTAAATGCACATCCAGGTTATTACTGATTTTTGTATTACCTATCTTCAAGAAATAGCACAAAACATGCTTGCTTTTAGCTTGTGGTGGTACATCAAACTAAATAAAAGTAATATCCGTATCCTATCAAACTAGCAATTTTTTTGACTTGGCTCAACCTAATAGGAACTTCTTGACTGATTTATAGTTCTGAAAGCTAAAACTTGCACTAAGTGAAGACCAGTTTGAGCACCATGGTATCCAGAGGGAGTAAGGAGCAACTACGAAGGTAAATTACAACCACAAGCATCTATCTGAAGTTGCCAAGCAGCTTAATTTGAACTCTAAATTAATGGGCAATTCCATTCACAAGCACATGCTGTGGCAGTAGAGCTACCATGAAAAGAGATCAATTCTAAGTCACCATCAAATGAAACACAGAGTTATGGTGGTCTAGCATATCTTAGTTCTTGAACTATAGGGAGTCCAACTCAAGGTTATTTTAATAAGGAAAATAGCATGATATTGAATCTAGAAATTTGCCCTGACAACATCAAATGTGTTTCTCTGTTAAGGATGTGGATGAATTTGCTCTTTTACCCTCCCTATATTCTTCAAGAGAAGCATGGAACATGCATATGGTGGCCATTACCTCATTGCCCCTTTGTTACAAAATGATGCAAACCAAGAAAATTATCACTGATTCATATTGGTATGTTAAAATATGAAAGTTATCCAAGAATTAGTGTAAGTAAATGGTCACCATAATGATTTTAGCCTTCATAGGTACAGTAGTTAGCTGAATAAAAATGGAGCCTCGACCTAGTATTTTTGAAGCATCTTCTGCTTTCCAATAATCTTCTAGCAGAAAGATATTGAAAAATGTGCCAGATTTTATGTATTCCTCCTGAAAAACCATAGCTGAAAGAATAGTTATTCCTGGTAGCTGGAAAGTCAGATGATAGTGAGAAAAGGCCAACTCCAACATTGAAATGCTGAGAGCAGACTTATAGAAGAGCCTATGCTTTTGTAACTAAATAGTAGGCTTTAGTGTGCTTCTTTAACTCAATCTTATAATAACTTTCAGTATAAGCTACTAAAAAGATTACCATTTCCCAAAAGAGAAGACAGCAAACTTTAATATTTCTTTGAGATACTCACCTAATAAATAGTAGAAAGGGTATTCAGGACCATATGTTATGACTCTAGCTTCTCCGACTTTAAGTACTCTGCTAGTTTGGTACTCAGAGGTAGCAGAAAGTATAGATTAAACAGAGATGATGTGTCCATTTTCTGTTAAGGCATATTTTAGCCAATGCACTACATTAAAATTAAAAAACATATTGTCATGTCAATAACAATGTCATTAATTACAATTTTGCCTATCTAGAGAAAATGCCATTGTAATTCACGCTCTTCAAGTTTTGCTGATGAAGATTTAATGGATAGGTATTATAACTTTACTATAAAGCACTAGAAGCTACAGCTTAATTAATAAAATAAAACGAAGAACAGCAATCCAATCAGAATATTAAAAATCCTTTCCAAATGTAGTTAGCATTCACATTATAGAGAAATAAACCATCTGGCTTTAGAATCCAGACTACAAATACCCATTTCTATAAGGTTCATAAATAAACCAAGTAAACACTTAAATTTAAAGCTAACCTTAATTTTTATTTCCTCCATAGTAAAGTCTTTAACTGTGAGTTGACTTTCACATAAAATCATAGTAAGGAATTGTGCATATTCATGTTTTACCTAGAAAAATGAATAGATCAGAATATTTAAAGGTCTCTTTAAATAGTAAAATATATGACATCTTAGAAGTGTATACTTTGACAAGTTCTACATATTTCCTATGTAGAAATAAATAATGTCATTACTAGTGTAACTGAACAAAAATAAATGATATAATTTTTATTTCATAACATAAACCTATAAAAAGCAGAACAAAGTAAAACAATTTGCTTATCTATGCTGATCTCTATCATGCTAATCCCTTCAGATTAAACTCCAAAGGTTGGAACAATACTGACTGGTTAATGGTAACTGAACTACAAAGTAAGTGAGTGTGAGCATGTTCTTTCTTCTATGCTATTAAATACTCAAAATATGGACACTGTTCAATGACTACAATTTAAAATTATAAAATTAAATCAAGAAAAATTATCATGACCAATGTCAATTATAAACATCAAATGGTCCCATGGCTCTAGCTGCATATGAAGCAGAGGATGGCCTTGTTGGGCAACAATGGGAGGAGAGTCCCTTGGTCCTATGAAGGCTTGATGCCCCAGTATAGAGGAATTCCAGGGCAGGGAGGCAAGAGTGGGTGGGTGAGTGGAGGAACACCCTCACAGAAGCAAGGGAGGTAGCGTCAGGATGAAAGAGCAGAGGATATCACTAAGACAGGAGATTGTCAGGAGAAAAGTCAGGGGTTTCTAGTCATGCCATATATTGCCTTTGGAACATAAGCTTCGGCCACTGGAATAGAGGACAAAAATTTTATCCTCAAGATGAATCTGTAAGATGGTAGACAAAATGTCTTTATCCTGGAGAAAGGGCTGAGTTGTTTCATGGATCTTGTTATCAGAGATTCTTCCACTAAGGACACAGGAAAATCAACCAAAGGGAGATGATAACAACGTGAGAATGAAGAACATACTGCTTACCTACAAATAAGGAGGGAAAAAAAGCACAGAATGCCCAACTATCCACTTTCTGTACTAGTTACCAAATTTTCAAACACAAGAACTGTATTGATTTCAAAAGAGGACAATTGAGAGTAGAACAATCATCTTTGAAAAAATACTACAAAGAGCTAAATCTAAGAATATGGTAGATATTTACATTCTTCGAGTTAGATCACCCTAAACAAAAGACATACTTCAAAACTTTAAATCCTCAGGTGACAGCACATGTTGGCAAGGATGTGGAGAAAAGGGAACACTTCTCCATTGCTGGTGGGATTGCAAGCTGGTGCAACCACTCTGGAAATCAATCTGGAGGTTCCTCAGAAAATTGAAAATAGATCTACCTGAAGACCCAGAAATACCACTCTTGGGAATATACCCAAAAGATGCCGCACCATGCCACAGGGGGAAGTGGTCCACTCTGTTCATGGCAGCCGTGTTTGTGATAGCCAGAAGCTGGAAACAACCCAGATGTCCCATGACAGAAGAATGGATACAGAAAGTGTGGTTCATTTCCACAATGGATACTACTTAGCTATTAAGAATGAGGACATCCTGAGTTTTGCAGGCAAATAGATAGAACTAGAAAATGTCATCCTGAGTGAGGTAACTCAGACCCAAAAGGTCATGCATGAATTACAGGGATGGAAATGGAGAGGAGCCTGAGGAAAAGAAGGTCCAGTGACAGGTACAAAGTAGGATCCAGCTCAAGTGGAGGTCCCAAGGCCTGACACTATTACTGAGGCTATGGAGTGCTCACAAAAAGGTACCTATCAAAACAGCCTTCTGGAAGACTCAAGCAACTGAAAGAGTCAGATGCAGATATTTGTACCCAACCAATGGACAGAAGCTGCTGATCCCTGTGGTTGAATTAGTGAAAAGCTGAAAGAAGCTGAGGAGGAGGGTGACTCTGTAGGAGGACCAGCAGTCTCAATTAATCTGGACCCCCTAGATCTCTCAAACACTGAACCAACAACCAGGCAGCATACACCAGCTGTTATGAGGCCCACAACACATATATAGCAGAGGACTTCTGGGTCTGTGTTTATTCAGAGATGTTGCACCTAACCCTTAAGAGACCGGGGACCTCAGGGAATTTAGAGGTCAGATGGGGTGGGGGGTTGGGGGTGGGGACATCCACATGGAGACAGGGGGTGAGAGGAGGTATGTGATATGGAACAGTGGAGGTTGTTAGACGGGGGTGGAGGTGAATAAAATCCAGAGTGTAAAAATATAAAAAAAATAATAAAATAAATAAAATGAATTATTTAAAAGTTTTATATAGTAGATGATTAATGTCACATATTTTTGTGTCTATACACTTAGAATGTATCTAACTGCTAGTAAGAATTATAAACCTATGAAGAAAATTATAAGAAAAAGAAGAAGCCAAAAATGTGTCATTAAATTAGAAAGAAGTGCAGAGCTAGCCTCATAATGCCTTAGATTTGAAGCAATCAGTCAGATAATTAAAGATGATTAAAATAGCTTACATTTAAATTAATTAAGAAGTTACATTCTCCAAAGAAAGATAGTTAGATATAGAATATAGACAGAAGAGAATTATAAAATAAATAGAAATTATCAGACACCATATAATGGGGACACTGCAAAGGAAGTTAATGGTGTCTTTGCTCATATCCTAAGATGGAAGTGCCACAGAAGTAGAAAAACAATAAATATTATCATCTGTATTGAATAGAAACATAATAAACTGGCATAGTCAAAGGCAACCTGTGCAAAAAGAAAGAAAATCAAGAAACATTTTACTAATTACCAAATATGATACAACCTTATTAACAATACAGCAGTGTACTGCATCAACATAGATGTATTTAACAGAAGCAGTCTAGGAGAAAAAGTACATATGTGATCAACACACTTTAAGCAAAGATTCTAAGAATGTACTATTGGAAAAAACGAACAGTCCTTTTAATAAATAAATCTAGGGATAAAAAGTATTCAAATGCAGAAGAAATTGAAGCCCTGTCTCTAATGGCTTAGAGAAATCTACATGAAAATGAAAGCAGAAACTTTTATACTACTAGAAGTCACTGAGAAACATCCCTGCATATTATAATGAGAGCAGATTCTCTTAGCTATCAAAAGTACAGGGGAAAAAACAACAAATATAGACAAATGAGATTATATTAAACTAAAACTTTACTTTACAGGCAACTAGTCACCAATGAAGAAGTAACTTCCCCAAAAGGAAAACGATCGAAAACTTTACACTGAGCAAACTATTTAGTAATAGCTTGATATTCAATATGATCTCCATAATTCAAATAACCAATAAAAATATCTCAATTAAAAATATACAATAGATTTAAATACATTTGTTTGATTTTATGAGAAGTGTTTGATATTAATATTCACCAGAGAAGTATAAACCCAAATCACAATGATGCATTCACTCCAGTCTCATTAAATAATATGATCAAATGATTTCTGGCTCTAAGTACCCTTGTATATTTAGTGTAAGAATATATTTTAGAAAAGGAACTACTAAAAACATTATGAAACTTTTCTTTACAAACTATTATGAAACCAACACTACATCCAGTGTTCCAAGCATTGAGGACATATCTGCCAAAATTTAAGTAGTATTTCAAAGGGATATATGCACAGAATTGTTGACTGTAGCATTATTTATAATAACCAGGAAATGCAATACCTAAGCATCTGTCAATGATGACAGAAAACATGGTATACATATAGATGACATATTGTTCAGTCTTAAATAATGTATAATTGTCATGTGTACCAATACTGACCAATTGTGTTAAATCTATTAATGGAATAAACCATACAAGAAGAGAAGGACTACATAATCCCTCTGAGATGGAAGACTATGAAATGTACTTATAAGCAAAAGTGGAGAATTTGTTAGCAGCAGCTGAAGAATGGAGGGAGGAAGGAACTGTGAGGAGAAGTTGATCACCTGACTCTAATTTATAGTTACAGAGGTGAATGAAGTCTCAGTGTATATAATCCACAGTAAGGCCATTGTACAGAACAATAAAATGTCAGATATCAACAATTAAATAAAAAGTTTTTGAAAGATTTTATTGGAAAGAAAGGATAAATGTTTAATTTTATATGTATATAAACTCTTATATGGATATGTACTTATAAGAGGATGTACTTATTTTGGATATTATACAACATATATGTGTGTTAAACCAACATACGTATGTATTATACTTCAAAGAGATATGTGATTTTATATATCTGTGAAATGTTTAATGATTATTCCTGTACATTAGAGGTTTTTCTTGCATGTTTCATGGATTCATTGCATTAGACATAATACCTTTCCAGGTTAGCCCTATTTCTGTTTCTGACTTCTTCTGAAATTGTCTGAGAAGCTGTACATGTCACATGCCCAGTCACTTCTCTATGTCCTCCCACTCCCGTGCAAGAAAATACAATCCACTTCTATTACTTTTGAAACATTAAACACTATTTCTAACTATCTATATGAAGTACCCTTGACTGATAATGGATTAAATTTAGCATTTTCCCCATATAAAGAGCCAGAGAAGTTCCAAAGTCTTGATTCTTTTTTAACTTAGGCTCTTTCCTTCAATGTATATTTTACCTATTACATTTTTTATGAACATCTAGAGAAAAAACAGGTTACATTCTTGTTTGTTTGTTTGTTTGTTTGTTTGCTAATCATTAGGGATGATGGCTATGGCTCAGGGAGGTATACTACAACTTCAACAAAACATAAACAAAAAATAGTCTATTTTTAAACCAGGATACATGCCTAAAATATAGGCTTTAAAAAACACCTATCATAATATGCTCATAATCATGGCATCTGAAGGAAGGAAGCAGAAAAGTTACACATTTTGTGCTTTCCTATGCTGCTAGCATGATGCTATATGGAAAGACAGAGAGAGAGAGAGAGAGAGAGAGAGAGAGAGAGAGAGAGAGAGAGA
>CM052713.1:43654560-43695862 GCA_028551405.1 Uromys caudimaculatus
GGGAAGGGAAGGGAAGGGAAGGGAAGGGAAGGGAAGGGAAGGGAAAAGAGAAAGGAACCACCACACTTATACACACATACCTAATGTTCTGATTACAAATAAATGCCTCCAAATAGTGGCTCCGAAGTGATGCTTTATTGGGAACAACCATCAGAAAAGAAATTGAATGTTTCAATGTAAAAGAGACATCTGGCTTTTCCTTTTCTCCTACCTCCAGAGGAAATAGCCTGTAAATGTAAAGATACAGAAAATATGACACTATGTGCACATACCTGAAGCCACTCGTCCTGTAACGATTTCTGATCAAAGGTAATAAATCACCTTGGACAATAGCCATGAGAGTTTATTGGTGAAGTGCAATGTCACTCACGGACATGACTTCATTCTGTTATGTATTTAACCAGTGTACCTGGGCTCATAGCTCTGTATTCAGTGTTATATTAGGTCACTGGTAAACCAGGTATTATAAACTGTAGGTATTTCATGTTTTATGACTAATAAGTATTGACATTCCTTCTAGGCTCCTCCCCACAGGTACCTGGCAACAGTTAGGTATACCTGGCTTTCTATAAAAGGGGCTGTTTGCCCTCTCCTCTCTCTCTTACTCTCTTACCCTCTGCCCCTTCTCACCCTGACCCCTTTCTCCCCTTGCCCATCACCCTGTACCCCATGTCTCTCTACCTGTTCCTGGCCTGCTACATCTCCTCTTCTCTCCCTCTCCTTCTCCTCTTTTCTCCCCTCTCTCTACTGTCTTCCCAACCCCAATTCTCATGCCCTAAATAAACCCTTTCTATACCATATCCACCTTATGTGTATTACCACAGGGGAAGTGATGCCTCAGCATGAGCCCTCTGTAGCATCCCTCCCAACTCATCATATTATGCCTCCACCAAAACACATCCTGGCCTCTTCTCTTTTTTATAACACAACAAAAAGTGTCAATCCTTATATTTCCAAGTTGCCTTTATGGTCTTGGTTTACTTTTTCCTCATCTATGTAGTTATTTTTTTCTTTCAATTTTGTTTTTTGGGTTTTTGTGTTTGTTTTTTGTTTGCATTGCATATTTTGAAGCATTCTAAACTTATTAATCAAAGTTTATAAAAGACTTGATTTTCTAATTAGGCATCTCTTCTGTTTTTCCATTTTTTAAAATGGGTTTGTGGATTTTAAACAACATTTTCAATATTCTTGAACAAGAATTTCTATTTTATGGACAAGAATGTTGCCTAGTTTGTTGACTTTTTTGAGTTCTGTGGACTGTATGTTGGGTATTCTGTCCTTTTTTTGGCTAATATCAACTTATTAGTGAATACATACCATGCATGTCCATTTGTATCTGAGTTACCTCACTCAGGATGATATTTTCCAGTTCCATCCATTTGCCTGCAGAACTCAGGATGTCCTCATTCTTAATAACTGAGTAGTATTGCATTGTGTAAATGAACCACATTTTCTGTATTCATTATTGTGTCATGGGACATCTCAGTTGTTTCCAGCTTCTGGCTATCACAAATAAGGCTGCTATGAACATAGTGGAACACGTGCCCCCATGATATGGTGGGGCATCTTTTGGGTACATTCTCAAAAGTGGTATTGCTGGGTCTTCAGGTAGATCTATTTCCAATCTTCTGAGGAACCTCCAGATTGATTTCCAGAGTGGTTGTACCAGTTTACAATGCCACCAGCAATGGAGGAGTGTTCCTCTTTCTCCACATCCTTGCCAACAAGTATTGTTACCTGAGGTTTTGATCTAACCCATTCTGATTGGTTTAAGGTGGAATCTCAGGGTCGTTTTGAGTTGCATTTCTCTGATCACAAAGGACTTTGAACATTTCTTTAGGTGCTTCTCAACCATTCTTGATTCCTCTGTTGTGAATTCTCAGTTTAGTTCTATACCCCATTTTTTGATTGGGTAGGGATGGAGAAGAAAGCAATCACAAGTGGGAAGGGAGAGACCTGGGAGGGAAAGTGGATGGGCGAAGGGAAACCTGATCTGGTATTGAGTGAAGGAAAAGGACTGAGCCCAGAGGGCCAGCAGAAAGAATGGAAACAGACAAGCAACCTCAGGAGGTAGGAGGTTGGGGGGACCCTCTAGAATGCACCAGAGACCTTGCGGGTGAGAGACTCTCAGGACTCAAATGGAGGGACCTTAGATGAAATACTCAATAGTAGGGAGAGCCCATCTCCAGGAGGAAGACAGGGCATCAAATGAGGGAAGGGGTTGCCATCCTACAGTGAAAACTCTGACCCATAATTGTTCCTGTCTGAAAGAATTACGGGGATGGAAATGAAAAGGAGCTCAAGGAAAATAAGAAGGTCCAGCGACAGGCCCAAAGTGGGATCCAGCTCAAGGGGAGACCCCAAGGACTGACATTATTACTCAGGCTATAGAGAGCTCACAAAAAGGGACCTAGCATGAAGACACTCTGGAAGACCCAACAAGCAGCTGAAAGAGTCAGATGCAGGTATTTGCACCCAACCAATGGGCAGAAGCTGCTGACCCCTGTGGTTGAATTAGGGAAAGAATGAAAGAAGCTGAGGAAGCGAAGCGGGTAACCCTGTAGGAGGACCAGCAGTCTCAATTAATCTGAACCCCCAAGAGCTCTCAAATACAGGACCACCAAATAGGCAGCATACACCAGCCAATATGAGCCCCCCAACACATATACAGCAGAGGACTGCCAGGTCTAGGTTCAGTCAGAGATGATGCACCTAACTCTCAAGAGACTGGAGGCCCCAGAGTGTTTAGAGATCAGGTGGAGTGAGGGATTGGGGATGGGGACATCCTTGTGGTGACAGGGAGTGGGGAGCAGGTATGGGATGTGGAACAGTTGGAGGGTGGACCAGGGGGAGGGGAATAAAATCTGGAGCATAAAAATAAATAAATGAATACATAAATAAATAAATAAAATAAAAAAGAATGTTGTCTAATGATGTCTTCTTATTTTTTTCTGACGAAATGTTAAAATTGTTAAATTGCTTCTGACATCACACAGCTTAAATAAACCCGTATGTAACTGCTTACAATAGTGTGAAAATGAAAATGGTAGAATAAAACACACACTTTAATCCCAGGTATTCGCAGCAAGAGAAGGGATGGAAGCTTCACCTGTGATTTCTAATGTTGCCTGGTCAACTCAGTCAGTTTCAGGATACTCAATCTCTCATAATTAGAATCAATCTCTCTCTCTCTCTCTCTCTCTCTCTCTCTCGGTGTGTGTTTGTGTGTTTGGGGGTGTGGCCAAAACAGAGCATAGCCAAGGTCAAGCTCTGTTTTCTGAACCTTTATGGAAACTCATGATAAGGCCTATGGGCTAGTTTGAATGGAACTATAGATGCTCATGGCTAGTAATTAGATAAAGTGGTGAGTCCCTAGAGGTGGAGTACTACTCTTGTTTTGAAGTTGATGAGTTTGAGAAAGTTATGGGCACTGAAAAATGATATTGAAGCATTCTTAAAACCACCCACCTGAAGTTGATGAATCCAACACTGTTCTATAAAACATACCTGCAGGGAGCTCAGAATGCCTCAGCATACCAGAAAGTCTGAATCTCTTCTGTTCCCACATCCTTTATCCTTCTTACTGCATTATAATCAATTAGATAGTCTTCATCTCAACGTCTTCTCCTCACCATGTTTACACTGGAAATCAAATAGCTGTTCTTCAGTCATTAAATATTTCTCCCAATAGCAATAACAACAATAAAATCAATGATATCATCAATATTAACGATGATAAAACAAGAAACTATTCCAATTACCCTACAGCTAAAATATACCCTGGAATATGACTCTAAATTGCAAAAAGGGCAGTCAGGTTCACACAGACTGGGGAAATCTGGTTGCCCTAACACAGCATTGTAATAACGATAACCTTATGGTGCTTGCTGCATTTGTGAACACAGAACACAAGGATGAGCTTGAGTGTAAAGGAGGAGTTGAGAAAATGATTGGTTAGCCCACACTATATATTTTATAACTTTATTCTTTGAAATGTTATGTCCTTTAGCACTAGTCCCACCAATCTTCAGAAATCATTTCTTTGCACAGGACGGTACTCTAGTCACAAATATTCAAATATGGTTCAAGGTAGAGAAAGTAAAACCAATGACTAATGTCTCAATGTCTGGTAAAACACAGGTTATGAAAATGGTGACTAGGAATTCGACAATCCATCTTTGTCATTGTGTCCTAAGTGTAGTAATACTTGCCCCACAACAATGGTGGTGTAACATAAGGTACTGATATACACCAGAAATTCAGATCTAGGCATAGTTCATAGCAAATATATGACAATGTTATTATTTTCTCATATCTGTCACTCATTCACTTCACAGTTATCTGCTAGTTCTCAGTATCATATAGTTGAAGGCACAGGAATTTAGGGAAGAAAATGAAATCTAGGGCAACCCTCATACAGCTAATATCCCTTAATAACCATTCCCTATAATGTTGGGTAAGTGAATAATTTTACCCAAGTTTCCTCAACCAACATAGACAATGTACATATTTTACAATTGTACAATAAAGAACATGCCACCAATCTCATATGTTGTTAATTTAAGTATCTGTATTTTAGCTAAATAACTTGAAAAAAATATTTAATGATGAGCAATAGAAAGGGCATAGCAGAATAGTTTCTGCACTGCACTATGGATACTTCAATCCCCTGCCCCAGTGTTCTATGTTCACGTTAGCCAGAATTAGAAGTTGCCTGAACTGAAGAAAGCGGTCCTAAAAGCAGCATGTTCATTTCTTAGATTGCTCACTTTAAGTGGCTCCTTCATAAGAAAGTCAGCCCCTTACCCTGGTCCTCAGGAGTTCACCAGTACATCTCAGCTTCCATCAAAGGTGGCATAATCCAGGCTTTGCACTCATTGTCCTGAGTCTCTCATCTCTTCTGCAAAATATTTGTTCCTTTTTTCGTTTCAACACATCTGTTTAAACAGTCAGGATTTGTACAAATCAACAGGGATAATTTACAAAAGATTAAATAATGTTTTCTGCATGATAACCAGTCAGTAGTGGTAGAAGTTTGCAATTTTATGATTAAAGAAATCCATGTTTTCTACATTAGAATCCACATGACACTTTTTTTCTTAAGTCTAATCCATCAGCACATGAAAATTCTTCTATGATAATCCTTACTATTTGCATTAAAATCCTGATGATATTTTTAAGGAATACACTCTAGGCTGAAATTACTTTCCCTGAATAAATTTGAAAAATATTCTTTTATAATTATAAAAAATAAGTAAGCATCTTCCTCTCACAGATTTTCAGGTTTTATTATTTCTTGGAGAAAAGGAAATTTCAATGCCCATATATTAGTCTATCAGGTAGATGTAAAACATACTGGATTCATTTTGTTTTCTTTTTTATTCATTTATTTACATCAATAGCTGTCCCCTTCATGGTCTCCTCACAGAGACCTTCCCACCATCCACCTCACCTTCTCCTCTGAGAGTGTGGGCTCCTCTGAGTATCACCCTACACTGGCCATTAAGTCTCTGCCAGAGTAGGCACACATCCTTTCTCACTAAGGATGAGAGGAAATAGATACTATAGTCAGACTACAGACACTATACTCCTCCATTGCTGGTGGGATTGCAAACTTGTACAACCATTTTGGAATTCAATCTGGCAGTTTCTTGAAAATTGAAAATAGTTCTACTTGAAGACCCACCTATACCACTCCTGGGCATATATCCAAAAGTTGCTCCATCACATAACAATGACACATGCTTTACTATGCTCATAGCAATCTTTTTTGCAATAGTCAGAAACTGAAAACAACCCATTTTTTTATTAAGAATTTTGGCATGGCCCCAGTTGAAGGATGGGGCCACCCATCCACCTCAAAAATATTAATCCAGAGTTCCTTCTGCCAAAAGAAAATGCAGGGGCAAAGGATGGAGCAGAAACTGAAGGAAAGGCCATCCAGAGACTGGCCCACCTAGGAATACATCCCATCTGCTGACATCAAACCCAGACACTATTGTTGATGCCAAGAAGTGCTTACTGACAGGAGACTGGTAGAGCTGTTCCCTGAGAGGCTCTGCCAGAGCTGGACCAATACAGATGCAGATATACACAGCCAAACATTGGACTAAGTGTTGGGACACCAATGGGGAAGTTAGAGCAAGGACTGTAGGAGCTGAAGTGGTTTGCAACCCAATTGGAAGAACAACAATATCAACCAACCAGACCTCCCAAAACTCCAAGAGACTAAACCACCAACTAAAGAGTACACAGAGGATACCCATATCTACAGCTGGATATGTAGCAGAGGATTGCCTTATCTGGCATCACTGGGAATGGAGCCCCTTGACCTATGGAGGCTTGATGACCCAGGATAGGGGAATCCTAGGCTGCTGAGGCAGGAGTAGGTAGGCGGGTGGGGGAGCACCCTCATAGAGGCAGGGGAGGGAGGAATGGATAGGGGTCCTGTGGAAGGGAAACTGGGAAGGGTGATAACATTTGAAATGTAAATACATAAAATAACCAATAAAAAGAAAGAATTTTTGAAGTTAACATAGCACAGTATGATCTTTTCCTTTGCTCCTTGCCTATAATCTGGAAGAAGAATTTCCTTAAAAAGAAGGTAAATATACCTCTCTTATTCTCATTATGCATATATGTATTCATGTGCATATACACATACACTTACATATACATATGCATACACATATACATATATGTGATAAGTATATATGCCCTCAGAAAAGAAATTATTCATATAGTGTAAAAGATCTTGATACCTAGTGAGTAGCATTGTCCTTTACAAAAATTAGAAGACACAGAAGTTCTACATGAAGAGTTTTCTCCTATGTAATTCATGAGATGATGCCAGAGAGACCAGATGGAGAATGAGAATAAGCCAGATATTTGTGCATAAAGAGGATCTCTTGTTTTCTACTAGGGAACATTTATTAGGCTCACATTAATACAAGCCAGAGAGAATTTCTTTTATGCAAGATGTTCCAAAAAGTGATGCTATAATTATTCTTCTATAGATATAATTTGAAATTATTTCTTTATGTTTTGTTATCTATAAAGCTACAAACTGGATAGAATAATGAATTACAATAGAAAACTCATATATTGATGATTGCAAAGGTTTTCCACTCTCAACTTTATAATTTTTCTACACCTATTCCTTAAATCTTCATAAAACCAATGCAAAATATTAAGTAGTTATAATTAATTCAGTACTTTTAGAGGAAATATGTGAAAATGTTGCCCATTAGTGACTTTAATTTTTTTATTGAATCTGACTTATATAAGCCTGCAGGGACAGTGTTTTATATCAAAACCTCAAAGTACACAAATTGTGATTTTTATAAATAGAACCAAACTACTGATGGTTTTGGTTGAGTAAACACAAGATAAAAAGCTGCAGTGATTGTCAGAACATGGGGGTGGGTCTTCTCCCTTCACTATAATAACTGGCAGGTGCAGCCTCCCTCAGATGATCAGCAAAACAATATTGCTTCATAATACACACAATCTACCTGAGATCAAAGGGAAATAAAATTTAAAACACAACATAATGGAAGTAAAACTGTCATCACTGCTCATTATTTTTCATTTCTTTGTTTTTTTTCTTTAAATGACTGTTTTTACTGACTCAGAGGATGTGACAGTTTTCATCTGTGTCTGTCACAGGGTCTGGCAGGTGTCTTGAGAGCAAGAATAGTAGGCAACAATAACAAAGAGGTGATATTTTGTAAATCAAAAATAAGAGTCTTAATGCTTTAACCTATTATCCCAAATGCATATATTGTATGAATTTTAAAAACCCCAATCATTGTCTCATGTTTTTTCTTTGTCATTACTTTTATAGTCTATACTATGCATCTCTCCTAAACCTAGTGTTTACATAGCATAGCATAAATGGGATTCTGCAGTGAAAACAATGAAGCAAATTCAAGAAATACTTTGTCCATGGGAATGTGGGAAATACATGATCGCGAGTCATTTGGGACAGTTATATTTGCCAGCAGATAAAATCAACAAAAAAGACTATCCCTACATCTTTGTCCCTGGTGTGTATATTACTACCCTGTTCTTTACGAAAATTCTCTCTCTCTCTCTCTCTCTCTCTCTCTCTCTCTCTCTCTCTCTCTTTCCCTCTCTCCTGTCTATTACTCAAACTCTAACTGAAATAGCTGAAAGTATCCAGTGGTAATTGAAGCAGTTCTATATAAAATTTAAAAAACAATGTTTATCTGTCTATATTACAATCTAAACTTTGTCATTATAAAATAATAGAAAATAATGGTTTATTATTTCTAGCATGTAAATTTTAGGAATTCAACAAAACTAGATATTTTAACATTATTTTCCAATATAACTAGAGTTGGCTGATGAAGAAGGATATGCCCCATACATGATTGTGCTTACATTTTTTAATAAATAAAGTAATGTTCAGAGCAAAAACTTAATAAATCTGGAAAATGATGCTTTTTAATAAAGTTATTTTCATACAATACATTCTGATGGATTGCATTTTAAGATATGAATTATTAGCTTAATGTTTAGAGGATAAGAAGGGTGATCTGAAAATCCCTGAAAGGAGAACTGCTAGGAGACACAGAGAAAAGGGATTATACCTTCAAATATGTGATTAGGAAAATATGTTCTGAAAACTCATCAGAGGCCAATAACATTGCAGCATATTCATCTACTCATTTATTACATACAGTATTTTTTTGTGAAGGAAACACATGGCGATGGTTTTAATGAGAATTGTCTCCATCTATTCATAGATTTGAATACATGGTCACTAGGGACAACACTTTTCTTAAAGGATTAGGACATGTAGCCATTCTGGAAGCACTGTGTCAATGGATATGGGCTTTGAGGTTTTGAAAAACCCAGTCCATGGCCAGAGTCACTCTCTTCCTGCTGCCTGACGATATGGAGGCAGAACTCTCAGCTATCTCTCAAATACTGTGTCTGACTGTGATCTATCATGCTTCCTACCATCATAAAAATAGACTAAGCCTCTTAAAATGTAAACAAGTCCCCAATTAAATGCTTTGTTTTATAAGGTCATGGTGTCTCCTCAGAGCAGTAGGTCACTGATTAAGACACACATATTTTAAGTTAGCATCTTCTTGGTAATTCTAAGGCTTGAAGATATTTCATGGTGCTAAAATTTTAAAAAAATTAATTCCCAATTTAATTCAGCAAACATTCAAAAATTTACTGAGGATATATTAGGCATTAGGCATTTTAATGCATCCACTAAATACAAAAAATAATTACTTAATATTCTGGATTTTAATAGCTCAATCTCCTGTAGAAGAAAAATGAGAATTATTTTTGAAATTCTAAAAACCATATTTATAAAAAGTAAGTGATAAAGTACAGTTGGTGAATATGAGACAGTTGTTGTTTGAAGCTACTCCATATAAACTTTTCCATGATAACGGTTCTCAGTTCAAGTAATTTTGTTGAACACACACACACACACACACACACACACACACACACACACACACACACACCTGTTTCTTCTTCTCTCTCCATATATATACATAGATAGACATATAGATATAGATAGATATAGATATGTACTTTTTGTATTCTATTTGATATATATCTATATATCATATGTATCATTGGATATATTCTCTGCATTATAAATTATATATTATATTATATCTATATCTGATTCATCTATAATATCATAAAATACAATATATTACATATATAATATCTTTATTATATAACTGATATATGTATGAAATATATATACATATATAATGTGTCAAACAGACTATATAAAGATATAGATTGTGGAGTAGATAAATAAGATAGATGCAATAGGTACACAGAGAAAAATTCAAACTTCTTTTCACTTAAAATAACTGTGAGAAGTAGTTTGAAGAATCAGATGAAGTATTTGAAAGAATAAAGTGGATATAAATGCAAAATTATAGCATTTACAGAGCAAGACAGCAATATACTTAAATTATATTTCAAGGTTTTAGATGCACAAAACTTTCTCCTCTGTAATTTCTTATATAAAATTTTTTTCTTATAGATGAACTCCTTTAAAATGAAATACATAGGTCACTTGTCATTAATTGTTTATAACAGCTAAAGACTGGAACCAACCTAAAATACATAAAATGGGATTGAAAGAAAATATAGTATGTTTTTGTTATAAAGTATATTGAATTTTATTGTAATTATACTAACATGCAGAATATATAGAATATATTTTATATATTATATATTCATAAAGAAATACATTTTACTTTATACTGTCTCTAATTTGTAGCCATTTATTCCCACTTCACTGCCAAATTACTTTGTTCCCATTAATTTTCTAATCATAGATAGATTTTGAATATTGCTATGGAAATTGATGAAAGAAATTTATGCTTAAATTCTATTGACATGTACATGAAGTCCTAAGCTATTACTGCTATACTTGTTTGTTCAAATATTTAACTCTTAAGCAATGCTGTGAATCCATCTCAGGCTTTGTGGTAAAGAATTATAGTATGATCTTAATCTTGTCATTCCTTGTTCTCCTGTGATGAAGTCAGAGTTGATGGGTCTGAACAGAGGAAAGATGCTACTAGAAAATCACTTGATAACTGCCAGGAGTTTGAATGATATGTTTTTTTGCATGCATACTCTATGTAGCAGTTCCTCTGGAAGATGGGAATAAATGTACCTCAAGATCCAGGTTTTCCACTTTTTGACATATGCCAATGTAATTTCCATTCTACCACAACCACATTAATTGCTTTTTTGGGTTTGTTTGTTTGTTTTTGTTTGTTCTCAACAGGATTTCTCTATGCAGTCCTGTTTGTCTTGGAACTAGTTCTGTAGGCCAAGATCAAGAACTCCACCTGCCTCTGTCTACTAAGTGCTGGGAATAAACATGCATGCCACCCCCACCAGGCCTCTGCTCTACTTTTAATAGCCAGAAATTGCAAACAAGTTAGATCTCTCTCAACAGATGCTTGGATAAAATATATGTGGTGAATTTATACAATGAAAATTACTTTGCCTTTTAAAAAAGTTTAATTAGTGTTGCAGACAAATGGATGAAACTAGAAAATACCATCCTGAGTGAGGTAACTCAGACCCAAAAAGACATGAGTGGTGTGTACTCGCTAATAAGTGGATATTAACCAAAAAGTACAAAATACCCAGGAGACAATCCACAGAACTCAAGACGGTTAACAAGATGAAGGGCCCAAGTGAAGATGCTTCAGTCCCACCTGCAAGGGAGAAGAAAGTGATCATGGTGGGTAGAGAAAGGGAGGGACCTTGATGGGAGAGGGAACAGAGAGGGGAAGGGGAAAACAGGATCAGGTACTGGAGGGGGGGTAATCAGGAGTGAAGCCTTGAGGGCCAGCAGAAAGAATGGAAACAGGCAGCGTTGGGAGGTAGGACGTGACAGGACCCTCTAGAATGTACCAGAGATTTGAGAAGTGAGAGATGCTCAGAACTCAGAGGGAGGGACCTGTGATGAAATACTCAACAGTGGGGAGAGAGAACTTGTAGAGTCCACCTCCAGTAAAAAGACAGGGCATCAAGTGGAGGAATGGGGTTGCCATCCAACAGTCAAAAACTGACCCAGAATTGTCCCCATCTAAAAGAACTGTAGGGACAAAAATGGAGAAGAGTCTGAGGGAAAGGAGGTCCAGTGACAGGCCCAAAGTGGGATCCACTCTAGGGGAGGCTCCAAGGCCTGACACTATTATTGATGCTATGGTGTGCTTACAGTTGGGAGCTGCCCTTACAGCACAGCTGCCCTCCAAGAGACCCAACAAACAACTGAAAGAGTCAGATGCAAATAGTTACACCCAACCAATGGACAGAAACCAGGGACCCCTGTGGTTTAAATAGAGAAAGGCTGAGAAGATGAGGAGGAGGATGACTCCATAGAAGAACAGCAATTTCAACTGAACCACCAACCAGGCAGCACACTAGCTGATATGAGACCCCAAGCACAAATACAGCAGAGGACTGCCTGGTCTAGCCTCAGTGACTGAAGAAGCACCTAACCTTGGAGAGACTTGAGACCCCAAGGATGGGGGAGATCTTGTGGGGTTTGGGGGGTGGGGAAATCCTCTGGGATATGGGGGAGGGGAAGAGGGAATAGGATAAGGAATTGTAGGAGGGTAGACCAGGACGGGGATAATGACTGGGCTGTAAAAAAAAAAAAAAAAAGATTAAATAGTAATAATAATAAAGTAACAAAATCCATTAAACAGGGGGAAAAACCTTAGATGAGGTAATCCAGACCCAGAAAGGTAATTATTACAGTATGTATTCCCTTACATGTGGATATTACCTATTAAGCAAATGGATGGAACTTGAGAATATCATCCTGAGTGAGGTAACTCAGTCTAGAAAGAACAAACAGGGTATGTATTCACTGGTAAGTGGATATTAGCCCAAAAGTTTGGAATACCCAAGATTCAATTCACAGCACCTGTAGACTGAGCATGGGGTCCCAGATGGAGGAGTTGGAGAAGGGACTGAAGGAGCTGAGGGAGTTTGCAGCCCTATGGAGGGAGCAACAGTGTCAACTGGCCAGACCCCCCTATACTCCAGGATACTGGACCACCAATCAAAGAATACACATGGAGGGACCCATGGTACTGGCCACATATGTGGCAGAGGAGGGCCTTGTTGGCCATCAGTGGGAGGACAGGCCCTTGTATCTGAGAGTGTTAGATGCCCCAGTATAGGGGAATGCCAGGGAGGGAAGATGGGAGTGGGTGGTTGGGGGTAATATTCTTATAGAGGCAGGGGTAGGGGGGATGGAATAGGGGATTTCCAAATGGGAGACCTAGAAAGGGGAAAACATTTGAAATGTAAATAAAATATCAAAAAGAAGAAGAAGAAGAAGAAGAAGAAGAAGAAGAAGAAGAAGAAGAAGAAGAAGAAGAAGAAGAAGAAGAAGAAGAAGAAGGAGAAGAAAAAGAAGAAAGTAATCATAAATACAGGGCACCAAGTGTCCTTGTGGTATGATAGAGCATCTTTTCCATATAGCTTTTGGGTATAGAGTCTAGAAGTGGTGTAGCAGAGTCCTGAAGTAGAATTATTCCCAATTTTCTAAAAAGCCACCTATTGATTTTCAGAGTGATTTTACAAGTTTATATTTCCACTAACAAAGAAAGTTCCACATCCTTGCCTGTATGTGCCACAGCTTGAGTTTTCCCTGTTAGCCATTCTGATGGGTGTAAGGTGGAGTCTCAGAATCATTTTGATTTGCATTTCCATGATGACTAAGGATGTTCAACATATCTTTAAAAATCTTCTCAGCCATGGGAGATTCCTTTGTTAAGAATTCTCTGTAAACTTGTATGTTTCATTTTTTAATTGGGTTATTTGGTTTGTTAGTGTCTTATTTCTTGAGTTCTTTTTATAATTTGGATATTAGTCCATGTTAGATGAGGGGTTTGTGAAGATTTTTCTCATTCTGTAGACTGCCATTTTATTCTATTGACAGTGTCCTTTGTCTTACAGAAGGTTTTTTGGTTTCATGACATTCGACTTATTAATTGTTGATCTTAATCCCAGAGCTATGGATGTCTCCTGTGCCTTCAAGACTATTCTCCATTTCCTCTTTTATTATATTTAGTTTATCTGGATTTATGTTGATGTCTTTGATCTTCTTTGCCTTAAGTTTTGTGAAGGGTGATAAATATTGATCTATTTGCATTTTCTACAGGCAGCCATCCAGTTAGACCAGCACTGTTTGTTTAGGATGCATACTTTTTCTCATTGTATGGTTTTGGAGTATTAATAAAAAATCAAGTGTCCTTAATATGTAGGTTTATTTCAGGGTATTCAATTCAATTCCATTGATAAACCTGTCTGTTTCTATATCAACACTATGCAGCTTTTATTATGATTATTCTGTATTACAGTTTGAAATTAGGGGCGAGGATGCCTCCCAAAGTTAGGGTGGTACAGGACTATTTTAGCTATCCTGTTTGTCTTATTTTGGTTTTTTTGTTTTGTTTTTATATATGAAGTTGAGAATTGTTCTCCCAAAGTCTGGAAAGAATTGTGTTGGAATTTTGATGGTAGCTTCATTGAATCTATAGATTGGCTTTGGTAAAATGGCTATTTTTACTATGTTAATCCTACCAATACATGAGCATGGGAGATTTTCCCATATTCTGATATCTTCAATTTCTTTCTTCAGTGATTTGAAGTTCTTGTTATAGGGATTTTTCACCTTCTTGTTTACACCAAGATATTTTATATTATTTGTGGTTATCGTGAATAGTAGTGTCTCCCTGATTTCTTTCTCAGCCCATTTATCATTTGTATAAAGAAGGGCTATGGATATTTTTTAGTTAATTTTGTATCCAGCCACATTAATGACAGTGTTTATTATCTGTAGGAGATCTCTGGTAGAATGTTTTGTTGTCATGTATATATACTATCATATCATCTGCTAATAGCAATACTATGACTTCTTTTCCAATTTGTATCCACTGATCTTCTTTAGTTGTCTTATTGCTCTAACTATATATTCAAGTACTATATTGAAGATACAGAAACAGTGGACATCCTTGCCTTGCCCCTAATTTTAGTGGAATTAATTCAAGTTTCTCTCCATTTTGTTTGATGTTTGATATTGGCTTGCTGTATATTGTCTTCATTGTGTTTAGATATGTGCCTTGCCTCACTGACCTCTCCAAAACTTTTAACATCAAGGAGTGTTGGATTTTTTCAATTGAACCATGCCTCAATTCCTTATATGAAGCACACTTGATTATGGTGGATGATGGTTTTTATATGGTCTTGGATTCAGTTTGTATTATTTTATTGAGTATTTCTGTATCAATGTTCATAAAGGAAATTGGTCTGAAATTTCATTGTTGTGATTTTGTGTGGTTTAGGTATCCGTGTGACAGGGATCATAGAATGAGTTTGGCAATGTTTCTTTTGTTTCTATTTTTTAGAATACTTTGAGGAATATTGATATTACCTCTTCTTTGAAAGTCTGATAGAATTCTGAATGCTGTGTTTAACTATCTAGGCTTGTGTGTGTGTGTGTGTGTGTGTGAGAGAGAGAGAGAGAGAGAGAGAGAGAGAGAGAGAGAGAGAGAGAGAGAGAGAGACTTGTTCTATTTTCTTAGGGATTATAGGACTGTTTTAAAAGTTTATCTGATATTGGTTTAACTTTGGTCAGGGATATCTGTGTAGAAAATTATCTATGTCATTTAGATTTTCTAATTTTGTAAAAGATAGGCTTTTGAAATAAAACCTAATAATTTTTTTTAATTTCCTCATTGAATTTCCTAGTTGTCTACTGTTATGTCTTCCTTTTTATTTCTGATTTTTATTAAATGGGATAATACCTCTTTGCTTTTTACTTAGTTAATTTGATGGTTTGTCTCTCTTTTTTATTTTCTCAAAGAACCAGCTCTTGGTTTCTTTGATTCTTTGTTTTGCTCTCTTTGTTTCTAAATTATTGATTTCAGCCCTTATTTAATTTACTCCCATCTACTCCTCCTGGGTGTGTTTGCTTCTTTTTCTTCCAAAGCTTTTGAGTATGCTGATAAGTTGCTACTATGAGATTTCTCTAATTTATTTATGAATGTCTTTATTCCTATGAACTTCCCTCTTTGCACTGCTTTGATCATGTGTCATAAGTTTGAGTATGTTGTGGCTTCATTTTCCATGAGTTACAGAAAGTCTTTAATTTTTTCCCTGACTCAGTGCTCATTGAGTAGAGAGTTGATCAATTTCCCTGAGTTTGTAGGCTTTCAGTTGTTTCTCTTGTTGTGGAATTCCAGCTTTAAAACATGGTGATCTAATAAAATGCCAGTGTTTATTTCAATCTTCTTATATCTGCTGAGGCTTGATTTGTGACTGAGTATATGGTCAATTTGGAGAAAGTTCTGTGAGGTACTAAGAGAAAAATATATTCTTTTGTCTTTGGGTAAATTGTTTTATAGATATCTACTAAGTCCATTTGTTTCTTTTTTTCCCTCTGTTTAGCTTCTGTCTCTATGATCATTTTATTGGTGAGAATGAGATGTTGAAATCATCTTGGTGGAATTTTATTTTGATGAGTCTGAAGTATCCTTCCCCATTTCTTTTGATTAGTTTTGGCTTAAAGTCTATCTAATTAAATATCATAATTGCTAGTCCAGCTTCTTTCTTGGGTCTTTTTTGCTTGGAAAACTTTTTTCTATCCCTTTATTCTAAGCTAGCATCCATCTTTGTTGCTGAGGTGTGTTTTTTGCATGCAGCAGAATGCTGGATGCTGGTTACACATCAACTCTGCTAGCCTGTGACATTTTATTGAGGAATTGAGCCCACTGATACTTAGAGATATTAATGATAAATAATTACTAAATTTTGTCATTGTAATATTTTTGGTGATAGTGTTTGTGAGTGTTTCTCTTTTTTTTTGTTGTGCTGATATAAAATTACTAATTTCTTCTAGGGTTTTTGGTTTGTTCTTCATGTTTTTTGTTTTTTATGGGTGCTTTGTTTTTT
The DNA here is from genome assembly GCA_028551405.1 of Uromys caudimaculatus. Taxonomy (NCBI): domain Eukaryota; kingdom Metazoa; phylum Chordata; class Mammalia; order Rodentia; family Muridae; genus Uromys; species Uromys caudimaculatus. The sequence continues at coordinate 43,671,067 of CM052713.1, forward strand.
GTTTGTTTACATTTTTGGTTGAGTTGTTGCTGTTTTGGTTGTATTATTATGTATTATGTATTATTATTAGGTATCATTATTATTATTATTATTATTATTATTATTATTATTATTATTATTTATTTTGGTGCAGTTACCCTCCTTTTGTTGCAGTTTTCTTTCTAGTATCATCTGCTCATCTGAATTAGTAGAAAGATAGAGTTTAAATGTGGTTTTGTCATGTAATATCTTGTTTTCTACATCTACGTCTGAGTTGGCATCTTTGGTCTCTTAGGGTCTGCAAGTCATCTGCCCAGACGTTTTTGACATTTAGGGTCCCTGCTGAGAAGTCATATGTAGCTCTAATAAATCTGCCTTTTTATGTTACTTTGCCTTTTTAACTTGCTGCTTTCAATATTCTTTGTTCCGTATATTTAGTGTTTTGATTATTATGTGATGGGAATATTTTCTTTTCTGGTTCAGTCTATTTGGTGTTCTGTAAGTTTCTTATATATTTATAGGCATTTATTTCTTTATTTTATGGAAATTCTCTTCTATGATAATGTTGAAGAAAGCTTTAAGCTGGAAATCTTCTCCTTAATCTATTCCTATTATTTTTAGGTTTGATCTTTTTAAGATGTCCTAAATTTCCTGGTTGTTTGTACTAGAAAGTTTTTAGATTTGACAGTTTTTTTGACCCATGTATCTATTTCTTCTATCATACCTTCTAATCCTGAGATTCCATCTACGTATTCTGTTGGTGATGCTTTTTGTCTGTATTTCCCATTCTCTTTCCTAGGGTTTCCATTTCTACATCTGTCTTAGTTTGTGTTTTCTTTATTGCTCCTATTTCCATTTTCAGTTCTTGAACAGTTTTATTTAATTCTTTCACCTGTTTGATTTTATTTGCCTTTGTTTTTATATTTATACATTTTTTTAAAAAAAGGCCTCTGTTTATATTTTCTTGTATTTCTTTAAGGGATTTTTTTTACCTCTTTAAAGCCTTTTATCATCTTCATAATATCAGAAATATTGCTATTTTCTTGTGCTTCAGGTGTGTTAGTTTATCCAGGGCTTGTTATATAGTAGGACACCTGGATTCTGGTGACACACTGCTCTAGTTTTGCTGATTTTCTTCTTATGCTGGCTTTTTGTCTACCTGATGAAAGTAGACATTTGGGATTGCAGGTAGAGCTGGTTGTCCTAGTTGGAAGCAGGCTTCCAGGGGTGCTGAAAGTGCTGGTGGTCCATGATGGCTGCAGAACTCTAGGACTGCAAGTAGAGATGTGGACCAGAAGTTGAAGCACAGTAGTAATAGGACAAACCTTAGGACACCTGGACTTGCTGGAACAATTAGCAGGCAGGGGATTGGGGTATAGGGATCTCACCTACTTTTCCCAGGTGGCAGCAAGCCTCCAGGGATGCAGGCAGACCTTTGGCTAAGTATGCAGTGCAGATCCAGGATTACAGGTAAAGGTGTGTACTAGAAGATGGAACACAGGGGGGATGGGCAGATCTCTTAGCATGCTGGGGGTAAGGCAGCAGCAGGGGATTGGGGCTTGGGGATCTCACTTGGTTGTCTTGGGTGGGAGCAGCCACCAGAAATTCAGGCAGATCTGTGGCCTAGTGAATAGTCTAAATCCTGGATTGCAGGTCATTTGTGTATTTTTCAAATGTGAGACAGAAAGTGGGTAGATCTGATGGGAGTGGAGGAGGAGAGGACCTGGGAGGAGTAAAGTGAGTGAAAATCATAATCAGGATGCATCCATGCAAGAAAAAAAAATCTATTTTTAATAAATTGAAAAAGGAAAGCCACAGTCTAAAATTAGCATTTATGCTTATGATAAGGAATGTGTACCTATACTACATAAGAAATTATCAAAACTCTTAAAAACTCTTCAAAAGGAAGATTATGGAAAGTTGAAATGATTCAAACAAACATTGTACAAGACAAGATATACACACAGAAAATGCATGAAAAGCATCTCAGTAATACTAATCAGGGAAATCCAATCCAAACCCACACTATGATGACATTGTGCTTGGACTAAAATATTAATATCAAATAAAGTCAAAATATAAAATTGTTGGAAGTATGTGAGAGCAATAGAATTTTATGTTTTGTGGAGTAGGGTAAGATCAGCCCAGTCATGTGGAAATCTATGCTTTAGTTCCTGACAAACTTAAGCAAGTCCAATATCATCAGTTTTGGGGATTTTATCAAGTGAAATAAGAATTTATATAAAAGCAAGAAGTAAATACTTGTATGTGTGTGTGTGTGTGTGTGTGTGTGTGTGTGTGTGTGTGTGTGTGTGCATGAGTGCATTTAATAATAAACAAAAGTAATATTAAAATCAAACAAATATTCCTGGTTTGGAAATAATAACTCAACAAGTCAGGATATACAAACAAGACTAAATTAATCTTGTATTCTGGTTTAGACACAATAAAAAACAATATATCATTATTTCAAGTTTTGAAAATTAAGTTTTATATTAACTAACAGTACTAAAATAGGCAATATTTAAACTTTGACTATTGTGTTACAATTATGCATTAGAAGAAACTGGGTGATATTTGTAAAGTATCTCTACTTATTTAGAACTTGTATTGATACTCTATAATTCAGATGTTAATAGAATATTTTTAAACACTCTACTCTTATGCTAGTGTTACTTTAAATGTTGGGCACATAATTTACAAGACAGCTAATATGTATACTTGAGAGTAAGTTTGCTAATTTTTAAAAGAATGTAGACTACCAAGGGGCTAGGAAAATGGCTCAACACTTAAGAGCACTGAGTTCAATTCCCAGCAACCACATGGAGGCTTACAACAATCAATAATGAATCTCAAGTCTTCTCCTGGCTGTCTGAAGACAGTAACAATAAACTCATATATACAAAATTAATAAAATCTTTTAAAAAATAGAGAACATACATCCAGATGTTGATAAAGTGATAAGAGGCACACATCACAATTGATTTGGATGGTCAAAGGTATCATAGAAAATACTGGGTGTTTATTCAAAACTGCAAACAGTGATGAACCAGAAGGTTTTGTGGACAGAGAGCAAGGAAGTAAGTTAGAAATAGGAAAACGGAGTGCAATTGCAGGTGGATAAGAAGTGGGTTCAAGAACAGTCGTAACATTGAATGAGAAAACAGAGGGGAAGTTTAAAACTCCATCTTTAGAAAAATCAAAATTAAACCAACATTCTTAGAAAATTCTACAGAAAAGAGAATGTGAGTTTGTAGATATGTTTCTAATTACCATGTTAGAAACATACAGGCAATAGGAAACTTCTGTCAAACCAAAGGTTTGGGGAATATTAAATTTTATTAGTTATTAGTAATCAACACCTCCAAATTCTTCATGCAGTCATATTTATATAATTATTTTTAAGAAGCATTTTTCTTCATTTCCAAAAATAATAACATGAAAGTGATATTACCTCCATTTATAAAACAGGATGGAGAATTTCAGTGGTATGCTTATTACCTTGCAGCCACTTGGCAAAAAGTTGAATTTAAGAACATACCCATCAAGTCTACTTTTCACACTGATCCACATCATATGCTTTGCCTTCTTTAAATACTAGCACTTAGGAACAAACCATAATTTTACAAACAAATGTAAAAACGTTAATGTATGTTATTTTCATTGAACTTAGAAGCTAATAAAGACCCTAGAGGACAGTTGGTCTGTCTCTAAAATGTTACTGCTCATAGTAAAACCCAACCTTGGGGAGTGCAATTAGCAATCATTATTGGTGACCAGACCTAGATTTTAGCTTTAGGCTTATTTTACAATGCAAAAGAACGTAATTATCAGAATGCTGATAAAAAGAGAATTTTGGCCATAAACTCAAGGCACTTCATTAATGAATCACAGAATAGTCTCAGTATGGAAGAACAAAATTACTATAAAATTATAAGCCATTTATTTTCAATAGGTAACTATTCATATTAAATTATTGTAGGTGAAGATTAAAAACTCAAGAGATAGTACATGCTGGTGAAGATGTAGAACAAGGGAACTCTTCTTCATTGCTGATGGGTGTCCAAACCTGTACAGCCACTTTGAAAATCAATTTGGCTGTTTCTCAAAAACAGTTCTACCTCAAGAGCCAACTATACCACCCCTGGTCATATACCTAAAAGATGCTCCAATGTCCCACAAAGACACTTGTTCAACCATGTTCAAAGTAGCTTTACTCGTAGTAGTCAGAAACTGGAAACAACCTAGATGTCCCTCAACTGAAAAATGAATAAAGAAAATGTGGTAGATCTACACAATGGAATACAATTCAGCTACAAAAGACAAAGACAACCTGAAGTTTGCAGGCAAATGTATGGAACTTGAGAATATCATACTGAGTGGGTTAACCCAGTCCCCAAAGGACATGCATGGTATGTACTTACTTATAAGTGAATATTAGCTATAAAATACACATACAATATTACATCTCACAGACCCAAAGAAGCTAAAGAAAGAATGTCCAAGCAAGGAAGCTTGAATCTCACTTTGAAGGAGGAATGAAATAGTCATAAGAGGCAGATGGAGGAAGGGAACTGGGAGGGAAGGGCTATGCGGAGAGGAATGGAGGATTCAGGATCAGGTGTGGGGAAGGACAAAAGAGATGGCTAGATGACCATGAAAATGAATGTGAATCTGCAAGTGACAGGGATGAGGCGCATCTCCAGGAAGAGAGAGAGACCTGGGATAAGGGAGGCACCCAAAATTGAGGTTACCTTAGTAGTGACTCACTACACTGGGAATATGGAAGCTGAAGAGACTACCTCTTGTAGCCAGGCAGGAATCCCAATGGAACTAAAGACACCAACCCAACCACAAAAATTTCAGTGGGAATGGAGCAGAGACTGAGAGAATGGCCAGCAAATTATCAGCCCAAACTTAGACCCATCCCATGGGAAAGCACCCTAACACTATTAATGATACTCTGTTATGCCCACAGACAGGAGAAAGTTTTACTCTGAGAGTTTCCACCCAGCAGCTGAATCAGACAGATACAGACACCCACAGCCAAACAGTAGATGGAGCTTGGGGACTCTTATGGAAGAATAAGAGGAAGAATTCCAGGCTCTGAAGGGGATGGGAACTCCATAGGAAGACCAACAGAATCAACTAACCTGGAAACTTAAGGCTCTCAGAGTCTGAACCACCAACTAAAAACATGCATAGGCTATACCTAGGCCTCCCCACACGTATGTATAAGATGTGCAACTTGGTCTTCATGTGAGTACTGAACAACTGGAACAGGGGTTATCCCGAAGCTATTGCCTGTATGTGTGATATGTTCTTCTAGCTGGGCTGCCTTGTCTGGCCTCAATGGGAGAGGAACCACCTAGCCTCGTAGAGACTTGAAGTGCCAGGGTGGGGAGATAGATACACAGGGGGCCCAACTGCTCGGAGGGGAAGGGGATGAAGGATAGAGGAAAGATTATGGGTAGGGGTCACCGGAAGGAGGGCAGTGATCAAAATGTAAGGTGAATAAGTAAAAAAAAATTAAATTAAAAAATTATTGTAAGCTACAACACTGTCTAAATCCACAAATGCTTAGTTTAACTCCTATGATCACATTATAGCAATTAATACCTTACCAATGCAAGCTGTGTGTTTCATAGTACAACTTCCTAAATTTCAAAATGATTTTACAGAAGAGGTAACATACACTGGAGAATTAAGTAGTAACAGCTGTCACAGAAAGAGTCTCTCCAGCATCATTCAATCAAGAAAGTTCAATGCATTCCCCTCTTATTAATCAGAAGACAGGGCAGAACAAACTCTGTCACAGGACAACTTTAAATTGTCCACAAAATGCAGAATCAGTAGAAATTCTGACAGGGAGAGAAGAGCTTGGCATAGAACTTGAAGTGTGTCTCAAGGGCAGAGTGACTTTTGGGCTGTTAAACTGCAAGCAGTAAATGGGAAATGATATCTCTGTATATACAAATATGAAAAGTCATCTGACTTCTCTCTCATTCTCTTTCTTTACATCTGTTACATTTCTCCATCTTACACTCTGTTGACCCCTAGTTATTACAACAATCCTGGAATAGTTACCACGAGTAGCACTTAAGGGAGATGTCTCTCTAATTCCTTCCAATAACCTTCACAGCAGCCTCATCTAATGCCTACTGTTCAGATGCTTACAAATCACCACATGAATGATGATAAGCAAATATCTTCCTAAAAACAAGATAAACTCATGGAGTTTGTGTCTCAAAATATAATTATATTTTGAAAGTTTAACAGTTTCTCTGAGGACAAAATTCAGAATACGTAAGGAAATTAAGACAAATTTAGAGTTGTACATGCTTGATCGCCATACCTACACATTTTTGCATGATCTGGAAGATGTGTAAATTACAAATTCATTTGTCAATATCAATCTAAGAATATTCACTGATATAGTAAATCACCTTAATCCCTATTATTCAAATATCATCACAAAGTATTTTTAACTATATTGTTCAGACTGAAAGGGACAAGAGCTTCTCAGTACATCCTGTTGTAAAACCTTAGACTACAATAATGGAACAACAACAAAGAAAAATAATATGACATGTGTTTCTTGGTATACTTTTCTAAATATTAATTTTCAAAGCAAAAGCAAGATATAACAGGAATGACCCTTCAGATAGACATTGCCACAGAAAGGCTAATCAAGTGTTACCTAAAATTCAGATGTTAAAATACAATTATGTATACCATATTTTTATTAGTAAAAATTATTGGTACAGAAAACTATGGAAGGCACAGGGTACAGAGTATAAGTGGCTATGAGCTTCAGTGGAATATTTTAGTCCAAACGGCCTTCTGTAACTTGTTAAATTAAAATCAATGGCGGGCCACTTTTGCAACTGCTTCTTATGTTTTGTAACATTAGTTTCAAAACAAGAAAGAAAAAAAAAAAAACACTACTTGGTGGGTTTACTATGCTTTCTCTTTAACCCTTAGGAGATAAATACACTTTTCTAAAGATTTATTACTAAAGACAAAACTGTAATGCAAAATAGCAGTAATATGTCAAGAGATAGAGAAGAAAACCACATTTACCCCATTATTTTCTTAAACCTCATATATAGCAACTTTCAAAGTTGTATAAATATTCTGCTAGATGTAAATTTTTAACTGGAAGAAAATGATAAATATCATTTAGTCACCCTACTATATTAGTTATTCTTAGCTTCAGGAAAAAATCCAGCTATAATCTTCAAGATTTTCCTCTTCTTTTTCATTCTTTTCTTGATTATTAAAACACAAACAGAAGTAAAAATATAATTTGAATTATGTCTAGATTGTACAGACGATCTGAACTCTTGTGTTAAAGCAAATCTTTGTCTAAAATCCTAAGAACTAGAAAAGGCATATTAATGTAGGATTTACCTCATTTATATTTTATTATTCTTTCATTTTGCATAAATCAGTCATTTGTGAATATTTTTAAAACTTCAAACAGAGAAAGGACTTACATTTTCATAGTATTTAAGTACAAACATCAAGGTTCTTTTTGGGTAAATTTACATAATCCCCTGGAAAACATCTACAGTTTTATCAAAGTAGTTCCTTTTTTGTTAATCAGAATAATTTGAATAGTAGTTATCTTAATCCATCTTATTTAATAACCAATAATGATAAGTAATAAGTCATCAAAGTAGTAAATATCTCAATCATCTTATTTGGTAACAAATAATGCTATCTACTAAAATTACAACTTGAATGTTGTTAGTATAAAATATTTATCTTTTGGCTTTTTGGTAGTTTTCTATTAAAACATTTAGGTAGTGATCCTGCCTTTAATAGCAGCAGAGCAGACAGAAATTCTAGAGGCAAGCACATACTATTGCAGATTCATTACTTTACAATCAGGACTACAAGACCCCACTAGAAAACAAGATATGTTCATTTGAGTGGGTATCAGTATGTACTCAAGTGGTTTCACACAGGTTCTTTAAGTCCCTGAGGCTACCTTGAAGAGACCTCAAATACAGGAGATTCAGCTACTTGAAGAGATGTTTATATGCATTCTTTATATTCTTCACATCAAAAAATTCCTTGCCCTGAACAATTATTTCCTATAATAAAACACGCTGATCAAAGTTCTCAGCATTGCTATTTCCCTGAAAAATATCTAGTAATAACTGCTTCTGCAGATGTATGAAGCTTGATTTGAATGAGCATTGCTCAGTGTATTCTAGTATTAAAATATCATATGATACTGCCCAACTATGTACACCTGTATGTGTCAAATAAAAACAAACTTATTCTTAACAACTCAATGATGTCCAGTAATAATTATAATCTAGCCAAATTATTTAGAATTCTCCACAAGTATTTACATATAATAAAATGTTCCTTGATAATTTCTGATACTTCATTCTTTTTTTTTTTTGAAATTTAGGTCTGCTTCTTATGGTCAATTCTATAGATTCTCTCTCTCTCTCTCTTTCTCTCTCTTTCTCTCTCTCTCTCTCTGTATATGTGTGTGTGTGTGTGTGTGTGTGTGTGTGTGTAACAATTTTGATGCAATTTTTATGTTTTGTTTTGTTTATTATATCTTAAATGAATTCCTAAGATGATTTTGATCACCAGTCAAGTCTCTACTCAAATACTATTCAACTTTCATCTCTCTGAATTGACTTCTCAGACTAGGTCACCCCAAGAGGATACAATATTTCTACTGATTATATATTTTAATTACAATATCTTTATTTTTTATACAACTTACTTCTGTGATGATGAAATTTGTTCAACCACTTCATTATATGTTTTCATTCTCCTACTTATAAGAATGTGTTTTGTCATTAAACGTATCAAATCTGGCCACATAACCTGAAGGTGCCTGTAACTATACTTTGAAATTGATAACCTTCCATGCATTCAGAAACCAATTACTTGCATATACAAGGAAAATACCTTTGTATTTTTATGAGAATTAGATGGTCTTAAAATTCTGGTGTGTTAGAACCTATGTTAACCCTCATCCTGCAGTACTTCAGAAATTCATAGAGGGGTTCTGCTTTTCCAGACTAGAAAGACTCACTTTTCAGCTTACTTTTCTTAATACTTTTAATTTAGTGGTCTTTTTTATTAGATAAAAATAAATATCTAGCATTTACAACTTGGAATCGAAGTAATTTGTAATTATTTGAACCTTTTTTTTAAAGTCTGTGCTAATATCCAAAGCCACACCCACAGGACACTTGGCAGGCTCAAAATCACAGTTTGGAACATTTTTAAAACAGAGGTCAAAAACACTCCATTGGTAAATTATCGTATTAAAAATTTGTGTGAGTAGTGACAACCTTGACATATACTCACTTTAACAAAATATAACTAGCACTAAAACAACATCCTTGGCACACCACCAAGGTATCATTGTTACTAAGGGGTTGGGATTCTTGGAAGTACAAGAGAACCATTATGCTCCTAGGGATGTGTCTCAAAGCTTAGTCTTCATCCACTTTCTGAACATCATCCTCAAGTAAAGCCATTTAAATGTGTTTTCAGTAAACTGGTTACTGACAATGTATACTAACAAATTGAACTAGAACCCATCAGAGCAAGTTTTTCTTTGTTTGTTTCTTTTTTAAATTTCACTACCAATGTCTGATTGTGTTCAATCATCAACTGCATGCATCCAAAATTGGTTGTCCTAATGTATTGATAATTAGCAAGTGTAATTTCAAAAAGCACAATAAAGTTTTCCTCATTATTAAGATTGTGGGAATATTCATGCTGTAAAATAGATGTGGGTTTGATTTTAGATTATAGGATCACTACTCAATGTATACAGATTTTGTGCATAGAAAAGGTGTTTTGACAATCAGTTTTACTAGATAGTAAGATTATGAACAAATGATTTTTGTTTTCTTATACGTTTCTTTCTTCCTTCTTTTCTTTCTATTTCTTTCTTTCTTTCTTTTTAACTATTTTGGTAATATATAAGATTTAAATTTGATTCTTCCAGACAGGGAAATACTATTGACTTCATCTTTAGAAATTCTTCATAGGTGACTAGTCTGTCTCCATCAATAGCTGCTTCTCTAGCCATGTCATCGACTTCTTCATCTACAAGTTTTACTTTTAAGTGCATCAGGATGTGACATAGTTCTGCTATACTGATATAACACTTCTATTCTTGTCAAAGACTCAAAATGCTTCTCAGATTCCTTCATCTCTATCGGCACCTTTAATTTTCTTAGCCATTTTAGTCAAGAAATATTGAAAGTCAATGGTCCCAGTCATAACAGTATCCACTCTGTTGATCATATACTGCAATTCTGCTTCTTTGGGGTTTTGACCAAGTGACCAGGTGACAGTCCCAAATTGCTTTGCAGTGATAGCACCAGCATCATCTTTATTAAATAGAGAGAATGCTTCATTGAATTCAGTAGTCTGTTCTTTAGTGAGCTGATAAATCACGATGCTATCAAAGGAAGGAAGAATAGAGCAGGCACTTCGAGGACTGTGACAGTTGGGATGTCATCCCTGTTGCTGCAGAGATCTCCCTGCTTCTTCTATGGCCTGAGTCTCAGTTCACATCAGACTGTGAATAACAAGTAAGCACACAGTGTACAGGAGATGCCTAGCACCACTGTCATCTTACATTTTGTAAGTGGATCATTTCCTTGCATACTCAATGGAAATACATTATGTCTGTTATTGGAAATGTGAATACCCAGTGAACTTTCTGCATGATTGTTCCTCTGATGTCACTACTTTATTATGAGCATCTAAGATTCTTATTTTCATACTGATCACTACTTGACAAAATGATTGGCCATGGACATAATATTGATCAATTTCTACACTCAATAAAAAGGTCATTTATTTGATGCAGATAGTGGAAATTACAACTTACATTTCAAAAAAAATGCCTTTGCTTCCCTCTAATGATATTCAGAGTTCTTTTCTGACACTGTATACCCATCAGAATAAAAAAAAAGAAAGAAAGAAAAGAAGAAACAAAGAAAGAAGGAAAGAAGACGGATAATATTTGAGTGTTCCAGAGTGTAAATCATTCTTAATTCAATTATCCACACCAAATACCCAATACATTCAAGCTTGTTTCATTTCTTTCTATCCCTGAATTAATGCAATTAGATATGTTCACTATTAAAACCTTTAGTATATTTTGGGTACATATTGTCCTCCAGACTGGTAAACACATGTAAACATATTTTTCTATATGGCTTTATTCCTTTTAATTTTTAAAATTTATTTTATATTTATTCACTTTATTCCCTGCTTATTGCCCCCCTCCTGGTCACCCTTTCCTGATCTTTCTCTCATTCCCCCTCTCCGTCTCCACTCAGTGGGTAGGCTACCCCCAGGGTATCATCCTACCCTGGCATTTCAAGTCCTTGTGAGGTTAGGTGATTCCTCTTCCACAGAAGTCAGACAAGGCAGCTCAGCTAGAAGAACATATCCTATATACAGGCAATAGGTTTTGTGATAGCCCCACTCCTGTGGTTCAGGACTCACATGAAGACCAAGCTCCATATCTGGTACATATATATGGGCAGACCTAGGTCCATCCTGTGTATGCTTTTTGGTTGGTGGATCAGTCTTTGAGAGACCAAGGGTCCAGAATAGTTGACTCTGTTGGTCTTCCTATATGGTTTCTATTTCCTTAGGGGCTGCAACCCTTTCTCCTATTCTTCCATAATAGTTTCCTAACTTTGTCCACTGTTTGACTGTGGGTGTGTGCATCTTTTTGAGTCAGTTGATAAGTGGAGATGTCTGCAAGTATAACAGAGTATCATTAATAGTGTCAGGGATTGGTGCTTGGTCTCAAGTTTGGCCAGTTATTGGTGTTCCGCTCCCTCAGTCTCTGCTCCATACCCAAACCCTGCATTTCTTGTAGACGGGGTAACTTTTGGGTCACAAGTTTTTTTAGGTGGGTTGGTATCACTATTGCTTTATTCTTTGTAACTAAAAAGATCTCACACAAAAAGAGGCATTGAATTAGTTGAGATTTTGAATAAATTCAAGAATTAGAAATATATGCTTAACACATCTTCAGTGATAAGTCACTAACATCTACTTCCATTAAAATGAAATTCAATAATACTATCCTTTATTATAGTGACAAGACTCAGATAGGATTGAAAAGGTAAAAAGGATGTTTCTTTCTGAGTAAAATCTCTTTGATTGTTTTAGCGGTTAATATGCTGCCATACTTAAAATATGTGGAAATCATGTAGTAGTACATACTAGTAACATCCCTTGAGAATTCTAAATAAGCTAAATTCTCTAAACAAATGGGCAGTTGCTTATCAATGCATATTAAATATGGCAAGAAAAAGTTTTATAGCAAAGGAACACTTTAAACGATACTGCAAATTAGAGTTGTGTGTAAATACAATAGAGACCACAACTGATTTCCTTTTAATTGTTATTCAGGGTCGTTCCTATTTAATAATAAAAACAGAGAGGCATGGAAATGCTATCAAGTATATTGCATTTTCTCTAAAGCAAGCACATATGTCAGAAAATATGACAATTCTAAGTCAATATTTCCTCCACTCTAATTCTTATCTGATACAGTAATATTAATTTCAATGAAAATGAGGATATAATTTCCCATCAAAAACATAAAGGATTTTTTCCATATACTGATTGTTTTGTAAAGAAATACAAATAAGAAATAACATTCTTGTCCTTCTGCTTTCACAGAGGTAATGGCCAGCACCATGAACCACAAGTAGGTCCCTGCTCTGGGCTCTAACACAGCAAACTTCCCTTAAAGCACATCAAATAGACATAAACTTCACCCCATCCCTTAGGCTCTGTATTCCAGCCACAATTCTGCCTGCTTTCCTGGAGATCAAGCCAGCACCAAGGATGCCACATAAGATTCTTCCCTGTGCGCTATGTCCTTAAAATACACCCAACAATCATGATTTTTACACCATATGCTAACTTCCATATACCAGTCCACAACTTCAGCAGAAGACCTCTGTGTTTCCAGAGGCAACTCTGATTCTAAGGACCCAAGAGACAAGACTAGCATCCAAAGCCCCAGTGGTAACGCAAGCCAGCATAACCCCAGTGGGGAAATACTATTGGACCTGAAGACTCATGGGGCATAAGAACTCAAGGCCACTCAAGACAGAAGACCATTGAAGAAATAGAAACCAAGGGAAGACATCCAAAATACAACCATACAAAAAATGATTAATTCAGAAATCAGCAACTAAATCTACAACAACTACAAAATCAGATAACTAGAGGAGAATATAAGAATACAATCAACAGCAGCCAGGGCAATATGACCCCACTGTAGCCAAGAAATTCTATTATAACAAGCCTTGGATATTTCAAAGCAGGTAAAGCAAAAGAACATGGACTTAAATCCAAACTTACAAAGATGATAAAGATCTTTAAAGACAAAATGAATAAATCACTTCAATACAGACAGGAAAATACAAATAAACAGGTAAAGAAAAGGAATAAAATTTTCAATACCTGAAAATGGAAATAAAAGCAATATAGAACACAAACTAAGGGAATTCTAGAAATGGAAAATGTAGATAAGAGAATAGAAGCTATAGACACAAGCATCACCAACAGAATACAGGAGAAAGAAGATGGCCATGTATAAAAGATCCAATGGGGAAAAATGGATACATCAGTCAAAGAAAATTTTAAGTTGAAAAGGCTCCTTATACAAATCTTTCATGAAATCTAAGACACTATGAAAAGAACAAACCTCATAATAATGGGGCCAAAGAGGATTCCTAGCTCAAAGACCCAGAAAATATTTTCATCAAAATATTAGAATAAAATTATACTAAACTCAAGAAAGAAATACCTATACATGTATAAGAAGTTTACACAACATCAAATGGATTGTACCAAAAAGAAAATCCCCTATGCCCTATCATATAATAATCAAAACACTAAATGTAGAGAGTAAAGAAAGAATATTAAAAGCTCTAAAGGTAAAAAATCCAAGTATATTAAGGCTGACCTTTTAGAACTACAACTGACTTCTCAGCACAGTACTTTAAAAGCCAGAAGGGTCTAAGATATCTTGCCGAGTGTATGAGACCACATAACCAGAAAAACTTTGAATCACCAAAAATTGAGAGAGCAATGTATTCCACAACAAAAGCAAATTTAAACTGTATCTATCCACAAATATAGCCCCACAGAAGTGACTAGAAGGAAACCTCTAACTGCACACATTAATACCAAGATAACACAGGAAATAATCAATTTCGTGCTTATAAAACCAAAAGAAAGAAAGCATGGTGTGTGTACGCACACACATATGCATGCCTACAAGCATGCACACCTGCAAGCACACACACTACCACTACCAACAGGAATTAACAATCGTTGGACATTAATATCTCTCAACATCAATGGTCTCATATATTCAATAAAAAGACAAAAGTTATTACAATGGATGTGAAAAGAATATACATAACACTGGTGTATATAAGAAACACATCAACATAAAAAATAGACATTACCTCAGATTATAGGGCTAGATTTTCCAATAAATTGACTCAGGAAACAAGCAGGTATAGCTATTTTAATATCTAATAATATTTATTTACAACCAAAATTAACCCCAAGAAATGGGGTAGGATATGTCATGCTCATCAAAGGAAAATTCCACCAAGATGATATTTCCATTCTGAACATCTCTGGCCCAAATGCAAGGGTACCCACATTCATAAAAGAAACATTATTAAAGCTTATGCCACACATTGACCCCTACACGTTAATGCCAAGAAACTTCAAGACCCAACTCTTAATAATAGACATGACATGGAGACAGAAAGAAAAGAGAGAAATCATGGAATTAACAGATATTATAACTCAAATCGACCTAACAAAATCTACAGAACATTTCACCCAAACATAAAAAAATATATACCTTATTCTCAGCACCTAAATAAACCTACTCCAAAAATGACCATATATACTTGTCACAAAGCAAATCTCAATGAATACAAGAAAAATGAAATAATCCCATTTACTTTATTAGACCACCATGGTTTAAAACTGGACTCCACTTAAGTTTTTATTCTTATTGGTGTAAGGTGGAAACTCGAGGTCATTTTGATTTTCATTTCCCTGATGAGTAAAGATGTTGAGCATTTCTTTAAGTTCTTCTCACCATTTGAAATTCTTCTATTGAGAATTCCCTGTTTAGCTCTATACCCCATTTTTAATTGAGTTCTTTATATACTTTGATTATTAATCCTTTATTGGGTGTAGGGCTAATATTGTAGGTAAATGGATGGAACTAGAAAATATCATCTTGAGTGAGGTAACCCAGGCCCTAAAGGACATACATGGCACGTACACACTGGTAAGTAGATGTTGGCCTAAAGGTACAGAATACACATGATACCACCCACAGACCATAAGGCGTTTAACAAGAAGGAAAGCCCAAGTGAAGATGCTTCAATGCCACTTAGAAGGGGGAACAACATAATCACGGGAGGCAAAGGGAGGGAGAGATATGGTTGCAAGAGTGGAGAAGGACTGGAAAAGAGGGTATGTGGGGAGACAGGAGAGAAACTCAGAGGGCCAGGAGAACGAATGGAAATAGGTGGCTGCTGGGGTTGGGGGATGGGGAGAACCTCTAGAAAGTCCCACAGACCTCAGATGTGAGAGGCTTCTATGATTCAATGGGCATGATATACTATAAATAATATGAGAAAGAGTTTAAAGAAACAACATCCTTTACAATAGCTGCAATAAACTAAAATACTTTTAGGTAATGCTAACCAAGTAAGTCTTTGAATCAAGGAGTTGAAAAAGATATCAGAAGATGGAAGATCATTCATGTTCAAGATTAATAAGATTTATTTAGTAAAAATAGCCACCTTATAAAAAATCTATATATTCAACACAATTCTCACCAAAATTCCAACCAATTCTTTAGAGAGGTTGAAAGAATAGTACTCAATTTCATATGAAAAAATAACAAAATCTAGGATAGTTAAAATAATCTTGTATAGTATAAGAACATCTGGAGGTAAACTATCCCTGATTTAAAACTGTACTACAGAGAAATAGTAATAAAAACTTCATTGTGTTGGCATAAAAACAGACAGGTTAATCAGTGATATCAAATCAAAGATATGGAAGTAAATCTATATACTTATTGACAGTCACTTTTTGACAAAGGAGCTAAAACTATACAATGAAAAATAAAAATAAAAATAAAAAAGTATCTTCACCAAATAGTGCTGGTGTAACTAGATGCCTACAGGTAATAGAACACAAATAGATCCATATCTATTACCATACACAAAACTCAAGTCCATGAGGGTCAAAGAAATATGTCAACATAAAACCAGATATACTAAACCTGATAGCAGAAAAAGTGGGGAATATCCTAGAATGCATTTGCACAAGAGACAACTTTCTGAGCAAAACACCAATGGCTTAGGCTCTAAGATTAACAATTCCAACACTTATTACACAATGAGGTAATAAATGGGACCTCATTAAACTGAAAAGCTTCTGTAAGGCAAAGGACACTGTCAAAACACTGAAAAAAAGCAGCAGCCTAAAGAAGGGGAAAATATTTTTACCAATATTACATTCAACAGAGGGATGATATTAAAATATATACAAATAACTCAAGAAACTATTCATCAACAAACCAAATAATCTAATTGAAAATGGGATATAGATCTAAACAGATTTCCCAACAGAGACAGAGGTTGAGAAGCACTTAAAGAGAGGTTCAGCAGCCTTAGCCATCAGGGGTATGCTACTAAGAATGACTCAGATTTCACCTTATACCAATCAGAATGGCTAGGATCAAAATCTCAAGGAACAGCTCATGCTTGCAAAGATATGGAGCAAGGAGAATATTCCTCCACTGCTTGGAGAAGCACAAACTTATACAGTCACTTTGGGGATTAATTTGGTGTTTATTCAGAAAATTGAGAATAGATCTACTGCAAGACTGTGCTATACTACTCCTGGGGATATACCCATAAGATGCTCCACCATATTACAAGAAAACATGTTTAACTTTGTCCATAGCTTTTTTCATAATAGTCAGAAACTAGAAACAAAGTACATGTCCCACAACTGAAGAATGGACAGATAAAATATGGTATATTTACACAAAGGAGTGTTATTTGGATATTAAAACAATTATATCATGAAGTTTTCAGACAAAGGGTTGGAACTAGAAAAGATTAGTATGAATGGGGTAACCGAGACCCAGAAACACAAACGTGGTATGTATTGACTTATAAGTGGATCTTATCTATAAAGTAAAGGATAACCATGTTACAATTCACAGACCCAAAGAAGGGAAATAACAAGGAAAGCTCAAGGGAGGAGCATATGAATCTCACTGAAATTGGGAAATAGAATAGACATTGTGAGGGTGGGGGAGGGGACTGGATGGAGATAGGGTAGGAATGGGAACAGGAGGGATCAGATGGGAGAAAGACTTGAGGGAGGGAGTACTGGGAGAGAGAACTGGAATCTTGGGGGTAGAGAGTTATCTCTGCAAACTCAAGAACCCAGGGCAATGGAAACTCCATGGAATCTATGAGAGTGACCCTAGTTTAGACTCTGAATAATGAGGATATGGAGCTTAAACAGGCTATTTCCTGTAACAAGATATTACTTCCAATGGAGGGATTGGTACATCAACTCAACTACAAAATCCTCCACCTACAATTTTTCCTGCCAAAGAAATATGCAGGGAATAAAGATGGAGCAGAAATCGATGAGAAGACCAATCAATGACTTGTCCAGCTTTCCTTGAGATGGAACTCACCCTTGACACTTTTAATGATATCCAGCTATACTTGTAGACAGGAGGCTAGCATAACTGTCATCAGAGAGGCTTCAGCCAGCAAAATTGGGGAATCCTGTGGAAGAGGGACATAAAGAATTGTAGAGCTACAGGAGTCAAGGACACCACAAGAAACCCTACAGAATAAGCAAACCTGGGCTCATGGGACTCACAGAAACTGAACAACCAACCATGGAGCATGTAGCGGACTGACAGAGGTCCTCTGCATATATGTAACAGTTGTGTAGCTTGGTCTTCAAGTGGGACTCTTAAAAGAAGGAGCAGGGGCTGTCTCTTACTCTGTTGCCTGCCTTTTGAATTCCTTTGCCCTAATGGAGCTGCTTTGTCTAGCATCAGTAGAAGAGTGCCTCGACTTACTGCAACCTGATAAGCCAAATATGGTTCATAAACATGAGAGGCCTTCCCTTTTCTGAAGAGATAATGAGGAGAACGGGATGGGAGTGAGGTGGGAGGAAGGACTGAAAGCATAAGAGGGAGTGGAACCAATCACAGGTAGAAGACAGAACTTGAACCATGATGAACAATAGAATGGGGCTGCCAAGGAGTCACTACCTAACGCTTATTATTATTCAGATATACAAAGCTTGTCCTAAAACTTAATCTAATCTAGCATGATAAAAACTTTTTGTGACATACCTAGACCCAAGAAGGAGGTAAAATCTGTCTGTCACTTGGAATCCCTGATGCAATTTTTCTGTGCTGTGAATGTTCCATGATGAGATGATCTTAGAGTGATGCAGCTATTGGGGAAAACCCTGATCCTAAACCAGATTAAACCAGAGAAGGAGGAAGATGATGAGCAACTCATAGAGATGTTCTTCTAAAGTCTCCGGGAATAGCAAGGGAAAGCTACATAACATCTATGAGAAGTAGGTAATTCCTAGATATCTCTAACTCTTAAACCTATGCTTATTCTTATTATTTCTAATTATGCTTTATGTGCATTTTCTGTGTGGGGATGTATTTAAATGAGTATGAGAGACTGGGGACAGCAGCTATATCACATATTCTAGAGAGTTAGAAATGAGTGTGAGCTGCCTGACCTGGGCATTGGGAACTGAATTCCAGTTCCCTTGAAGAGTACACTATCAACTGCTGAGCCATCCCCAAATCCCCCTAGCTATAGCTTCAATAGCAATGTAAAATAAGGAATTTTAAAAACTGGGAGAGAAAACCACAAGTGTCATCAAGAGAGACTGGCTTGTCTGAGGACCTCTCCCTTTCCAAGGAGAAAAGGTCCCGACAAAAGATGACAAGGGCCCTGGCTAAAGCAGAGTGACTTAGAAAACCTGTTCTATAACTTTGGAAATGGACAAATGAAAAGGCAAAAGCACAGGAAAAAGTCAGGCAAAAGCTGCACAGCAGCAGCACTGGTAGCAAGGAGAGATGCCAGGGAGATCCTCATTTGTCTGCACGGAGAGGAGCTACTGCCTGGAC
Organism: Uromys caudimaculatus; assembly: GCA_028551405.1. Taxonomy (NCBI): domain Eukaryota; kingdom Metazoa; phylum Chordata; class Mammalia; order Rodentia; family Muridae; genus Uromys; species Uromys caudimaculatus. The sequence continues at coordinate 43,690,328 of CM052713.1, forward strand.
ACCATTTGAAAGAGACCCCACCGAGTCAACAATTTGGCTGCCAGAGACTCTCCGTGAACCAAGTTCTTGGTATTTTGGGTCCCTCTGTTGAATCCTGGCCAGTATAATATTGTAAGCCTGTGAAAACAAAATTTAAAAGCAGAACTCTGTTTATTCTGGAAGGTAGAGAGTTCACCAAAGCCATAGGATCTCTAAGGGAATGTAAGTTCAGCCTACAAGCCGTGGACTTCTACAAGAAATGGCCCAGAGGGAACAATCCAAAAGGATCCCTGAAATTTGTATATCCACATGTGGAAAATGAAGCTAGATCCTTATTTCTCAATCTGCATAAAAGACATCTCTACATGGATCAAATCCTTTAGTACATAGCATGAAACTCAGACTAACTAGAGTCAACAAAAAAAATAATGAATGAATGAAAGGAGTTAATAATGACTAGACGGGTCTTAAAGATGAGGAACAGGTGAACAATAAATATATAAAAAAACGTTTATCCTTACTAACTGTCAGAGGAATGCAAATCAAAGCTACATAGAGACTGCATGCTACTCTACTCAGAAAGATAGTCATCAGCTAACACCAAATGTTGCTGAGGATATGGAGAAGGGAAAAATCTTAGATACTGCTGGTCAGACTGAACATGGTCAGTCACCGTGAAAGTTAGTATGGACCCTTCTGGAAAAACAAAAACAAAAACAAACAAACAAAAAAAAAACAACAACTAAAAGTATGTCTACTATGTGACGCAGTTGTAACACCCCTGGATATTTATCCCAAGGATTCCAATTCTACTTATCACAGAGAAATTAGAATCATTGGTTCATTTTATGAGTTCATTTTTAATTGTCAGTTTTAAGAGTTTTGGTGTTTAATTGTTGCAGTTCTTTATGTATACCAAATATCAAACCCTTATAGCAAATTTTTTCCATCCTGTAAGTTCTCTGCTTTTCAATCTTTTTTTTTCTGTTAGAATGATATATTTCAGCTGGGCACTGTGGCCCATACCTTTATTCACAACATCCAAGAGGCAGATGTAGCAGAATATGTGAGCTCGAGGCCATCCTGGTCAGTGAGTTCCAGGGCAACCAGGGCTACAAAGAGAAATCCTGTCTTGTAAAACTACAAAAAGATATATTTTATAATATTTTGCAATATAACTCCAATGGTGCTTTTTAAAATTTTGTGCATACCTCTACTATTTTCTCTTTTTAATAAATTGTTCTTCAATGTAAATTCTCTTTTGGAAGTTTTTTTTTTGACCTAGAGACTATTAGTAATGTTCCATTCTATTCTCATGCTTCACCACAAAGTATTTGTTCCTTAGTTGACAGGTCTTTTTTCACAATCTGTTTATAAAAGTATATTTCATTTCTAATTGGAAGAATTTTTAAAAATGATATGACTTTGGAATACTTTTCTTAGTGTTTTTTTTGTTTGAAGAGCATTGAAGTTTTTATATTTTATGTTAATGAATTTCATCTAATTCAGAAGAACTGAAGTCATTGTTTAATTATCTGATCCCTAGCTTTCTCAATTATATGAGCTCTAATTGTATTTATATTATATCAATTCAAATTTTATCACAGTTTATATGCTCATCATTGTCAATTTCTCTTGTCCTATGAATTTCATTCACTAAAATTATATTTACCAGATTCAAGTTTGCTAATTCTTCTGTAATATTTTATTCTATTAATAACCAGCAACACTATACTTTAAATATTTTATTGTATATCTATAAGAGTTTGTCTTCCAATATGTCTGTGTATCATTTACATGCCTAGTTCCCACAGAGATAGGGGAGAAAATTAGATCCTCTGTACCACCTCTGTGATATTGAATATCAAAGGCAGATCCTCCTGAAGAATATCCAGTATTACTATATCTCAAGTTGGTGCAACTAGTATATATTCTGTCATATTTTGTATTAAGTCCAAGTCCAAGTATATCTGGTATATATATATATATATGTGTATGTGTGTATATATATATGTATATATGTGTGTGTGTGTGTGTGTGTGTGTGTGTTACTTTTATACTAATGAGTACAGCTGCAACATCTCTCACAATTTCACATTCTAATTCTATCAGCTCTGGTTTCCGTGTATTCCTTTCATCTGATTACTGAGTGATGTGCTTGCTTAATAATACCAAATGCAGTGAATTTTGTTTTTATTTGGTAAATATTTATATGTTATATTATGAGTTTCAATGCTGATGAAACTGGGTTTCTAAAAATAGTTTGAGTCTTTCTGAAGCAACATTAGAGATCTTTTAGGTGAGGCTGCATGTTGTTTCCTTTAAGACTTGTATTCTCTTCTTCCAACAAGACACTGAGATTCTGTTTGTTGTTTTGTTTTTTTTTTCAGTTTTCTCTGAAAACAAAAGTTTTGTGATTTTTCTTGCAGCAACCACTGTTCCTGAAGTTACATGGGACTGCTACTGTCAATTCTGTGTGTCTTTCCTCAACCTCAGGGAGCTTCCTCACATCAATGGGTCAGCATTTGATTATGTATGTGTTGCATTTTCTGTAGGTCACTCACATTCTCTTGCAGCTGGTTTTTGCACAGTTCTCTGCTTTACAAACTTAGAACATCTTGTCACCCTAGATACATGTCCGTATTTTCAGTGTTTTTTTGTTTTTTGGGTTTTTTTTTTTTTTTTGGTTATTTTTCCTTTGCAGTCTGACCTCAAGATATAGCTAATGGGATTTTGGGATTTGGTACAAACTATCCTGGTATAGCTTTAATTTAATTTTATTTTATTTTATTCTTTACATATTACAATGTGAGCACTGTTCTTCACTAATTAATGTCTTTGAAAATAATTGATTTATGATTATTTATTCTAGTTTATAGTGGAATTCTTATGGTAGAAAGGAGACTCATTTCTATTACATTATCAATGTGGAGGGCATAAGAAGACACTAATTATTTTTACTTATAAGAATTTTCTCATTGCATTTGATGCAATAAAAAATATTTCATATTGAATCAATATATTAAAAATAGAAGGATCTGATATCCATTTAAATTTCAAATATATCGAAATGAATTTTGAAAAAACTTTATTGGGTTGAAGGTATGTTATTTAAAGCAAGGTAAAGGCATTCTCAAAGCCATCACTTAAGATTTTTATATGTCACATTATTATATAATCAATGTATAGTAATTATACATATCAATAAGTCTTGCTGTAACATTTCCATGAAAAATACAAAGTTATTAAAGATAGAAATACATGCTTGTTTGTTAGATCTTTGCTATAGTTTCCTATACATTTTCTTTTACAATTTGCATGTTATTTTTAAATGCCATTAAAATAATGTCAGCACTAGTTTGGAGATTGAACCTCAATGTTAATGTCTAGATTACAGCAGTTGGTAGGAATAATAAAACAAGAATCATCAAAACAACATCATGTTGTCATTGCTTAATAACTGATGGGACCGTGACAGCATATGAAACACGAGCTAGCATGAATATTCATTCAGATCACACTGTGACATCAGAAAGAAGCTCCATGGGCATGCCCTTTGCAGTCTTTTGACATCAGAGTAGATAGTCATGTCAAAACATTGCCATGTTTTGATAGAAAGCTCATCTCCCTTTGAAATGACTATCAAGTTTTGGAATGGGATGTAGTCTTCATATCTGAGTTTAAGATGCTGAACTTGTGAACAGTAAACAAGCTGGGAAATCAATCAGCAGTAAGCAAGCTCTGAAGGTACAGTTCTAGAGAACTTTAAGCAACTGTGCTTTCCTCAGGAGAACTTTTTCATCGCTAGAATATTAAAATTATTCTGAGTTCTCCTTACATGAATAACAACTTACCTTCATGAAGAACCACAAAGGTTTGTCTTCTGCTCTATAAATATCTAAGTTCCTTTTTTCTAATTTTGGCATACATCTTTAGAAGATTAATACTTTTGTCAGATATAAAAGAAGAAAATATCTAACTAAAATCATATTTTATTTGACTCATTTCTTCTGACCACAAAGATGCATGCCTCTCTTAATCAGAGAGAACAATGCCCCACCCCTCCAAAAAGAAACTATGTATTATAATCCCTTTATCCTGTGAATATGTCATCCCTACGTCTAAACAGACTTAGCTAAAAATATTAAGTGCACTTGCAGTGGGAAATAGAGATTGTTCTACAGTAATTGTGTGAACACAAGATTATCACAAAGGCTCTTACAAAAATATATGTTGTTAAGGCCAGGATTGGAGAGAGAGGAATTGAATGACAGCAGTGTTTAGGGCTGAAATGGGCAAAAAGAGCAGAAATATGAGAGTCAGCTTCATGTTCAATTGGAAAGAAATGTAAAAAAATAAAAATCTCAAGGAATTTCAGATAGAATCCAGATTGAAAACAATTTCATAGTTTTAATTTCTAAAACTACATGATGAAAAAACTTGTTTTAAATCCCTTAGTTATGAAAAATTATCATATAAATGGAGCCTTTTAATATATTTGTTTTATTATGATAATTAGCCTCATTAGAATCAGTCTAAAAATAATAAATCTCCAATTAATCATAACACTAACTATAAGATAAGGGGAAATTAAACGTCAAGTCAATATATTCAATGTAATGTTTTAAATTTCCCAGATTTATGGAACTGATCTTTTATAACACCTCAGCTCTATTTTGGAACTGTTACCACAACTAAAACACCCTGGGAAGGTTACATGTCTCTTCTATGATATCACTACTGAATCGATAAAGTTAGTGAGACAGTAGAATCTTGAAGGCTTTCTTCCACATAGTTGCAGTATAATAACATAGGCATCAAAGTTGGGAGATTTCTTACTCCAAACTTTACAGGTAATAATGGTCTTAATTCACATTATAAAGTCATAGTGTATTGGTTTAAAGTAAATGGGTTTTCTTTTTGATGGGTAGAAATGCCTGAGTGAGGTAATTCAGTCACAAAAGAACAAACACGGTATGTACTCACTGATAAGTGGATATTAGCCCAGAAGTTCAGAATACCCAAGATTCAATTCACAGCAACCTTTGGACAGAGCGTTGTTTCTGGATGGAGGAGTTGGAGAAGGGACTGAAGGAGCTGAGGGAGTTTGCAGCTCCATGGAGGGAGCAACAGTGTCATATGGCCTGACACCCCCCCCCCCCGGTGCTCCAAGAGACTGGACCACTAAAGAATACACATGGAGGGACCCATGGTGCTGGCCACATATGTGGCAGAGGAGGGCCTTCACTTGGAGGAGAGGCGTTGGGTCTGAGGGTGTTAGATGGCCCAGTATAAGGGAATGCCCGGGAGGGAAGATGGGAGTGGTTGGGTGGGTGGGGGAGCACCCTCATAGAGATAGGGGGAGGGGGGATGAGATAGGAGGTTTCCAAAGGGGAGACCTGGAAAGAGGAAAACATTTGAAATGTAAAAAAAGTATCCAAAACAAAAGAAAAAGAAAAATTAAAAAAAAAAAAAAGAAAAAGAAAGAAAATTAGAAGACAGAAACCCCCCTGGATCCCAAAAGCGGGCGGCTGTGGCAGGAAACTTCTGCCTGGG
>CM052713.1:43696362-43761574 GCA_028551405.1 Uromys caudimaculatus
ATGGCCACCAGGGAGAAAGGAGAGGACTCTGGGCCTGAGGGTGCTAGTGGCCCCAGTAAAAGGGAATGTCAAGGTGGGAATATGGGAATGGGTGGGCGGGTGGGTGGGAGGAGGAATTCCCTCACAGAGGCGGGGAGGGGGAGGGGACATGGGGTTTCCAAAGAAAAGGGGAATCATCGGAAATGTAAATTAAAAAAAATAAATAAAGAAAGAAAATAAAGTTGTAAAATTGTATAAAAATCAATGATAAACTGCATATTGAAATGAGCAACTGAAATCAAGAAATGGAAACTGAATTCTAAGCTACTTAGTGAGTAGTGGATTTATTTATCTTTGAGCTAAGAGATCATATTTCAAGTGAATATTTTTGAAATTATAACAGCTTAACACACATACACACATACACACACATATATATATATATATACATATATATGTGTATATATATATATGTGTGTGTGTGTGTGTGTGTGTGTGTGTGTGTGTATATATTCAGAGCCTATACATTGAACTGACAATTTCATAGCAACTAATTTGTTTTCTTATTGTTAAATTAAGGGCTTTCACCTTTATTGATTTCATATGAGTTTATAATATATATATTATATTTTATTGACCCAAATTTCAAAATCTATGGAACCTGGTTCAAAATTTTTCAAAATATGATCCACAGTTCATATCCAGGAGAAGCATTATGGGTGTATTTGCATGTGTTTGTACTTGTGTATGTGATCATGTGTGAGTGTTTATGCGTGACTTTATGTGTGTGCATGTAGTATATGCTTGCATTTGTATGCATGTTTCAGTGTGTTTGTTTGTAAATATGTGTGTCTGTGTGCAGTATACGCTTGTATGTATGTATGTGTGTACATGTGTGTATTTTCATATATGTGCATGCATGAAAATGTGTTTTCTGTGGCTAAATGTTTATGTAATTTTGCATTTATGTGTATGCGTAGTGTGTGTGCGAGTAAATGTGTGTCTGAGTGTTTGTATGTGTGTGTATATGTGCGATATATGTATACCTTTGTACATGTGTACATTTATAATAAAAGTCTGTATGTAGTATAATAAACTTTCTAGTCTAATAATCATCTTCAGGTGATGCCTAAACAGCCTTCCTTTTCTGATTGTTACAAGACTTTGCCTCTTTAAGTAAAATATTCTAGATGTGATTTATCAGCAAGGATTTATTAGACATAGATCTGCTTAGAAAAAAATAGGTTAGCAAGAAGGAATTATCAGCTCGCCAGATCTGTCAAAACAAACAGTAGGCTTCACACTTAGATTCCTTTAAAGTTTTAATGCTGTCTCTGATAATACTGTCATCACTTTGTATTTTTAGGTTTGCAAGTTCAGCTCTTAAAGTTGATTTGAGTTTCAAAGCTTTTTTTTTTTTTTTTAACATTGTTTACCCCATCTGTAATGTATATGTTTCCACCAAATCAGTGTTGCTGATTTGTTAGTGTGATGCCAAGGTCTCAAATACTTACATTTCAGCAAGTAGTAATATGCAGGCAATGGACATGAATATTCTTTTAAAATACACCCCTGAATTTCCCTTTACATTTGCAAATGAAATTTAAAAGATGAGACTTATGCAATAGGAAGAAAAGTGTTTGAAATTGAATTTAGAATTCTATTTAATTTATTTGATGGTTTTGGCTTTGAAAGCTCACTTAAAATATATTAATGTAAAATATAAAATGCTTATAATTAAATACTATTTTCTATATATTCATCCTGCTTCAAAATCTTCAATAATTATGAATGTCTTACTTTAGTTGGTTATGTCATAAATTTTGTGTATACTAAAATTATAACATTGAAAATTACACTATTCATTGTCTATTTGTATAACAATATTGTAAAGCAAGAAACACCTATGTATACATCTACAGTTACATACCTTCAATATAAAGTTCTTTGGTATCTTTTCTTTTTAAATCCAATACTCTTTTAATATGCATACATAGACATGTATTCAAAGCCCTTGCTAAAATTATTCATTTCCAAAAACATAAAGTAATGAGTTACAAAATTAATTATACAAGTTCACATCTACATTTAAATATCTGCTTTTCAGAAGAGGATGGTTAGCACATAGACTCACAATTGGCCAAGGTACAGAGAATTAGAGACTGACAAGTGTTCACCCTTTAATGGAACATTTAAAGAGCACTCCTTACCCAACTCCTAAGACTTAGGGATCTATGTAGAAGAGGAGCCCAAACAGTGTAAGGGTCAGAGCTGATGGATGACTACCAATAAACAGTGTTTTCTGAACACGTCATGGAAGTTGCACATATGAGCTTAGAGTGGCTGTGGTAGCATGAACAAACATTGTATACACCCTTCTCAGTCAGTCTAAACTCCAGCATAGAGATGGGAGTTGTTTTTGAAATATTCCATCACTCAATGTAGCTATTGCCAATTTATATCTCCTAGGAAATGGAGAGTCAGTTTTCCACAGGAACGTATTACTGATAAGTCAGTCAGGATCCAATGGGATATCATAAGCCCATGCATATTTGGACAGTACAATTGGTCTGATGGATATTTTAAAGACCAGAACAAAGGAAAGGGATTGGTAAATCTTATAACAGTTAGTAAAAGAGATGTGAACATGAACAAAAACATAGCACAGACCTCTCGAAAAATAAAAAATTTAATTAATTAAAAACAAATAAATAAATTCAACTTCAGATATTTAGAAGTTAATACTATGATCCACAGTTACAAAAAACATAGGTTTACATCTTAGTTCAATCCACAGATTTTTGCACTGTTTATTTTGGCCACAAGCATGTGTTCATGTCACATTTCTACAGCACATACTGTGATATTTATTTTATTTTCATCATACCATCTATGGTGATCTATCCTTTGTGACAGCATCCCTCCACATAACCCAGGCTGGCCTAGAACTCCTTCTGATCCCATCTAACTAACACTAACTAACATTTTCTGTGCCTCTGCCTTCTCTTCTTATTTATCCATGTTTTATGTCAAATTATACTTGTATAAGCATTATGAGGCTCACCCCCATAAAATGGTGAAGTCAACAAGGGAATACTATGCTTGTTCTCATCCTTTACTCCACAGCTCTTCCCTGGTCTTTCCTTCAGGACTCCAGGATTCCCTAAGATACACAGGCTATGTTCTGACATTCTAAACTCATTTCAACTTGCCTTAAATATGATAGATGATATTGGAAGGACGCACATGTACAGCAAACAGAGTTCTTCCCTCTTATCTAGGAAGATAATGTTTCAAAACCTCTATTCCTGCCTGAAACTATGCAAGTGGCTTGTCCTGGTGTCATACAAAACCCCTGTAATTTGGGAAAAGACCTTTATATCCACGGAAATTTTCAACAGGTATTTGTGAAATGATTTGACTGTTTTTCTCTTTTCTATTTTCTCACTGCCCAACCCTTTCTTTTTGTCTTTTCTCCCACATCATTTACCTCTTTCTCCATTTATTTTACAAAATATGTTTGGAATTTTAAATATTAGGAAAAACAAAAGCTATATCTTTAATAGTAACTGATTCAATTATCAGCAAACATGCAAAGGGTATGCCAGGCTATGTCCTAGATGAAAATTACTACTAGCAAACATCAAAATACCAAGTGATATGGAATAATAATAATAATAATACAAAGTGAAATTTGTAAACACATTTCCATCTATGCAAAACATTGTTTACATTATAATAAAACTACACAAGTTAGTAAATGAATAAGATAACGTTATTCATTTTTCTGTCATGGTAAGAGGCCAAGCAGTCAGCAGAAATGTGCTGATGAAAATGATTCAGTGCACACAGTGGGTTTCTGCTCATATTGGGTAGTTATCCAGCCCTAATTTGTATGCAAGTAAAGAAAGATTTCAAGGAAGACAGAACATTTTTATTGACTTAAACCAAATCAGGATGTTTTAGGCAAAGTTGTCTTGAATAAATTCTCACCATAAAATTGAATCCAATCCTATCCATCCCATTTTCAAAGGAGGCTTGGAAAAGAACATTTTTGTCTCATTTTGTAATTCTCATTAAGTCAAGTTCCTGTCAAGTCTAAAGAGGAGACTAGAAACATCAATTAATCGATGTCTCAGTCACAATGTCACCCCACAGAAATTTGTAAGGAGCACTGCCATTTATAACATCAAATTTGCCTGGTTAAGACACCTGTATAATCCTAATAAGCTTCCTGAAAATAATCAGACACTAGACCCTTAATGGGAATTTAACCCCATCTCAGCAGTCCACTGCTGTACATAGAGCAGGGAAACTACACCAAAAACAAAACAGCCTTCATGAAACTGGAGGATTATTCTCAAGAGTTTCACCTGTGAATCAAACATTGAAACCAATTATCAGCTCTTGGGTTAAAGAAAAAAGAATATTGGTTTTTATACGAGAGGGAATGACGTAAGGCCTTGAGAATAGGAGTGCATTTATCATTTTCTTAAAAATTGTAAGATTCAACTAGAGTATTTCTGTGTGATCCAATGTCTAAGTCACAAAAACTTTCACCTTTTCCAATGATCTTTTCTGCCTGTTTCAATGATTGCCATTCTGAATTTCTTCTCATAAATTTTAGTAGAATACGTAGTCAATTCCCTTACTAAAATCAGAGTCTTATAAATAATAGGATAGTCAATGTTTCCATGGAAACAGAGTTTTCAAAATGAGTTCTGATTAAATTTGGCTTACTAACAAGTCCAATGGACTTTTAAAAGGGTTTTTCTGATTCTAACGGTATTCAGAGCATAAGAAAATTGTCAAGTATGTGTGTGTATTGATATTATTCTATAGCTTTGAATTGTAATGTCCAGGAAAACATAAATTGTACATGTGGATGATTTCAAAGGAAAAATGTAAATCACTATTCACTTATTTCTATATCTGATTAGAACTGGAAAGTGGGTTTGAAATTTATTTTAAAAAGTCAGGAAATTGGTGTGATGGGTGAAATCATCTGTCTGGTTTTCAATTCAAAATTGCAAAATCCCTTATATTTGGTAGGTTCCTTCCAATCTCTTCACACAATGCTAAGGAGGTGTGGCTTATATCTGGTAATGTACTTTATAATAGGAATAAATAAACAAAAATAAGGCACTTATATTGTTATCATCCATGTGTTTCTAAATTAACTGGATATTCATTGGATACATGTTTTATTCAGTGAGAAATATTCAGCTATCTTCTATCTTGTTTCACTTACAGTGAGTATTTCAAGTTGAGGAAAACACTTTAAAGTGAGTTTCTACTGTGACGCATTCTTCTTTCTCTCTTCACACAGCACACCAATTCAGTTATTTCTCCTTCCTCTAGCAATAATGTCAACTCTGTGATGCCTGAGTACACACACAGTGCAAAGTAAATATAATCCAGAGTCAACATGTGTGGCACAACAAATATGCTTTGAAATATAGGGATAGGATGGCCACTGATGACTGTAGTTGTTTTAGAAGTTGACGCATCTAAAGTGGCTGTGGAGAACTGTAATGGTTAGGGTGGATAGAAAAGGGAGGTCGCTATGCAATGTGATGCTCTCATCTCCTGAAGGAAGAAAAGGCTCAAAAATAAAATTAAGACTTCTGTTATGGGATTCTTGCTATAAATAGGAGTCATGTACAAAAGTATTAAAAGCACTATTTCTTTGAAATGAAACATCTTTTGAATATGCTATTCAGTGTCTACCCTATACATTACAAACTACCTCTTAATTTTACAAAACCAAAGAAGCTATTGCTACTGGACTTAATACTAATTTGTAATGTACTCTTAGTATAAAATTTAACAGTGGAAATTGTTCATATTGCTAATTACTGATAATTTAGCATGCTTTGATACTTCTAAAGACCATGGACATGCATAAGATACATACATTTATCTGTTATCCCATACATAAAATGATGACAATATACATCTGTGACATATTGAGATGCACATGGGTCTGCACTAGAAAAATATTAATTTTATTTCCTACATGTTTGACAGAAGTGACAGATACTTCTTTATTCAAAATTCAGTGTATCAGGAAAATGGATGTTTCTGCTTAAGTATGTGAACAATTTTCTATCTAGATGCAAGCGATTTTAGCAAATGCCAACTAAGGACAATAGAATTGTTAATGAGTATATAAAATGTCTATATTTCTACCCATATATTCTAACCAGAAATTAAATGAAAGCAAAGCCATTCCCTTTCAAAAGGAGGCGTAGAAAAAGAATATTTTCATCCCATTGTGGTAAAGTCAAAATCTTGTCCTTAAGTATGAAGAGGAGACTAGAAACCAGGATTTGATAAATGTCTCAATCACATGTCATCCCATGAAAATTTCTAAGAACTATCAATACACTCTTCTCAGTCAACACAATATTACTTGTATGTATGTTTTCAGGGTTGACAATTTGGTGTTAACAAATTGTGTTTGCTCTGTGGAAAACTATTTCTTCTGCCTTCAGTATTACTCAGCTGTCCATAGTTCTTTGTCTAGGGTTAAAAGCCTGTGAATTTTTTCCCTTTGAATGTTATCTCTATAGATATTGTCTTTATTCAGGTCATACATAGGCATCCATGTTAATGATGCTGCATGTGGCTTCTCTAACATTTGTAGAAAAACAATTGCTTAGTAAAATTTTATTCAGTGATCATTCATATTACTTATTTTAGCAGAATCAGCATGGCCCTTTTAGGGTCATGTTTAAGTCATGAATGAATTAACTAAAAATGGGGTAGTACTGATTCTGATGCAAAAATTTGACTAAACTCTTGCTTAGAACCTAAAAGTTTTGCAATTTTCAGGGACGAACAAATTTTGGAGAAAAAGCTAGAGTTAGAAAGCAAAAAATTCAACTAGTGACAATCTGAATATGATTTGATTTGTGATGTAGAAAATGTTGTCAAGGTAATCAGTTTTGTTTATTTAAAATATGAGTCAAAATTGAAATTAGAATATGAGCATTTTAAATTTTGAAGCTAGAATTAAAGACAGGATAAGGTCTGCTCCAGACATCCCCCACAGATTCTCCAACTGTAGTGCTCATTGCAATCATTACTTCAGAAAAATGGATAAGGGAAAGAGATGAGTACGCATATGCTATGAATTCAAATGCTATGCAATTTTCTATGTACATGTTCAAGTTTCTCATACACAAACTTATCCCTATTGTTCTACTGAAAACCAGAGAAAATGGATTAATCTGAGTGCGATTTTTATTTTCATGTTCATAATTTTATATTTCGCGTATCCTTTATGAAATTTGGAAAGACAACCTGTTGTCAGTAGTAGGAATACCTGAACAATGCTGGATAGTTTTAATCCTTCACCAGCATAACAGTCTAGTTTGCTGCGAATTATGTAACAGTCAGGACAAAAAATGGAGTCAGATGGACTTATTCTGACAATTGGAGACCACTACTCAAGATTTACTGAGTAACAGGGCATGGTGAAGCAAGAGCTGATAGAGAGAAATGGGCTCAAGTGCAGACTTGGGAAATGTAGACACATGAAGGTTCTAACATCTTTAGTGACTGAACATCTTAGATCCTGGGAGATGTTCAGGGATAGATCTCTTTGCAAGTGGATCTAAGGGATTTGAATTAAGGAATGGCTGAAGCTGGCAATTTGTCTTGGTGTCTATGGCCGCCATCTCTGAACTACAAAAACAGAAGTCCAATGGCTATGACTGACTCTGAGCTATTTTGCTATTGTTCATGCCCTCAGTGGTATCCTCTGCTTGCCAGTTTGAAATCCTATTGCCTTTATGCTTATCAGAACTCAGATAACTGAATGGTGGATTAATACATAGACCTTCTCACTTGTTGCAGTGTAAAATCCAGACTCGTTATTGTATGTCTTGGCAATCATGTATTATGTCATATATCATAATAACTAGAAAAACCCTGACAGAATTCATCCATGTATTTATTCAAAGCAGGGCAAATATGACAATACATTGTGGTCTATTCTGGCTTAAAAGTTTCCAGAAAAATATATGATAGAATGTGCTTTCATTGTGAGCAGAAGCTACTTTCTGGCTCATGCTGATTATGTGTCCTATGTACTATGAATAAGATCAGGCAGTGCTGAAGTTGATTTTGATGCTTACAGTCTTATTTGTTATAGATAAATTTCCTACAAGGAGTGAAATTTGAGGCCAACCTCTACTAGTTATAAAATGCATTGGTTGAGAAGTAGCATAATCATGTCAAGATTTTGAAGTATAGAACACAATTTCAGTCTAGAGGAGTAGGTTACTGAGGAGATGGTCTGCTGTGAGCCTTCCTGCCTTGTAAGGCTTTGAAAGTGTTTTCTGGGTATGATAAATGCCAAGTCCTAGATGCTGGAGAGATGATTTATTTCGAAAAGCTGCGATCACATTTGGATGGATGTCCTTGGTCCACAAGGCCCATGTACAAAGTTAGGTATACCTGAATTCATCTGTACCCAAATTCTACTAGGAAGGTGCAGACAGATGCATCTCTGAAGCTGACAATCTAGCTGTGTAAGCTAGAGATTCAGTTAGAAACAATACTTCCCAAAACAGCATGGACATTAAATATCAATATTTTACATCTATATACAGGCACTCACACTTTCATATGTACCTGCACACATATGTGCACATGTAATTGAACTGTATATATACACCCAATTCTCTCTCTCTCTCTCTCTCTCTCTCTCTCTCACACACGCACACACACACACACACACACACACACACTCACATGGGGGGGTGAAGCTCAACTCATTGAATGTATTTGGGTCCTTTCTAAACAAACAAATTTGAGTGGTAATAAATACCCACTCATTCATCACACACAATTCACAAACTTGAATTTTCTCACCATAAAATCAACAAGTCCTCATCTTCAGTGGTTCTCTGAGGTCACAAAATGCATAGAGTGTGGAGGCACTTAAGAAGAGTCTCTGACATCCCCACTGGACTAGGAGGAAATAAGAACCAACACAAAATAATGAAGGGCTCTTCTCTAGTGCTCTGCTGACTAATTTTTGGAGACTTGCCTCTTTTTATTTTATTTTATATTTTTGCACATCTCCATACAACAATAAAAGATTATACTTAGTAAGTGGAATAAAATAGTAGGTGCTTTATGACTCAATAACAACAAAAATGTCATGACTGACAAATACAACTTTGATAAAAAGTTCTTGTCATTTCTACCTGCAACTATGACTTTCACAAAATAGATTTCTTTACCTATCATTGCTTTGTTGTTTATTTCTGTAATTTAGATGAATCATGTAACCACCTGATCCCTAATTATTCCTTACCAAATTTGTTATACATGAAAATTAATCAGGAACAATTTATGAATTTAGCTTACTCCGATGATTAGAATAGTTATGTTCCAGAAAGAATTGTGGCTGAAACTTAAGAGCACAGTTTCTCAACTGATAGAATTTATAAAATCTTTTTTTTATCAGCTTATTCTCAGTCACACATTTTCTAGTAAATTTAAATACCTTAGAAAGTACCCACAAGTATTGACAATAAGAGAAGATTTAGCTGCAAGATTAGCAGAATATTTTTCAGATAAATACTGACAAAAACACAGTAATTTGCCTGTGCATATTGAACGTAGTTCTGGAAAAGTACTTCATTAGTGAAAATGCTTTTCTGTTTAGTGGACTATAGAAGCACTGGTTACTTTTCCCACTAGATAATTAGCAGATGGACAGGGAACTGTTGATGGTTAGGAAAATAACTCAATTTCTTTTTGAAAATGTAAACTTGCATCTTTGTCTAAATTTTGTCACTAGTCACTTCTATCTGGGAACCCACGGGGACATCAATGTTGAGGTTTGGTCTTTTGCTGTGTATTGTAATGCTAACTGTGGACCACCAAGGTCTGGTTGCCTCCAGAGACTAGCGAGTACAGAAGTAGACCCAAGTTACACCATCCGACCTTGTTCCCAAGTTATTTCTGACTGGTAAATAAAGAAACTGACAGCAAATAGCAAGACAGAAGAGACATAGGTGAGGTTTAGGAATCCCAGGCTGGGGGTCAAATGAAAACCATGAGGAGGAGGAGAAGGTGAAGGAGGAAGAGAAAGATACCATGGTTAGTATCAAGAGAACCTGGCCCTAAGTGCTGGCCACCTAAAGTTGGCAGCAGTGCAGATGAAACACAGTAAGGAAGAACTTGAAGTTATCGATAGGAAAGTAGATTCCACACAGTGGGTAGATGTATGCCTACTTCTTGTGCTGCTTAAGGCTTATTGTAAATAATAAAAGTTCTGTGTCTTTTATCTGGGAACTGAATGGTCAATGGCCTGGTAGAAACCATGCGTTGGTATTTAAAATTTTAAAAACACATCAATTTCTGTAAATGATTCTAAAATTTAGGATTTTTAACTTAAAATATATTATTCTTACAATCATTTAGTAAGTGAAGGCAAAATACTCGTGTTAGCAATCTAAAGAAGATACAGGAATTCTTCAGACTAAAGAAGGCTTATCTTTTACATAATATTTTTCTATCATTATTTCACAGAAAAGAAAGTGAAATTACTTAACACTTAATCACATCTAAAATATATTTACCTAAAGCATATATATTCTATAGCTTATGATGTAAGAACAAACTAACATAAAAACAAGGTGGCTTAAAACAGCAGGAATTTATTCTCTCACAGTTCTAGATTTTAAACTTCTCAGATAACACATTGGCTGAACTGTGTTCTAGCCCATCAGTGTCTTTGCCAAGATCTTAAGCTTCTCTTCTTTGGTCATTGCTTGTGAGACCATAACCTGTCTCCACCTCAATGTATCCATGTTAATCTAATCTACCATCTTGTCATAAGAACCCATTGTACAAGTTAAAGGGATAATCATGTTTCAGTATCTCCACTTTTAAGATTATTTTTATCCATAAATGTCCTATTTCCAAATGATTCGATGTTTTAAAGTACAGGTAGCTAGACTGTTAGCACTTGTCTAGGGGTTAAAAATAGGACTATATCTCTGGCCTTCTAAATATAAATCCTTTCAATGTGGCTTGAATGGGAAGTGTCTCCCATAGGTTCATGTATTTCCACACACGTGCTTCAGTTGGAGGCATCATTTGGCAAAGTTACAGCCTCTTAAGACATGGAGACTTGTAGAAGGAAGAAACACAGTAGGTGTAAGATTTAAGGGTTCAAAAGCTCGTCTTACTTCAAGGCTTCGCTCTGCTTCTTATGTACAGATGAGATCTGATACTTCCAATTACTGCTCCTGCTCCCATGCCTCCCTACTGCCAGGCTACCCTCACCATTATGGACTCTAGCCCTAAGAAACATGAGTGGTACACTTCTACTTGATGATAGAATAGTACTATTCCCACCCAACTTTATGATATGGTGTATAATGTCAATAGCATTAGAAAGAGCATCTTAATTTGAATGAAACTTAGTGGGCTATGACTAATTGAAATCTCTATTAAGTGACAGTACTGGAAACGAGGATTTCAGCCTATATTTGGGGAAATATAGATTGGTAAGACTGTGTAGTTTTGTGACTTTTATGAGTACATAAAAACACAGTCAAATCTCATACATCCTAATCAGAAAATCTGCCATTCAAATACATCTGCAAACAAGGATACACATTCTTTATAAATAATCATATTTTCACATTTAAACCTCCATCAATAAATTTTATTTTAATTCTTCCTATTTATTATATTTTGTTCTATTTTTATTATAAGGAGTAATTTATTTAAAATTTCTGGATGTAAACATTTGTACACGAGTGTGATATAATAGCACAGAAGAAACAAAAGTGTGATAGTATAAATTTCATGGGATATCCACAATAGTTATTAAATCCCAGTTGCAATACCACAAAATTTAAAATATGATAAACTGTCTCATACAATCCACTACCCATAAACACAATCCGTTTCCTATTGAGAAAGGAAAACCCTGATTTTCACAGTTGATTGGAATCCTTATCTACATTTATATTTCCACTAAAGAGTAAATATTTTGGGAAGTCTTAATGTAATTCACATATCCTCCTCAATTGTGGGAACAAAATCATGAATATATATAAAAATCTCAAGATAAGAAAAAAGCACCAATACCTATTCAGGTGCAAGGGCTTGTTTTTAACAAAAAGAGTAGTGAGCAAGTCAAGACTTTATGTAAAGTTGTCATCTCAAGTACCAAAAATTAAAAACTAAAATAATATATTCATAAATTCATAAGCTTCAAATGTATTCTTGTCATGATTCTAAATGCTGGGTATGGAAAGAACAAAAAGCAAGAACCCTTACTTTCAAAATTAGTATATCTTAGAAGACTGAGACAAGCATGGAAATCTAAACTATACAGCATAAATTCTATTCATAATTGAATAGAATTATAAAAGAATGAAATGGGGTCTAAAGTGAAGCAGTTTATACTGAGTACATTAAATACATCAAATTTCCTTCAGGCGTTTTACAGCTTTACATGCCATTACACTGAAATTTTAAGGCATTTTAAAATAAATACATAATATGGGCATTATATTTCAAATTTATGTCAGGGAAATTGAGGCACAGAGATTTATTAGTATTTCTAGAACCATTCAAATATTTATAAGAATAGTCAAGAATCCAATTTAGTTTTGTCTTGCATCAATAAGAATGCTTCGTCAAATTTTACACCACATCTTTATAGTAATGAATACTGTGTGCAAACATACTGTTCTTAAGGAGTGCTCCTAGACTTACTAGATTTACTATCTCTTCTAATTCCTCCTGTTTCAGTTGTAATAAATAAGTAATGTTTAGTATAATACATGTCTGTGCTTGCTTTTGTAACTATGCCATGTTTTTTATCATAATGTTTTAATATGTACTCACTCAATCTTCATAATAACATATATTTTTCATAAAGGGAAACTACCAGAATTACGTAAGAATATTAAAATGCCATATTAGTCATATAATTTTAAAATGCTTAAATCTTACCCTTGACTATCCAGGCATACCCTACTCAATAAAATAACTGATTAAAAATATACACAGAGAGGACTAAAGGAAAAATGGGTGTGGGGTTTTATTCTTTACTGTATAAGAAATGATTGTGCCTACACCTTCAAGAAGAAATCTCTTATACCCCAGCAAATGGCTAAATAAGGTACATGATATATGGATCAGAAAAGGGTTCTTAGTGTGACAAGGTGTTGAGGTTTGGTCTTTTCCTTGTATTGGAATGCTAAATACCGGCTCAAGCCTGGTTGTCCCCATGGATGAGAGAATCCACATATAGACCAAAGTAATACTATGTGACCTTGCCCCCAAGTTATCTCTGATTGAGGAACAAAGATGCCTACTGGGCATAATTGATGTAGGTGGAGTTTGGGTATCATGAGCTTAGAGTCTTAGGAGAACCAAGAGAAGGAGATGAGAGATTGTGAAAATAGGAGAAGACACCATAGATTAGGTGAATCATAAAAATATGGCCAAGAGGGCTGGCCAGTTGGAATTAAGAGCTGTCCAGAAGGGACATGGCTAGTAATAACTTGGGGTTATTGATAGAGAAGTAGATTCTAATAGCTTCAAGGGTAGATTCCTGTCCAGCTCTAGTGCTGATTAAAGCATATTATAAGTATAAAGATTGTCTCTTTATACTTATATTGAGATTACATATCAACTACAACGTAAAGACTCCAGAAGTCTACAGTCATCAGCAGATCATGGGGGGTTAGATGAGCTACAGAAATGCTGAAGGCAAGACTTATAAGAAAATAAACATTCCTGATCACTTCAAGGCTCAGGAAGGAAGCGGTAGAACCTTACTCTAAATTTCCAAAGCAAAGACAACAAAAGCAAACTTGTTGAAGATCCACAAGCCTCACTCAGGTCCTCGTGACTTAGCAGTTGGGATCCTCAATTGCCAAATCATCTCTCCAAGCCACTGAACTGCATGCTTACATGAAACAGAGCTCTCAGTATGGATGATTCAAAATTTAAATGTTGATCAACTCTGCAAAATATTGAAGGTTCTCTACAGTATCAAATATATAGATATGATTTAATTCTTTAAGTGTAAAAAATAAATAAGCATATCCCTCTCATTAATATGTAAATTTGCTTAATAATGATAGTTATATGAATACCAAAAAAACAAAACAAACAAACAAACAAAACAGATCCATAAGCCTCTTGAAGCAGGAGCTGAGATAACTTGGTGTGCAGCATCCCATTCCACTACGTAAAATGCTTTGACAGGGAAGACCCAGAGAGACACTTTGCTGGGAAGAGGACTGAAGGGAAAGAAAATTTGCCACAACCTCTCCTCTAAACCTCCCAACTACAAACAGCTCCAAAGTCTGAGACCACCATGTACACACCCTCAGCTCATGAACAGATTCACCTGGAGTCATCTCACAGAACTCAAGACCAGAGACACTAACAGACAACCTAAGAACAGGTAAAATGAACATAACTGCTGAAGGGTTGACTAGAAACATGAACTTGACCACGTTGGAGGCAAGGATGCAAGTTCATGCAAGGGGAATCTGACCATTAGGAAAACATTGGGGAGCTGGACATAGTCCAGGGTTAGTGACAGCACTGAGGTAGGAGACCTCCTAAGGGAAGGTCTGCCCTACTAGTGTCTGGGTGACTTTTCAATCTGACAAATAACCCTTTTATATTCTACTCCGACACTGCATACTGAACAATATGCTTGAACAGGTTCGATCTAAACACACCAAAAGCCAGCAATCCTTAAGGACGGTTTGCTCATTTCAAGCATATTTCAAGTATTTCAACATTTCAAGTATAAGAGAGCCAACCTCAACTTAGGAAGGAATAGTGAGTGTTACTATATTATTTTGTTACATCTCTGTCATTTTTGGTTCTCTAAAATATTCACTTATTCCTAAATATGTCTTAATCATTCTATTTTACTTCCTGTATTGTTTGGTTAGGTTTTATGATACATATCATTGAATGTTTACTTATTTTATTGGATTTTCTTCACGTTTTTTTTACCTAACACTCATGTGATTTCATTACATTGCTAAGTTATTTTTACTTTCTATCTTACCCAGCCTTGTTTTATTTTGCTCCCATGCGGTTCTGAAGTTTACTGATCTCTGAACTCTCTTTATGCTGCCTCTATCCCAACTGCTATTTTTTATTTTTTCTTTCTCCTCCACATTTCCTTTTGCTCTCATACTTATACCTGTTATTAATCGACTCACTCTCCTTCCATTTCTTAACCTAATAACTAATATCTAAGACAAACATTTTACACTGCTTTTTTTTTTTCATCAAAAGTTATTGAAGTGGTAAGGTCAGACATTGTTAAATGAAGTGTGATAATTTTATATGCATATTTGGCCTACCTAGAAGCAATGAGTGGAGTTAGCATTCCACTGTCAGAGTGTACCCAAGTCCATGCCCAGTGTACCTTAAATGTCTTAAGCTCATGAGAGACACCTTCACTCCAGTAAAAAGAGATGATGTCCCCTCCCTACACTATATTGTCCATTTTTGAATAATAAAAATCATCTCAACTTAATCAAACATATTTACAAATGAAATCTAACCAATAGATTGATTCTATAAGTAACATTCCCGTAATTTGAGCATTAGCTTTCAGGGAAATATACATTGAAACAGCATGGAGATGCTAGCTCACATCAGTTAGGAAAAAAATTAGCCATTACCAAGAAAACAAGGGAGAAATTATGATGGAAAAAACTCAGCACAAAGGAAACATTGCTACATTGTTTATACACTTGTCAGTTGTGATACTCACTGTGAAGATAATTATTGAGTTTCCTCAAACAAATAAAAAACACAACCCAGTGACCTATATATATGACTCCTCAGGATTCATCTGAAGGCTACCAAATGCACATGGCACAGAGACATCTGTGTATCAGTATTCATTGTAACACTGTTTACAGTATTCAAGCTATCTAATTGGCCTAGGGGTCTGCTAAATGAATATAATGTTATATTTATTGCATTATTCTTCATTTTAACATTATACCAACATATGTAATGGAATTTTAGTCATCAAAATAAAACAAAATTACATTATTCACAGAAGAATAGATATAATCAGAGATTATCCTGCTAAGAGATATAATTCAGACACAGAAAGACAAATATCAAATGCTTCCTCTCATTGTGGAGCATTATTTTATGTAGGACATAAAGTCACTAATGTAAGTGACATGAAAGAACAATCAAGCTGTGTTGGAATGAAGGAGCTTAGATGGATTCAGTAGAAACCTTAAGACTGTACAGGCTAAATATGATAAAATTATACAATATGATTATATAAAAATCTCTTTTCAAACCTTTTATGTAGAAAAGGTATATACTAGCACCATTTCATGAAAATGATTCTTTATTATTCACCTAATGCCAAAGACTAAAAGAAAATAACAAATGATAAGTAGATATATATAAAATTATGTAAATCCACATAGTGAAATTTTACCCAGACATATAAAGAAATTAGATATGTATCACACAACAAGACTGTTTGTGAAAATCATGGTATGCTCAAGAAGTCAGTCACAAAATAGTTACAGATTGTAATATTCCAATAGCCACAATCAAATAACACATAGAGAATATTATCATGATATGTTGGAGGTTACAAGAAGAGATTAAGAGTGGCAGATGATAGAGGTGGATTTTTTTGAGATGTTGTAATACTTTAAGTGAGGTATAAACAATGGCTATGCAACATGTTTAGTTATCTTAAAACATTAGAAGAGTGGATTCAATAACATTCTTATTAAAATAAAGGATTCATATAACACATACTCACATAACCAATTACTGAGCACTTGTTATTTTTTGAAGTGTCACTTAAGAGCATCAAGGTGAAAAAAATGCACCTAAGTACTAAGATGCAATCATTTACTTCTCCTTGAACATAGGTAGAGTATTGAAGGAGGTCCTTGAGATGCTTCCAGATTTCCCATATAGGCTAAGAACTCAGTTCAAAGATAGAAGAGAAAGAGGATGGATTTTGTACATGGAATAATCTTACTACAGATTTAAGTTTGCCTTTCAGGTATATATATTTCAAAGTTCTCTCTCTCTCTCTCTCTCACACACACACACACACACACTTATACAATATATATAATATATAAAAACATTTATATAATATATATAACATAAATTCTGATCCTCAATTATTCTATTTCTGTAAGAAAAAAATAGCAATGATTATCATAATGTTATGCCTGTATACTAAAAGTAATAGTTTACTTTTGGTAACAGTCCATTATAAGATCTACACTTATAGTAATTATTCATGCCTTTTTCTTACAATATGTAGCACAATCTTAGGGGCAAAACTGTTTGGCAAAGCAGTAACTTTTCCTCCTCATTTGCATTTCACTGGAACTGCAAATTCAACAATCCTTATTTCTGTGTTTTCTAAAACAAGTTTTACAGCTGCTTCACAATTGATTTTACTAACATTTCTTTATCTCTTTCCAACCATGGATTTTGTTTCCCCATTTGACATATGTAAACACATTATTTATCTCTGTCAATTACCAATGAGTACCTCAGAGAGAATGCTTCATGTGCTGTAATTATAATTATTAAAAGTAAATATGAAGCTGGATAAAGTCAGGACCATTAGAGCAGAATGGAACATGAGATATGACTGGACTCTGAATTTCCTGAAGAGGACTAAAATCAAAAACTCAAAAATAAAAAGAGGAACATTTACTTTTATCCTAACTATAAATGCATCAAAGATCTGTCCACTAACATACAGCTACACTCTTGGAAGGAGATCAGTTGTATAATATTTGCATAACCATAACAATCACAAAACACATAATGGGTGGATATTATATAGTAGTATAAAGTTTTTACTCATATGAAGACCTTTAAAATTCCTTAATTCTTATGAGTTTTATTTTATTTATTCACAGATTTGTAAACTGTTTCTCATCTTTCATTTTAAATTAACAATTGGGTTCTCATTGATTCAATGGGTATGTGTCTTAAATGCTGGATAGCTGTGCAGACTTTATATTGATAAAACCAGCAAAAATATTTATTACTTTTCCTTTTAGTATATTTTTGTTCCCATGGAAATTAAATACTTGCCTTGTGTAATATACAGACTAGGAAAATGCTATATTTATTACTGTTTACAGTAATACATGGGAAAACAAAGTAATGCATATGACTTTGTAGTAGAATATTGCATATTCTACTCACAGCTCACTAACTACAAACAAAGTAATACGTTTTTGTAGGTAAGGATATATGAAAAGAATTTGTGAGGACAGGTATCATTGTCATACCAAACTATTATCAGCTTGATAGCATAGTTAATATGTACTTATTAATGTACATATCTGGAAGTAAGAAGTCTGAAGTAGACATCAGAAGGTTCAAGTGAAGGGGTCAAAGTATTGGACTTCTATGAGCTTCAGAAGCAAATCTGTGCCCTTGACACACCCAACATCTGAACATCTGTCACTCTTGACTTGTGCCCACATTCTTCATTTTCAAAGTCAGCAATACAGTGGCTTCAATGCTTTCATTTTGACACCCTCTTGCCTTTTGCTTTTTTTTTTTTTTAAAGCATCTTTGTGATTGCTTTAGATCCAAATGCACCAAGCTGACCACTTGCCTTGAAAGAGTTGCAAATACGAGTTCGATTTTCTGACCCACAGCTCTGCCTGAATACCTGCAGGCCTGCCAGCCACAGCAACAACCAACCCGTAACTCTACCCGCATTCCTACAGGCCTGCAAACACAAGAGAATATAGTTCTTCTCAGCATTGCAAGGAACCTTTTCCAAAATTGACCATATACTCATTCACCAAGCAAGCATCCACAGACACAAGAAAATTGAACTAACTCCTTGTATGTTATCAGAACACCATGGGCTAAAGCTGGAATACAACAACAGCAGAAACAATAGAAAGCCTTCAAACTCATGGAAACTGGACAACTCTACTCAATGATGTCCAGGTTAGGACATAAAGAAGGAAAAAATGTTAAAGAATTTCTAAAAATAAAAAACACAAAACAAAACAAAAACCAAATGCACAAACCCAAACTTAAGGGACACAATGAAAGTGGTGCTAAAAGTTGTAACACTAGTTGCCTACATAAAGAAATTAGAGAGATCGCAAGCTATTAACTTAACAACACACTTGAAAACTCTAGAAGAAAACGAATCAAACACACCCAAGAAGAGTAGATGACAGGAAATAATCACACTCAGTACTCTAATCAGTAAACTGGAAATAAAGAGAAAATGCAAAAAATCAATAAAAACAAGTTTTTTAGTGTGTATTTTGTTTGTTTCTTTCTTTTGAGAAAATCACCAAGACAGACAAACCCTTAATCAAACTGACCAAAAGCCAAAGAGAGAATATCCAAATAAATAAAATCATAAATGAAAAGCAGGACATAACAACAAGCATTGAGGAAAGCAAAAGAATCATTAGTTCTTATTTGAAAATCCTGTATTCCACAAATTGGAGAATCTACATGAAGTGAAAGGTTTTCTTGATAGATACCACTTGACAAAGTTAAATCCAAATCAGATAAAAAGTTCAAATAGATATTGGGAGAAATAGAGACAGTCTTTAAGTCTTTAAATGTCTCCCAACCAGAAAAAAAAAAAAAAAAAAGGCCCAGGCCCAGATAGTTTTAGCATTGAATGCAATCACTCTTTCAAAGTAAAGCTAGTAACAATACTCCTCAAACTACCACAACATAAAAACAGAAGGAGTCTTGCCCAAAGCATTCTGTGAGGCCAGAGTTACCCTGATAACCAAACCACACAGAGATTCAACAGAGAATGAGAATTTCAGACCAATTTCCTGTAAGAACATTGATCTGCTTGTCCTTGTGTTTTGTGCAGGGTAATAGATATGCCCTTATTTGAATTCTTCTACATATAGACATCCAGATAGACTAGCAACATTTATTGAAGATGCTTTATTTTTTCCATTGCATAGTTTTGGCATCTTTCTCAAAAATAAACTGTCTATATGTGGACCCAGAAAAGGATTCTTAAATCTCACTAAGAAGTGGAAATAAAATAGATATTCAACAGGGGTGGATGGAGTTAGGGAACTGGATGGAAGAGGGAATGAGGAGAGGAACAGAAGGACTTAACTGTGCAGAGGGCAGAGTGAGGGAGAACCGGTGTCAGTGGGGAAAAGTTCTCTGGAATGAGCTAGATACCTTGGTCAATTGAAATTCCTACTAATCTATGAGGATGACCCTAGCTAAGACTCTTGCAATGGGGCATATGGAACCTGAAATGTCCACCTCTTGTAACTAGGCAATACTTCTAGTGGAGGGATGAGGACACCAATCCAGTCACAAACCTTCCACCAGAGTTTTACCTGCCTACAAGATGAGCAGGGTTAAAGATGGAAAAAAAATTTAGAGAATGGCCAACTAATGTCTGGCCTAACTTGAGACCCAGGTCATGAGAGAGAGAAAGAGAGCCCACCCCTGCCACTATCAATGATATTCTGCTATACTTGCAGACAGGAGCTGGTGTCATATGAAAGGCTTCACTCGGAAGCTGATGGAAACAAATGCAGAGATCCACAGACTAACGTTAGGCAGAGCTCAGGGAATTGTGTTGAAAATGGGCAGGAAGGAGCAAGAAAGGTCAAGGACACTGCAAGAAAACCTACAGAATCAACTATCCTGGGCCCATAGGGGCTCACAGAGACTGAAATGCCAACCTGAGAGCATGGATGGAATGGACCTAGGCTCCCTACACATATGTAACAAGTATGCTGCTTGGTCTTCATGTGGGACTGCTAATAGCAGGATCAGGGACTATTTCTCACTCTGTTGCTGGGCTGCCTTGTCTAGCCTCAGTAGTCAAAGATGCACCTAGTATACTGCAATTTGATATGCCAAAGCTGGTTGATATCCATGAGAGGCCTTAGGTTCTCTGAGGAGAAAGGTAAGAGAGGATGTGGGGAGGAGGGGAGGAGCAGGGACTGGGAAGAAAGGAAGAAGGGAAAGCTCTGATCTGGATGTGAAGTATATAACTAAATTAGTGAAAAAAAAACAACAACAACAAAAACAATTTGCAAATAGTTTGCAACTATTGTTCCCTCATGTCTAGCACCACAGAAATGTCACCGGATTTGAGAACATAAGGTGCCCATCCAAAGATAAAGGTTTATCACTCTATATAGTATTTTAACATTTGTAGCACTTCACAAACTTTGATATTTAGAGAAATGACATTAATTATCATGGGAACACAGTCATTTGAAGATGGGCAAGGCTGCACCAACAGTAACAACCATGGGAGTATAACCCAAATGCACATGCAATTGCAAATTGTTGCCATTATTTCCATGTGCTAGTGCAAATCTTTCCATTAAAAATTAGTGTTTCTCACTGCCACCAGCAACACTACAGATGTGTCTTCTGTTTACACATGAGTCAATAGGTGGCAGAGAAGGCAGAGGTTATGTTTATGCTTGATGTTCTGACCTGTGAACACTTGAATGATTAGTAGCCTAACATTCTCTAAAAACAGGAAGCCTGAGACAACCACCAGTCTGGTACCAGACAGAGAGCTAGCCTGAGATGGCCCATGCCTGGTGCATCCCATAAATTAAGAGACCCTGAGAACCAGTATGAGATGTAAGTAGTACAAGTGATGGAGAAATAGAAGAGACAAAAACGAGAAGGATTTGGGCACATTAAGGAGGGGCAGAACTGCAGGCTCAAGGGTAGTGAGAAACAGCCTGTTATGAGTAGCAGGTGATGCCACCTAGGACCACGGTGGGATTCTGGCCTGTGCTGTCACCAGGGACCATGTCTGGGCCCATGGCCCTGCAGCAGGAGAGATCCTTACCACCAAAGGCAAGGTCTAGGCTGCTGCCCAGGGACAGGTTGATGTTTGTTAACTGTGAAGAACTGGCCTCAACCCTCACCTGGGCAACATTAGAGAGTGGGCGCTGAGTATGTAGAAGCAGAAGAAGTGATCCCGACCCTAGCAAGCTGCAGTACTCAGAAAACGGGCCTGTCACATTGCCCAGGAAGCTAGGTACAGCTGGCCCTGGTTGTGGAAGCTGCAGATGAGCCAGTCCTGAGAGTATGAGCATGAGAGCACTGGGCCCATCACTTGTCCCCCGTGCAGTGGCATAGTCAAGGGAGAGATGCCCTCCTCACCCCTTGCCACCTGTGGCAGGCCCAGGGGTCATGAGAGTGGGAGAATTGTCTTTGTCCCTAGCCTGCTGCAGCACTTGGGGTAGCACCCTGTATCTCCCTGGGCACAATAGAGGGGGGAATTGATGTTGTGGGCTCAAATAAGCCAGCACTGAGGACATGAAAGCTGTAGAGCTGGCCCTGCCCCCTTGCTTGAGGCAGCACTGGGTAGGTCAACAAGGGCAGGGTAGGAACTTAGCCTGACCCTGAGGATTCAGGAAAGCTGGTGGGTTGACCAGCTCAGATACCTCTCAGATCCAACCAGATCATTTTTGAGTTTTCCCACCCAAACATTCATCCCATCAATGAACTGCAAGAGTGAATAAGGAGCTGGTCCTACAGATCTACATTACAGAATCTCCATGGCACAGGGAAACAACAGAATATCTGAGAGGAGTTTTAGTGAGGATCCAGAGTATTGATAGTGTAGCAGAAGCCAGAGGACTCAAAACCAGATCAAGGACTAATTGCAATGAACATTTGGAATCAAAGAAGTGTGGACATACTGTGAAACACTACAGTTTCACAGTGAGGGTTTTTTTCCTCTGTTGGGGAGAAGGTTGTAAAGATGGAGAACAGTAAGAAGATAGGGGACATGAGTTGGATTGGAGTGCATTATGTAAAAATCACAAAGAGCAAATAATTTTTTTAAAAAAATTAATGCTTTGCGATAACTCCAGAAGATTGTGATCACTAAGAGTTTTTTATTTGTTTGTTTGTGGGAAATTTTGTTTTTGTTTTTCATTATTCAACATGACTAGAGTAAATAATGAGAATATTTGGGAAATTTATGTACACTAGAACTGAGCTTGTTTAGAAACCCCCTTCTAACCAAGAAGATAGGAAAATCCATCAACAGAGACTTCCTTAACGTCAACCCTTTCAGATAAGATTATAATGGAAGAGTCAAATCCAAAAGAACTATCAACTAATTAGATAATCATGAATATATGCAACCAAGCTGAACCAAAACAGCACAATATTGTTGAGTCATAAACATTTGATATTTTAAGACATTGATTTTGTATGTGTGAGTTTTTTTACCTAGAAAAAAATTCTATGTGATTAGTAGGTAACAAATATAGAGTATTGTGTCTAGACACATTCAGATTTGATCATATGTATTTTCTTTTTACAATTCCCATGACATTTTTATCATCTCTATTACATATGTGATAAAATTGGAGCACATAGAGATGGAGTCATATGTCCTGTGACATGGAAGTAGTGTGTTAACAGATGAATCATGTGTAAAGAACCAGAAAACACATTCTGAAGAATCATGGTTATGGTGCTTTATTTTTAAAGAAAGACATCAGATATGGAAACATGAGGTATGCAGAACAAGAATTGTGTGTTTTGGTCAACTTTACTGTACTTTTCTGTCTCTCTTATCCAAACCTACCTCAACTGATTCATAATCTACCTTTGTAAATAAATAAGAAAACTTTAAGCACATGAACACAAATTATTGTAATTACTATAAATGATATCAAGTACAAGTAATTTTGTCTTAGTATTTTATTTGTACATAATTGCATAATGTGAATGACTATTGTCTTGTCTTACTATCCTACTGCTTATAAATAAATCATCAGAATCTACAAATTCCCTAAAAGAAATACTGGCATATCAAGTATTTGGGGGTTTGTTTTGGTTTTTTTGTTTGGTTGGTTGGTTTGGTTTGATTGTTTTGGGGTTTTTGTTGTTGTTTGTTGTGTTTTTGCTTTCTGTGTGGATTTGGTTTTGTTTGTTATCAACTCACTCCCTTTAAAATTTATTCGTATCTCATATATTACATCCCAAGTATAATTTCTTTTATCTCCTATACTTCCTGGCCCTCCCCTCCCTACCCACATTCCCCATCCACTTCTCTGTTTTTCTTCAGAAAAGGGCAGAACTCCCATGGATATCAAATATATTAAGTTACAGTAAAGACCAGGCACCTCTTGTACTATTAAAGCTGAATCAGGCACCATCACAAGTCTCAAATGCAGGCAAAAGAGTCAGAGACAGGTCTTGTTCCCACAGTTAGAAGTCCCACAAGTTCAAACTATATAACCATAACATATATGCAGAGGGCCTAGGTCAGACCCATGTTTGTTCCCAAATGGTTGGTTCAGTGTCTGTGAGCCTCTGATCTCAAGTTAGTTGATTCTGTGGCCTTCCTTGTGATGTCTGTGACACCTTTGGCTCCTACTATCCTTCTTCCCCCTCTTCCACACGCTTCTCTGAGCTCTGCTTAATGTTTGGCTGAGAGTCTTTGCATCTCTTTCCACCAGTTGCTGGATGAAGTCTCCCTGCTGACGATTATGCTAGACTCCCATTTATGAGTACAACAGGACTGCTTGTAAAATGCTCTAGATAAAGATAGCTCTAGAGGTATTGTGGGTGTGGCAAACCAATGACTGGTCTGTCTTGAGACCCATGCCAAGAGAGGGAACACATTCCTGACACTTCCTGGAGGACTAGGAACTAGAGGCAGGATAGCCCAGAGATCAAATTTTTAAAATGGTAGAAGTTGGCAGGTGGAGTAGTAGATAAGGACATACAAAACTTACAGCATGCATGAGAAATCGGCTCTACAGGCCCACCCCTTACTGTGAAAGGATACTCATTAACAACTCAAGACAGAGAAGAAGAACTCTTCTACAATCTTTATTATGTTCTTATTTCTAAGTAATAATACATTAAGTATTGCAACCAACTATTTGAGGATTTCTATCTTCTTTCAGAATTGTGGATATCATTGACCAATAATATATACATATTTTTTGGAGGGCATGTGGTACTTCCCAGACATTTTTTAAATTAAGAATATATCTTTTTTTTTTTTTTTTTTTTTTTTTTTTGCATTTACACCTCAGGCCTACAGAAATTAGCTAGAATAGGAAGAAACATTTAAAGTATGAAATCACTTATGACCTGAAAGCCATACAAGATAGGAGAATAAGTTAGAAACAATCTGGGTCGTGGGCACAATTCCAGTCACCTGGCTCTGCCCACCCCTCTTCTCCTTTGCTGTTATTGCCTTTTCTTATATGCATAAACTTTCAATTCTATTTAATCATAAGGAATAATATTTTGTGAAATCATCACATACACACGTGCATACCCATGTGCATATGCACATCTTACTTCCTATAAATTTGTGATAGATATTCAAATTGATAAGTTGGGCAGATACTTGATTTTCTATTTTGTTAAGTCTGTATATATTTCTGCATTAAAATGGTAATTAATTAAAATCTATTGAGAAATTCTGAGAAATAACAGAATTCTGAATGTACTATGAAAACCTACACAAATGTTACTGAGTACCACAGTGATCCACCATGAACAGTGGCCATGGCATAATGAAGGAAGGAAAGAAAAATAAAAAAAAAAATCCTTCCCAAATAAGAGAAGCAGTGGTAATTATGGCAAGACCTCCCTTTAATTATTCTCAATTCTATTTTACAGTTTTAAATGTCTGAAGCTGTAGCACCTTTATCACTCTTTTAGGGTAAGATATAAAATCTCATTGTTTGCCATTTAAAACTCAGCTGAAAGTGCTTTTGATTTAATAAGATATGATATTTAAATATTTACAAAGAATTTTCACTTTTCATTAGAGTACAAATACTATTAGAGATATGGTAATAAGTATAAATAGAAATATGAAGAAATATATTTTACATTTGGGAAAAACGAAATATGGTTTAGGATGCATCAGTCAAGAAGGCCCACATAATTAACTGCTTTAATGTAATTTAATAAGGTGAGAGACTGAGCTATGAAAATTGTGGATTTTTAGAAGATCATTTGACTCTGATGCAGCATTATGCAAAAAGAACCTGAGATTCAGCTTCTATCTGAAAAACATGAGTAGCCAATGTAGCCAGAATATATTGATGAAGGATAACTATGAGTAAAAGAATTAGAGCAGCAATTTCGAGCTACTTCATTATTCTCTGATAAGTCATATCATTAATATGTCTTTTTCCAAATTCCTCCGACATGTCTTTTCCTATTTGACTGGAACATGCTGGAAAGAATTAAATAGCATTTTGAAGTATAACCACGTAGAAATGTCTATGAATTCATAATATTCTTTCCTTATCATTGCTGGCATAGATAGGAAATAAAGCACCTTACCTCGTCCCTTCTAACTAGTACATGCAAATGACTATCTACATTATTCAGTTGGCTTGCTGTGAACTTAAGGAATATCAGAGAACCCTACAGCTAGCTCATGCAGCTAAGGCTTAGATAACTTGAAACAGTATGTCCATTGTAATCCTTGCCAAGAAGATGAGAAGAGATGATTTAATAAAAAACAATCAATGGATAGTTATCAGAAAACATGAG
The DNA here is from genome assembly GCA_028551405.1 of Uromys caudimaculatus. Lineage (NCBI taxonomy): Eukaryota > Metazoa > Chordata > Mammalia > Rodentia > Muridae > Uromys > Uromys caudimaculatus. Next base: position 43,722,937 of record CM052713.1, read on the forward strand.
CCTGTACTCTTGTATCCAACTTAGCGTTAAAATTCCACCCCAAACTGGAATATGGATCAATAAGTACATATTAACATTTAAATTCTTTTAGTGTTTTATCCTTTAAATATCATTCAAATAAGTAAAATATCTTATAGAATCTACAATTTTAGCATTAATAATTTACTTGAGTAAATAATAAGCAAAGAAAACCTAGATAATGATAAAGGTATAAAGTTATGTCACAAAAGAATTTAAAAAATTTCCACAAAAGATAACGTATTTAAGATATTGCAATGACTCTTAAGCCCTACTAATTATTTTTTAAATGTACCAACCCTACCATGGTCATTAGTAAAAGTAATACAGAAAGAAGATGTTTCTAATAAGGATTCACACTCAAGTCAGCTATAATTTTTTTCCTTGAATGCATTAAATAAGTATTACTCTTTGGGTAAGAGAGTCAAATAAACTACATCACAACTTTTATAATTCATTGCATGCTCTATGTTGTGTGATATACAGTCAATGACAAAATTTTTCAGGATTATGAAAGCAGCAAATGTAAATTCAGCCCTGCTATATTGGTGTCTCTTTCTTCACTTTATGCTATTAAATTGCCTCACCTTTTATCTGTCTGAGTTTACTCATTTATTCATTTAGTACAGTCAGAGTAGTACTGCAATAGTTAAGTGTTTTCATTATGAGAAAAAGTTTTTGAATACAGACTTTGATGGTAAAAATTGTCTAAGGAGTATTTAAATTCTTAATGTTGACTCTTTCCTTTTTGCATGTATTTTAGGGTTGCAGTTTTGTACAAAAAATTAGCTTCTTAGTCATTTATGCATACATTGTATTTTGAAGCGAAAAGTTTAATCCTAAATAAGTGTGAGGCTGACAAACAAGCCATTCTCTTCCACGCTTCATAATAGTTTCTTTCTCTCTCTCCATTTTCTATGCTCTCCTTGCTTCCTCATGGTTCAGTTTCTATTCTATTTGATAAGAGTTAAAGCAGCTATAAATTTTGTGATTAAATATGCCCAATTATCCATTGAATCTGCTATTGGATATTTTCTCATAAGTGTTTTATGGGATCAATAATCCAAGTTCATGATTATTATGTAATTTATCAGTGAATCGCTTGTAAAAATGTAATAAAGGGAATGCTGGCACACAGCTGTATCCAATAGAGCTACATTTTAGTTTGATACAGTAACTGAATATGGATTTAAAATTGTAACAACTGACTGTACAAGTGCAGATATTTTTCCTAATGATAAAATCAAAAGGTACTTTAATGTTTAAAAACATATTTACAAGAGACATGGCATGATGAGATGAAAATCCTGTAAAATATACTGATACAAGAAGCATGTGATCATTCACATAACTGTGGCACCATTTTAAGGTTTTCATTGGTTTGAAATATCAGTTGAATTAACTAAAGACATTTTTATAGCTCACCATAAAGTCTAAAGTCATAATTAGATTTTATGAAGCATTCTGAATGCTAACAGAGAAACACATCCAAATGGGGTTTAAGTAGGTATTAAAAGAAGTATTAATATGGTTATTCTAGACATATTTTCTCATAGCACAATTAATCCTAAGCAAAAATTATATAGGAATTGTGAAAGTCCCACTAATAGCTCATACTATTCTCAGAGAGTATTAGGTTTTTAAAATATAATGGCATGTATTTTTAAGATACAATTTAGACCCCAAATTTTTGACAGTAATGAATTTCACAAACAAAGAAATTTTAATAATTGTTTGGATTTCCTAATCTTTTCATCGCTCTCTATTCATTCTCTATGTCTATTACATAAGTGGAATACATTTTCTATGAATGTTGCTTAGAAATGTGTTTTACATCTCACTAATGTTGTAGACCATAAAAGAAATATACAGTAAATTATTTTGCAACTATGAAAGCTTAAATGACATAAACTTTCTATGCAAAAAATATTTTTTTTTGTCCTATGCATTCTGGATACAAACAATATACTAGTCTAATCTGCATAGAAGCAATATATTTATCTGAACTTTTATGCTCTTCATTTATAACTAACAGAAATAAAGTGATAAAATATATACTTGTTAAACATTCTATAAAATGTGAATGTAAGCCTTGTAAGAACATAAAATTACGATAAAGCACTTCATTTGTTTTTAAGAAAATGGTGAGATATGTCCTCATTTTATGCTCAGGCACCTACTGTTAATTGTTCATTCATTCTGCCTAAAGCACTGGGATGGAAATTGATATCAATGACTGGAGAAAAACAAATGGCACGATTTAACAACGAGGTTTGTTATTAAATACTTTATGGTAGAGTTTATTTGTAAGCCATGAGCACAACAGAACAAAGTGTTTAAAGTTTACTTTGGTCCTGACTTTGATCAAGAAGAGATTTCTTACTTTTCTTTTGATGTGGCAAAGTACAACTGAAAGCAGCTTAGAGTCCATAATGAAGGGGACAGCATGGCAGCAGGAACAGGAAACTTAGTCACCACGTTTTGTCTGCAGACAGGAAGCAGAGAGATAGCTACAATTTAGGCAACACTATAAGCCCTCAAAGTGTGCCTTAGTGTTGATCTTCCACCACCAAGGTCACACTACTCAAAACCTAAATTGCTTGTAACAATACTAACTGGGTAACAAGTATTCAAATACATGAGCCTATGGGCAGGTTACACCTCATTCAAGCCACGTCATGATTTCGATTTTATGTTCAGTGAAAAATTTGCTGCATACTTATAATTAAGTTAAGCTTAAGGTTGAAGTTAGGAAAATGTTTAGGTTTAAATGCTCTATACATACTAAAGTAGAAAATTGTACAAGATAAATATATCATTTGTGTTTCTGTCACTATGGCAAAATATTTGAGGCAATTTATTGATTAAAATAATATTGTTTGTTATTATAGATAATCATGTCTAAGTTTTAGTAATACAACTTTGGTACTCTGGCGAGGACATCATGTTGTGGCCAGAACATGTAGATGAGCAAAAGGAATTGGCATGAAACCTCAATACTCTTAAATAGAACATTCTCAGTGGCCTAAGGAACCTTCACAAACCCTACTTTTGAAGCACTGCGCTCCTCCGCAGTATTGCTTTATACCTAGGCAATAACCACTTTATATTTGTACCTTGAAGAGGCAATCATCTCAAATAGCTACAGACACAATGAGTGGATGAAAACCGCATAGATTATCGGAATTACTATTTATTTCATTTTAAAATTATGTTTAATAATGGATATATTCATATGTATGTATCCATATATGCCTATGTTTATAATATAAAATAATCCATATTCAGGTTGCTCAAAGTCTATGGATTTAATGAGATACTGAGGTCTGCATTGTGTTGTAAAATTTTCTTAACTAAAGGCATCAAATTAGATAGCCATTAAATATTCTTTAAAAAAGAAAACTCATGTTATGGGGAATTTTCTTGACCATTAAAGGTTAGGCTCACAACAAATCCAGGAAAATATGTTGTTGCTTTTCAAACAATACACAGATAATTGGGAGAGTTCTCTTGACTAAAATGAATCAATGCAAAATAATTTGTCATGTTGAAGAATAAGTAGGTAACAATAGTATGTGTAAGTCAATGACAGAATTTAGACAATCAAAAAATATTTAATTTTCCAGGCTTTTCCTCAGATTCTGGAGAACCACAGATATCTGAAATAAGAGAATAAATTCACACAGAAATTTGCAAAAGCCTCCTGTGCTTAAGGTAGAGAAAAGATATATCTCAATGGAGTCTATCTCAATACATACTCACCATAATCAGATTAAATTATGTACATTAGCTGTAGGTCAGTTGGGGAAGAGATATTAAGCACTCAAGATTGACTAACACCAATGTTACAGGTGTTTTCCATTCTCTTAAACCTAGTGATCAGTTTCTATGTTACAACTAGCTTAGATACTAATCAGATAACTGCCTGTGAAGTTTAAGCTATCCTACTTGGAAAATATACTAGGAAAATGGTGGTACAAAGCATGTGGGAGTAACCAACAAATATCTTATTTGATTTATGACCATTTCACAAGATAGAATCCATAGCTGATAGGGCTTTGGTAACCAAGAACCTGAGACTAGATAGCCCAAATACCTAAGGTAAAACCAAAAATTACTGGGTTTTTTTGTTTGTTTGTTTGTCTCATCCAATTTCAATGTGATGATATTTGTTGGATCTTATTATATTTAACTTGATATATTTTTAAAAATGAATGAATGAATGTATATATAGGCACTAGGGTGACAGCTGAACTTATACCTACTGGAAGAAAAAAAAATCAGGTTCATCCAATAATAGATTGACAGTTAGTGTAAAAACCACTCCTGACAGGCAGCATGTTCAGGAAAAGTTGACCAACTAGTATTTAACGTTACTTAGGGTTTGTTGTTGTTGCTGTTGCTGTTGTTGTTGTTGTTGTTGTTGTTGCTGTTGCTGTGAAAGAACTGATGTTGGATGAGCTGGGAGTGGAGAGTTAATGCAGGGAAAGAAGATGATCAACATTTATTTAAATTTCAAAACTGTTTTAATTTCATGATGTTATTGTCTTTAACGGCAGAGTAATACTACATTGTGTAAATGTACTACAATCTATCTGTACAAACTTTGGTTGAGGAAAATCTAGGTTACTTCCATTTTCTGGCTATTAGAGAACATAGTTGAGTAGGTTTCCTTGTGGTATGGGGGAGCTTATTTTGGGTACATGCCAGGAGTCCTATAGCTGGGACTTGAGGTAGATTTATTCCCAGTTTTCAGGAAAATCACAAAATTGATTTCCACAGTGGTTGTGCAATTTCACACTCCAAATAACAATGGAGGAGGGTTCCCTTTGCTCTACATCCTTGCCAGCATGTGCTGTCACTTGAGTTTTTTATCTCAGCCACTCTGACAGCTATAAGATGGAATCTCAGAGTCATTTTGATTTTCATCTCCATGATGATTAAGATGCTGAACATTTTTTAAGTGCTTCTCAGCTAATAGAGATTCCTTTGTTGAAAATTCTCAGTTTAGATATGTACCTCATTTTTAAATTGGATTATTTGTTTCCTTGACGTCTACTGCCTTGAGTTCTTTATATATTTTTGATGTCATCCCTCTGTCAGATGTGGAGTTGGTAAAAATCTTTTGTTCTACAGGCTTGTAGTGGCTATTTCTGATTGTCAACTTGACTATATCTGGAGTGAATTACAATCCAGAATGAGAAGGCTCACCTGTGATCTAGATCTTGAATCTGGAAGACACAAGTTTCAGGTGTGGTGGTATGCACACCTCTAATCTGGGACACACCTGCTGCTGGATATCTACATAAGGACATTGGAAGGAGGAAGATTCAATCTTCTTCGCCTGCGAGCCTTGTGGGACTAAGCGACTGCTAGATCCTCTGGTTTTCATTCATACCTACTGCTGACCGTTGTTGGGGAGTTTGACTACAGACTGTAAGTCATTAACAAATTCCCTTACTATATAGAGACTACCTGTTAAGTTCTATGACTCTAGAGAACCCTAATACAAGGCTGCTGTTTTGATTGTCTCATTGACAGTGTCTTTTGCCTTACAGAAGCTTTTCAATTTCATGAGGTCCTGTTACTAATTGTTGATTGCAGTGCCTGGGCTATGGGTGTTCTGTTCAGGAAGTTATCTCATGTACCAATGCTATTTCCCACTTTTGCTTCTACCAGATTTAGTGTATCCAGTTTTACATTGAGGTCTTTGATCCATTTGGACTTAAAGAGTTACTTAGACCCAAAGAAGCTAAGTCACAAGAAGGGCCCAAGTGGAAATACTTGAAAGTCGCTGAGAAGCAGAAATAGTTTACACATTGGAGGAGTATGGAAGAAGGAGACTGGGTAGGGTGGGGGGATTGGTGAGGATGGAACTTGAGAAACGATGTGGGACAAGGACAGAGGACAGAGGAAGAGAGTAATGGGAGATGCAACTGGACTGGGCATGGGCATATCTGGGACAAGCTAGAAACCTGAGAAAAATGGAAATGCCCAGGAATCTATGAGGGTGACTCTAGCTAAGACTCCTAGCATTGGGGCTACGGAGCCTGAACTGACCATCTTCTGTAACTAGACAAGAATTCCAATGGAGGGATTGGGACACCAACTGTTAAGAGGCTCAATTTCTGAACAAATCTCGCCCAGCCAGCACAATTCCCATGAAAAGAGGTTCTTTATTGAAAGGGGAGAGGAAGCAAGAAAGAGGAAAAGAAATAACGAGGGATCCGGGTCTCTGTCTTTTTTTTATTCATGCCTTGAAGTAGATGCCAAGTAATGATGTGCACCATCATGCACAGGTGATGCGGATGAGGTATGCGCAAGAAATGTACTGCAGTTGCCATGGCAACGGACTGGAGGTCTTTGAAGCCTAGGGATGATGTCATCGCTGGATTCAGAGGCTAACTGTAAACTGCTTCTGATGCTAACACCAACCAAGCCACATAACCTTAGACCCACAATTTGTCTTACATGCAAAACATGCAGGAGTAAAAGAGCAGAATTTGAGGGAAGGACCAACAAATGACTGGCCCAGTTTGAGAGCCAAGCCATGAGAGGGAGCCCACCCTGACATTATTGATGTTCTGCCATACTTAAATATTGGAGGCCTAGCATAACTGTTATCCGAGAGGTTTCACCCAGTAACTGATAGAAACTGATACCCAGTCAAACATTAAGAGAAGCTTCAGAAATCCTGGGGAAGGAAGAGACGATGGATTGAAGGACCCAGGGAGGTCAAGGACATGAGAAAACCTACAGAATCAAATATTCTTGGACCATAGGGGCTCATAGAGACTGAACTGACAACTAGAGAGCATACATGTGGTGGTCCTAGGCCCTCTGAATATATGTAACAGTGCAGCTGAGTCTTCATGTGAGATACCTAACAGTGAGAGTAGGGGGTGTCTATGACTCTGTTACTTGCCTTTCAATCATTTTCTCCTAACTGGGATGCCTTATCTAGCCTCAGTAGGAGAAGGTGCACCTAGACCTATTGCAACTTGATATGCCAAGGCTGGTCGATATCCATGGGAGAAGGAGTGAATGAGGGAAGAGGGAAGGTGAGAGGGAGGGAAATTAGGAAGCAAGAAGGGAGGGGAACCTGCAATAGGGATGTAAGTACATAATAAAATGGTTTAATCAAAAATATAATGAAAAACTTTTAAAAATTGGAGGATAACATATTTCCTTTAGGGTTCTTATTGGCTCATTAATATATCCAACAGAACTTCAAAAAATTGGTACAAATTTTTGAAATTTAGCCATTTTATTTTTCTCTCTGTAGCTTTGATGAAAGATCTGGCTAGAAAGAAGAAAGTACTCAAATGATCTTTATCACTGAGGTATAAACATGATTTTGTTGTTACTAAGAAAATTAATTACCATTAATCAGCTAAATTCCTATACATCATTCAAAATTAGATCTTTGTTTAAATTGTAAATTAATGAATTCTACTTCTTAGCCTATGTGGATCTTTAAAGATAGTGTAATTGGTTCTTTGAAACTAAATATTACACTATATCTCTAAATGGAATGTATATACCAAGTTTGAATGCATGTATCATTCAAGTTCATAAAAGTTAGGAATATTATTACCGTTTTTCCAACCCAAAATAGCATGAAGTCCCAAAACAGACAAAATATAGAGGGTACAAAATGTAGACCAGAATCATGAAAACAAAATAAAGAAGGAAACGTCTTAGAACTGTTTTCTCAATTTCATCAATGCCTCTATTCAAATACCTAATTAATATTGTCATTAAAATAGGGTTAAAATGAACAGTAAGTAATATTTCAGAATAAATCTGCAAATTTGAAATCAATATTGTCAATAAGCATACAAAACATAAGAAGGAAGTAGCCCCTGGAATGTTGCTCCATATAATAGTCAAGGTTTAGGATGTAATATAAATAATTTTCAAATATTCAGTAATAAATCCCAGTTAAGTTACACTAGACAAGCAAGTGTTTTCTAAATACTAATCATAGGCCAGTCAAGTTAAAATTCCATTCTAGATTTATTGTTATTCCTTAAATCTGTTTCCTGAATATTGAAAATAATAACATATTAAATTAAAAAACAAAAAACATATTAGTTCATTGAAAAAGAATTTTTTTAAAGAAGCTGAATGAAAACTAACAAAGAAATAAAGCAAGTAAGACAGAAACATGGGACCACCTACATCTCATAAATAAATTGCACGTTTGGCTCAAAGTCTTCTCCTTCCATACTCTGCACACAAGCCTGGAGTCCAGCATAAATCCTACTTGAAACCTTATTTGTATTCAAAAAATAAACTTATTGAAAAATTTCAACATCTATATCTTTTCTGCTTTTCATTTATTGGCAAGATTATTTCTTCTCTTTACTGTTAACTTCTCACTTGTTTTTTTACAGTTTTCTATTATTTTATTTTGCAACTATTGCACTTTAAAATACATTAAGTAATAAACTAGCAATATATCTCCCAAAATAAACATATGTACACCCTATCGTTCAACACACTTCTGAGTAATGAACAGTTATCAGAATATAATCTTCATATAACTCAGCCCAGTATTTGTTATGGCTTTGATTAGTATCCATTAATAATATCTTCACATGTTTTAGTCAAAAGAATTACAGCATATATTTGGCAAGTCTTGAATCTGAAGAACAAAAATACTATTTCGCAATATAAATTTAGTAACTTTTATATCATAGTTGAATGCTACTAGAAAACAATATTTACTTTTCTCTCCTTGTATATCTCAACGTTGGGGGTGTTCCCCTTCATTCTACTACCCTTTCCTGTGCTTTTTTATGTTCAGCAAAGTACTTGACCGAGAATTGTCCCCAGACTTCTGCAGGCCAGTACACTAGGAGCAATGTCTCTCATTGCTTTCCTGCTGCCTGGTTTTGTAACCCCAATCTCTCTGCCTTTGGATAGCCAGGAAAATATTTAAACTTTCCAAGTCTCTTCAAGAGTTTTGTCAACCACATTAGCTTGGTTATAGACAGTTCTCTTTGTAAAAAGAAAACTTCATCTCATTTTAATCTCTCAGTGCCTAGTATCCTGTACGTACAGAGATATCAATATCCCTATCATGGTAGTGTTTTCACAATAGGTCACATAGTTAATATCTGGAAAGAGCTTATTTTCCTTCTATTTATGAATTAACACAAAACAAGTTGTCCATATATGCCACAAGAGGATAATATTCTTCCTTCCAAGGAAGGCAACGGTATCATATGAATAAATCATCACAAGTCACTCACAAGAAGATTTAAACATTGTAATTCCATAATTCGAGTTATATAAAGTAACGTATTATTTCAAACTATTTGAAGAATTTACCTTTCCATTTGGAAGAGTTAAATTGTCCTTGAGAATATGGACAACACTTGGACCAGAGAACATTTGCTTCACGCATAAAATTGACTTTCTTGTCATTCCGTACATTCTGACTATTCTTATTATATTAAAGGCAAAAAGGTGATAATGCTTCACTTGAGAGTAACCTCTTAAATCTTTTAAATGCTGATCATTGAAATAACCGTCAAATAAAACATTTCATTTATTAGTTTTTAAATGATTCTTTCTTGTATTGAAAATGTATTTTTCTCACATAATGCATCCGGATATGATATCCCCTGCCTTCTCCCATTTCTTCCTCACATCTTTCATTCAGCTATACTCCTATTTTGTCTCTCATTAAAAAGCAAACATTCAGATACACTCATCATTTTTGTCTCTCACTAGAAAAACAGGCTTCTACCGGGTAAGAATAAAATGAAATATAGTAATATAAAATACAATAATATAAAACAAAAACTAACATATCAGAAGTGAACAAACTAAACAAAGAGACACAGGGAAAACCCTAGAGAAGGCACAGGAATTAGAGGTCCACTAGTCCATACACTCATGATTTTCACAGAGAACACTAAACTGGAAGTATGATATATACACACAGGACCGAGTGCAGACCTGTGCAGGCCTATGCATGCTACCTCAGTCTCCATGAGTTCGTATGAGCATTGATCATGTTGGTATGAAGGGTCTTGTTTTTCTTGGTGTCTCCAATCCTCTCTGCTTCTTATACTCTTTCTTCCTCCTCTCCCATGGGGTTGCCTGAGTCCTGAGGAGAGGAATTTGACAGAGATGTTCCATGTAGAGATGAATGTTTCAAGGTCTCTTGTTCTCTACATACAGTCTGGTTGTGGGTCTTTGTATTTTTTCCTATGTGCTGCAGGAGGAAATCTGACGATTGCTAAGCAAATGTCAGAATGTTATGATCAGTCAGTTCATTGCTACTTTTTTTTTTCTTTCATTTTTAAACAATTAATTTTTGGTTTTATCCTAGGTCCCTGGACTATCAGGGCTCCGGTTCTTGGTCACCCAAGCAATGACAGGTATGTGTTCCATCTCATGAAGTCAAATCAGATATCTGTTGGCTACTCCCACAAACTTTGTGCGAACATTGCCTTTGCATATATGGCAGGCAGTATACCTTTGTAGATAAATGGCTTGTGGCTAGCTATGTGACTGTGTTTATCTTTTGAGAGTGGTCAGAGCATGTTCCTGTACCAAAGATCTTGGTACATAGGAGTGAAGCCTCTATGTAGGCATGACTAGGCAGCTCCACTTTTAATAAATTACGTAGTTATTATCTTCAACAATGGGGACGTGCTGTCAGTTTGTGGATAAGGTTAGTCTTGGCAATAGCCTGGGTTGACTGAGGATTTCCATGGGACTTCTTTGGCCATCAGTTCAATTAAATATACAAGCCCATCCTTGTACTGGAAGCTTCATTTAGTGACAAGTGCTGGCCACTTGCGACTCTGTGTCCCCCATTATTTGCATGCAGGTTTCATGCAGATCACCTTCATATATATATTAGGATTTTCTACTGTATTAGGTCCCAATACTACTCCTCACATGCTCCTCTATTTTAGGTTTTTTTCCCCTGTATTCCTTCCCAGAATCCCATCTCAACTCCCCCTCCTTAGTGAGCCAACCTTATAGCTGTTCACACCAAACTGACATACACATTCTAAGCATCAATATTCAGCATCATTTCTACAGTAGGAAAATTCTTGTACGAGTGAAATGTCCTTTGAGGAGTTCACACAATTGCGTATTATCTAGTCACTTAAGTTTCAAAATCATGGCTTTGCCTGCCAAAGGAGGTACCACGTGATCGCACATGTCAGTCTCAGACCTTCTCACAGTAAATACTTTGCATGATTTGATGCTTTTTTTTCATTATCCCCCAACTGTCAGTTTTGCTCATCCTCCTGTCTTCTAGCTGCTATCAGAAAAAAGAACACTCCAGATGCTTCAGCACATTGTGTGTTTATGGGTTCTGCAAATGTATATGCTCATATTTAATGCTATAGCTCTGATGCTCTGTCCTCTCCCACGTATCCATATATTTCTAAACAATCTGTGAAGAAACAGCTCTGAGAATAAAACGAAGCCAGCAGGAATTAAATAGAAGTGGTGGCGATCTATGCCCCTTACTTATAACCACCCCCACAGAGATTACTAATGTCTACATGTTAAAACAAAAATAAAACTAACTCATTTACTTTTTTCCCTATATTATTTCAGTAATAAAACCTTCATATTACTTTGATAAATAAAAGGGAAAGGAAATGGATAAGTATACTGTATGATGAACTATTGATTATATAAATTTCCTAACTATATTTGTAGTTTTTGACTGAATACACTTCTCACCTATGTGTATGATAATATATACATTGCATGAACATGCATTATATAAAATATATTGTAACAATCACTATATTAAAACTTTATGTAAGTAAAAGAATAATATTTTAAAATTATTCTATTTCTATGAAAATATTGGAAGTTTATCTAAGCAGACACATTGTCTCTCATCTTGGTTTTATTGAAAACAAAATAGCAGAAATTGAATGCAAATATTCTGTTCTTGATGCAGCTATACTCAAGGAAAATACTAGGTTTAATGATAAGTTTCTTAAGTAACTGTCAAGATCTAATATAAATTTTGGATAAAGTACTTTGTTTAGATTTTGAAAATTAAGAGATCAACTTTTATTTTCCACTTACATGTATATCATTTCTATATCAAGCTGATTATTTCTATTCTCAGAGTCATCAAAGTTCATCAGAAAAATTTATCAATGGTTTACAGCTGATGGGTCATAATTATACATGAATATATTAATAGGCTTTAGGGTCTTTTTTCCTAAATATTATTGACTACATTATCAAGAGAATAAATGCTTACATACATACACATGCATAAATAACATTTTCAGGAATTATTCAGTTATTCAAATTTTCATATTCACATATATTCATATTTATCAAGGAGTTAAATTTCCAAATCAAGCCTCTATGGACAAATATGAATCTAGGACAAAAATGGATCTTTAAACTAGCTGTACATTCATAGTATTTGTTGGAAATATTAAGACAAGAGGCAAAATTTCTAGGAGTCAACATGAAGATAAGATGATAGAGCCAAAAATTGAGGAATTTATGTGAGAAACAACTTAGTTCACTAAAGCTGGGAAGAAATGAAATGTAATTCTGGGGACCTTGAAACCTTAAAATGGAGAAAAAAGGTTATTTGCACTAGATAGTAGGAGGGGAAAAAATGGTGAAATTCATCTCAATAGATAACTCTCCTTTCCAAAATTCTGGGGTTAAATGGCTATTCTATAGCCCATATCCTGAAACAGGAAATAAATGTGTCTTTCTGCATTATTTAATCTCATTGTTCTTAACGTTTCAACATAGTCATATTGTTATAATTATGTAAAGCAATTCTATGGTATCATGAAAAATGCTGGGCTGAGGTCCCTCTGCAAAAACCAATTGCACTTTCCTCTCTGTCCATCACTCCCAAATATAATTGTTAACTTAAATTTTAGTCACCCAAGTCAAGCCTTTCCTACAATTAGCTGCTTACAAAGTTGATTTGTAAAGTATATCAATTTCTCCTGCCTTTCTTAATGCAACCCATCCAAAAAGACTTACACCACCTTCATTGCTAGTGAAGGTTACCACTATATGTTAAATGTACTAGATTTTGCAACTCACAGTTAAAACTGTTAAAGAAAATTTTTTTTTTTTTTTAATTTTTTTTTCAGCCTTTTCCTTTCTGGAGACTGAGGGAAAGTGCAGCCTATTACATTCTAAGTAACAAAAATATAACTGGGAATAGAAACAAATAAAAGAAAATAAATAGTTTTAAAGATATAACAAGTTGGGTTAACAGATCTGGGACATACAGTGGAAATAAAAACAAAATGGGTATCTTTAGAGTCTTTGAATAACTTTTCCATAAGTAACATCAGCTATTGGCAGAGAAATAGCTGATTCCATTACATAATTAAAATAATAGCTAACCAGCTGGAATCTCTTTGCTATTCAGATCCCTTTTCTCATAATGACCTTTTCAAAAGCCAATACAAGCAACTGAGAGTCCAGACAACAAAGCATCCTGACCCAATTATATACCATTTGCAGCTGTTTCAATTTGGATTCTTCTCGTCCCACTAAATGAAACTTAAAAATATAACTGGCTAGAGAAATCAGACTAGCTAACTATGCCATGTTCCCTATAGATATGTGTCCTCTGAGTTACTTCATGACTGATTTAAATCCTCAGTTCCACTGGATTGCAAACCCTCGAGCCATTTCAGACAGCACTGCATCTTAGTACTTTCATTAACTTCCACAATGCTGATTAGATCCTTCAACCAGAAGCTGTTGACAGTCATTCTGTCTCACATATCTCATCAGTTCAAGCTTACATGACCTGAATAGAACTAGCAATTTGCATGCCAAGTTGCCAAAATGCAGCTGTTAACTATTTCTCTGACGGTACATAATTATTTTAAAACACAGGTACTTCCAGTAAGACATGAGAAACAGCAGGGTAGTAGAAAACGGCCACTTGTCCAATGTTCCTGCCCCAGAGGATTCATCAGCTTCAACTTTCCCTGATTTCTTGTTCCTTTAATTCATTGTCAGTGAAACATTCACTTGCAATAAAAACGTCTAATTTCCTCTTAAACTTATTTATACCATTTGCTCCAAGTGCCGTATGTTCCTGCTTATTTCTTATATTTATTATCCTTTTAACAAAACCTAACTGAGTCATTCAAAGTGAACTGAAATATGCAGAAGGATAAAGAGCTGTGCAACCCGTCCCATATTACCTGATGTTCCTGAATTATGGGTCATCTACCCATTATAGTTAAAGTAACTGCTATGTATCAACCCATTATAGTAAAATGGTATACTATAGTAGCTCAATTAGAAATTGAGTTTATAAAACTGGTTTATAAAAGTTCAAGACCTATTTATAAGTTGATCATTTGAGGGAAAATGCATAGCTCTAACTGTTCTCTCATTTCTAAATTTATATAGTGTATTTTCTTTTCAAAATATTAAAAATAAATTTAAAAAGTCTATAATTTCGTTGTTTGAAAGGAGAAAAACTTGGCATTGTCTTGTAGGTAATGATCATCTCAATACAATCCCACATGGTCATAAACAAATCAGGCAACATAAACGACACTCTAACAAAACCAAAGAAAAAAATGTCTTAGGAAGAACAACAATATCAACCAACCAGACCCCCCAAAGCTCCCAGGGACTAAACCAACAACCAAAGAGTATACATGGGGGGACCCATGGCTTCAGATACATATGTAGCAGAGGATGGCCTGATCTGGCATCATGGAAGGGGAGGCCCTTGGTCCTGTGGAGGCTCTAGGTCCCAGCAAATAGGAATGCTAAGGCAGTGCTGCAGGAGTGGGTAGGTGAATGGGGAAACACCCACATAGAAGATGGAGGGAAGGGGAATGACATAGGGGGTTTGCTGAGGGGAAACTGGGAAGGGGGATAACATTTGAAATGTAAATAAATAAAATAACCAATAAAAAATGGTAAAACTATCAACAATAATGTTATTCTTTCATAACAGTTAAGCAAATATTTGCATATGTATATAAAGACTTATATGTTTATATGTATTATACATATAATATTTTCTCAAATTTGATTTTTGTGAGCTACATGGGAACATTTTAATCATGAAACTTTTGGGCCTCACTTGTGTAGTCTCATCTAGTAAGACTTCCCATCTGCCCATTCATATCAGACAGTAATCAATAGCTATAACTTAATGACAAATATCTACTTCGGTGCTGATAACAGCATGGGAGACTAAGAAGTTTTGATCAGGAAAACTGTTGTCAGCACTGTTCTCTTAAAGATTCATAAGGTGATCAAAACATTTCAAAACAGTGATCCAATTAATAATAATAACTTTGTTCATGTATGTATGTTACTAGAAATTATGCAGTTTATGCAGTATTCAAAGATTTTAGGTAATTCAGAGCAAAACTATGAATTAATGATTATACCTTCCTCACATTACATGTTCAAATAAAGAATGGGTATTATTAAATATATCAAAAGTCTTTGCATCTTAGTTAGTTTAGCTAAAGATTTGTCTGTTTATTGGTTATCTCAAATGACTAGCTCTTAGTTTGGTTGATCCTTTCTATTCTCTTTGTTTCTAATTAATTGATTTTCAGCCCTGAGTTTGATTATTTCCTGCCCTCTACTCCTCTTGGTGTGTTTCCTAGAGCTTTCAGGTGTTCTTTAAAATCATTAGTATGAGAAATCTCCAACTACCTTATGAAGGCACGTGTGCTATGCACATTCCCCTCAGCACTGCTTTACTGAGCCCAGTAGGTTTGGGTATGTCATGCCATGATTTCATGGAGTCCTAGATGCCTTTAATACGGTTGTCTAACAAGTATAATGGGGGCTGTGTTGGTCTCTGTTCCCTACCACTAAATCTCCTTTTCCTTATATGGGTTGCCTAATGGGGCCTCAGTGGGAGAGGATGTGCCTAGTCCTGCTGGGACTAGATGTCCCAGGGTAGGGTGATACCCAAGGCGGGGCTTCCCCTTTTCTGAGGAGAAGGAAAGGAGGCAATGGGGGAGGAGAAATTTGTAAGAGTGGGAATTCAAGGAGAGGAGGGAGGAGGTCTGTGATGAGGATATAAAATGAATAAAAAGAAATAAATCATTGGAGAAAAAGTATATATCAGAAAATATTAGACATTGTCTATTCTTTTATTTTTTCCATGAATACTGAATGTGCTTGATTAGCAGGGGTTAGTCACATGACAAAGAAGTTCTATATGAAAGAGTAGGTGTGAGATATACATGTCATGCCAGCACACAGGGACCAAACAGAAGGATATTTTGTTTTATGTCAGCATGGACTACATAATAAGACACATTATGAAATTATGAATGAATGAATGATTACTGATATCATCTTTACATTTTTATCTATTTTTGCCTCTTCCTTTTCAAAACCTGTGAGAGCATGCGAACATGACAAGCATGTTTTTTTAAAAAACTGCAACTTTAAGAAAATCAACTTTCTCGTTTGAAAAAAACTTAGGAACCAATGTGCAAGAGTGCAGATTCTAGATTATGGCTCTTTGAGTGTGATTTCACATTTCCTGTTGTATTTCACCTTCTCTGGCATCCTCAAGAATAACACTGTCGCATTAAGAAATGGAATTAAAAGCAATTCCAGCTCAGAACCTCTGGGACCTGTGTCTGAAGAACATAAGTCTTAAGCAATAGGGACTTATCTTCCTCTTTTGTGGACCAATAAAGTACAACTGCAGTCCCTATAATATTTGGGAATCTCTTGAAGAACTATGACCAGCAGCTCAATGGGTTTTCTATGCCTGATGTGGGGGTTTTACCTAGTCTATGAAGCTTGGGGTGAGCATTGTTAGCCTAGATGGCAAAATTTCACTTAAATTAGATATTTATATAGGCATGTATATGTATACTTCTGTGCTTTATGTATGTATGTGTGATATATATTATGTATATGTGACATATATTATAAATATAAGTGATAATATATATTTTATTTATATGTCACACGCATATATATTTATATATATATATAAATATATATGTGTATATATATATAAATTTTAGGTAGATAGTAATATGCTTCTTTACAATTTGCCAGACACAATCATCCGTCTTATTTCTGTACTTAGCTCCCCATTGCCAAATTAAATTCTCCCCTCCTCCCCACATTTTCCCCACATCTTCAAACCTTCTATACTCTGCTAAGGTTGCTCTCTATTCCCCTTCCCTACTCTCACCAGTCACTGGACCAATGGACACGCAAATGTGAAATGGAAACAGCTCACAGTGTCTCAACCCTGGTTAAAGAACTAAAGACAACTGTGGAACGCTGATCCCAACCCTCACCCCCTATCCAATCCCCCTCCCAGAGTCCCTTCCTCCTATCACCCCTCCCCTTCTAC
The DNA here is from genome assembly GCA_028551405.1 of Uromys caudimaculatus. Lineage (NCBI taxonomy): Eukaryota > Metazoa > Chordata > Mammalia > Rodentia > Muridae > Uromys > Uromys caudimaculatus. The sequence goes on from CM052713.1 coordinate 43,740,326, forward strand.
TCTGAGAGGGTGGAGACCTTCCCTGAGTATACACCCACCCTGGTACATCAAGTCTCTGCACTGCTAGGCATCTTTTCCCACTGAATTCAGAGGAGGCAGCCCAGAAGAACATATCCCACAGACAGGCAACAGCTTATGGGATGGCCCCAGCTCCAGTTGTTCAGGACCCACATGAAGATAGAGCTGCACATCTGCTTCATATGTGTCAGGGATGGCATTTCCATATATTTAATATTAGAAATTATTCCTTTGATAAATAGTTATAGAAAATTAAAGCATTGATGTTGGGTTATGGAACATTTCCAAATACATCCTTAATCTGCAAGGTATTTTCTAAGACCATTGCTCCACCTGTTTCTTTTAAGATATATCTGTGAGCAATCTTAAAAATTGGTTTAAAAAAATTAGCAGAATATTTTTGTCCTTGGCTTTTGTTCCTCCTTTGTTTTCTTGTTTCCCCTTCTTTGTTTCTCAGATTCCAAATCTGCTCTTGAAACTGCAAGGAGAAATAAAATTCCCTACAAAGAAGAAAATGCATGAGCATCAAAGGTATGAAATAGCAGCTGTATATTTTCAAAAGTTTAAAACATATGAACTAAAATAACACAAAAGTCAAGAGGACTGTGCGAATGTCAAGTTTGAACACTCTGGTGGTACCATAGATGGTGATGGTAAAAACTGATTAGCTAGTTATTAAGTAGCAATTGGCACTAGGAGGACCCTCAAAATGTTAAAAATAACAATAAATCTATAGAAAAAAATGAAAGAATGATTTCTATAGATTTTAGAATAAATCATTAGGCAGTGTATGGTTGTGAATACGATGAAGGGAGATGAGAAATAGGCCCATATTCCTTCTCTTTGGCATAATTTTGTCCATGGTAAAGGTAAGGAAAAGCATGTGGAGAGGGTAGATTCACTGACTCCCAGGGTCTTGGGAGCACGGAAGAGCTTAAATTTGGAAATGAAAGGTTACTAATCATATGATTACATAATATGAGGAGAAATGACAAATTTAAAAGGACCTCCCACAAAGGGCAGCAATTAATTACTTGAAAAAATTTGCCTTTGTAAGTGTGTAAATTTAAAAAAAAAATACAGTTAAATAAAATCAATTTTCTCTTAATTTTTGTTTTTTCCTGACAGGTGAAGGGCAAAGTAGAAAATAGATGTATTTGTTCAATGTTATAAAAGATGGATGCTACTTAGGAATGCTGATTTAAAATTCCAAATAACCATTAAAACCCCTTTAAAGGCTAAATCATTATAATAAGAAGTTTAATTTAGTTAGTAGTAACAAAATAATGGAGTTTTCTATGAGAATGTAGCACTCAGCATATAAACTTACCTAAGCTTAGATTTATTATAGTAGAATGGCATACAAAATTGAAAAACAAAAAGAACATGATTTGAAATTCACAGAAACTGTGGGCCATCTTCCAATAACATATTCCATGGAATCTCCGGATTTGAACCATTTGTAATTAGGGATTGTTTGTAATTCTGTAACTCAGGAAAATCTTCAGAACCCAGGGGTCAGCACACTCTACACAGAATGTACCTGAATTTCAGACTTTCAAAGAGAACCACATAGTCTATTTCAAAAGCTTTATACAAACTATTGAGAATGTGCATATGACTACACATACTATCACCTTCTTCATAAATATCACATTGCCTGACACCAGACAAGCATAATCTTGCAAGTAGGATTTTTTTCTTCTCCTATATCAACAGTCTTCTGCAATTTAACCATCAAGTCAAAAAGAAACCTTTTAAGAAAATATAAAAATATATTTAATTAAATAAAAATGAACAGTAATATATTATAATTTAGAGTGTATAGTAAAACAGTACTCTTTTGAAAACAGATCATAGTATTTATAATAAGAAAGCAAAGGTTAATGTTGCTAAGCCCTAAAAATTCTACGAAATCAAACTTACTATACACTAACAACAATGAAATAAAAGAAAACTAAAATGATACAATATCAGTCTTAAGAAATTAAAGTAATGTCTTTTGTAAGCTACAAGTAAAACCTTTTTATTTCAAACTGAAAAGTACCACAGAGATAAATTAATAATGACATTAAGATGTGGAACTTTATTATGTTTATAAATTGACAGGTACAATATTAAAAAAACTGATAAATTGGTTTTTTAGGTATGAATCCATATCAATTAGGTTTCAAGTAGTGTTTGTGTAGAAACTGACTAATTATAAAATCTTTATAAATGAGCATAGTTACAGGTCTCTGATAACTGATTTCTGGTTTAATATAAACTTAATTTCCAAGATATTGTATAGTGTGCTATAAGGTTAAATGTATGAATTGAAGAAGCAGTACAGAGGATAAATGAATAATCATACCAAAATTCAGAGCCCACTCACTTGGTAAAATGATTTTTGCACAAGCATGAGGACTTCCTATCTTCACATCAGCGGTGCTCACATAAAAGCCTGAGCTTACTGGCAACCTGTAATCTCAGCTCTGTGGTGTGTGTGAAAAAAGGGACGCAAAGTCTCATGGGTAGGATGGGGGTAGCCAGCAGGCTAGGAACAGCAAGCTTCCCAGTTCAGTGACAGACCTTGTCTCATGGGATATGTAGAAACTGATAGGATGAAATACTTGACGTCCTCCTGTGGCCCCTGGTGTCAAATACACACACGCATACATACACACACACAAGCACACACACATACACACACACACACACATACACACACACACCAACATGAGCACATGTGCACGCACACATGCACACACGCATGCACGCACACAACATGTGCACATGCATATACCCCAATACCTTCTACACATAGGAAATTTGGTTATACCAATATATGATTATTTAATTTTTGATCGGGCTCCCAAGAAACTTCAAGCAGGAGTGATTAGATAATCACAAACTTAGAAAACATATATATTAGCACTTTTATTCTATTACTGTGAAAAAATTACAGGAATTTAATATTGGTTAAAATGTAAAATTTAAAATGACAAAAGTTCTCAAAACTTCAGAGAAAATGCTCATATCTTTGTGTTATACAAAAGTATCCCTTGGCACAATAACATGTAAAACTCATGAAGAATTTAAATCATCAGTAAAACATACTTTACCTGAATTAAGAGATCTATTCTAATAAATATAATCAAGATATTTAAAGTAAAACTATAAAGATTGAGTTCTAAGTAGCATAGAATATTTATGCTCATATATGTATACATACATATTATACACATAACTATATATACATTTGAATGCACATGTATGAGCACACAAGATATACAATACTCACAAACATGAGAATAAAGACACACACAAAACATTCTGGGCACTTTTATCTGACTCACAGTAGTTAAGGTTTTTCTATACCAAGTAGACCCAAGGAATCAAATCTCCTCTTATCTTCTGGTTTAAACTCAGATTCCAGTATATGAGTATTATTCTCTATCTCAAAGTGAATAGAGTTCTCAATTTCTACCCACTTTATCACCTGTAACATTTACTGTTAATGAATTAATATATAACTCTGGGTTCCTATGTCAGGTAGCTCAAAACAAAGTATATCTGAGAAGGAGAATAATTTTGTGGCCCATATAATTTAACTGACTTCCCAAGAGATATGTCTGAATCAACTTTCTTCAATCTGAAGAAGATATCTTGATAATCTCAATTCATACTTACAATCAAACTTGTGGCAGTTACTATTTTAAGAAAAGTATTATAGTCCTATTAAAAAACTACATGTTGGCATAAAAACTAAGGTTAGTCAACCAGGAAAATAATATCCAAATCAGTAAGCAAACTTAATAGTTGGGAGGAATTTTACTGATGCACTAGGAAGCAGCAGATTGGTGGCCTACGGAAGATGAGTTGAAGCGTCATTTCTTGCCAAGTGCTTGAAGTTGTGCACACCTGCTCTCACAATGTTAGTGAAAACAGAAATGCTGTTATTTCAAATTACAAAGAAAAACTATAGACAAAAAGAACAATAAGACAAATTAAGAAAAAACCCTCAAAACATCAGATTATGACAGTATAGATACAGAACAAGAGGTAGGTAGGGTCAGTTAACCGAAGAGAAGAACACTCATTTGTCCCTTTCCTCATTCACCATGTTTCTAAAATCTATGTCTTATAAGCCATGCTTCATATAATGCTCTAGTTTCTACAAATAAGATCTATAGTAGTAATCAGTCAAGCTCATATCCTAGGGACAGAAAAATACAACAATCTGATGATGACAACAACAACAAAATAATAGTTTTTGTTTTGTAGTAATAATAGTACTAGTAATGTTACAGTCTGTATGCATACTCAAATTTGGTATATTTCAGTGTATTAAAATGATATAGTTTGAATGACAGAAAGTGAAAAAGAGATTCACAAAATTGTTTTTAAAAATGTCATCTGAACCGGTACTGAAGGAAAATATGGACGAGAAAATTTATTAAAATACTAAATAATGTTTCAGAGAGACAAAAGGTGTTTAAGAAAATAGAGATGAGCAAATGCAATGTTCTCAATATATTTTAAACACAAGAGAGCTTGGGACATTACTGTACCTTGACAAAATGTGAACTATATGCATTTTGGGCTACAATGATAAGGATCTGAAATGCAAGATGCATTGGTCTCTCCTCACTGGGTTGCAGGGCAATCTCACACTCATTCCTGGCAGCAAAAATATAGTCGTCAGAAGTTCTAAGTGCACATGGGGAAAATGGATCCAAAATTACTCTCTCTTTCCTCCCTCTTCTCTCTCTTATGAGCCATGAAAATAACATCAATATAGAGAATAATAGGTATGGTCTGACAGTATAAACTACAAGTGAATATTGGATAGACCTTGAAGAATGTTAGATGCCTTTCATCTAACGTAGTAGTGTGAGCAAAGCAGCGAAAAAAAACATGAACTTCCATTAGGTTTAATAATGTGTAATTTAAGTTATTCATGCTGATAATTATAAAAATTAACACACTTGATGATTATCTTGCAATAAAATAGTCTTATGATATTAAAATAACTATTTATTATATCCAGATACTCGATATGGCATTTGATCTTAATTGCTCCTTTTATTATACAAATATTATTAAAAAAATATTGTGTTTATGTGGTTTTGTGAAACTTTTAAGAGAGTTCCAGCCAGAGAACATCATAAAAAAAAAAAAAAAAAAAGCAGAAAGAACAAGAACACAAAGAGGTAGAAGTATTTCAAAATGTTATCTTCTAAGCAAGGCACAACTAATGTAATCATGACTTCATATCAGATGAGGCTGACTACAAAGAACCTACAAAAGACTTGGCCTACCCTCTCTCAGTTATGAATCAGGAAGGACCTGATTGGGACCCTATGCCTTTTGTTAAACTATTGACTACTAATGGATTCAGGGAATGGATCCTGTGAATAGTTCTAAACACACTGTCACAGAGACAATTCTAGTTAGATTCACTGGGCCTCAAATATAACAAAACAATGTAAGGAAAGTGAGAAGGACACTTGTATGGACAGTAGACACTGATGGTGGTGAGAGGGAGGCAGGGATTCTTACAATAACCAAAGTGCATACTACACATGATGACAGTTTCAGAGTTCAAACACAATAAAAGGAGAGGGAAGGAGGGAGGCGGGGCAATGCTTACTTGAGTGACACAACAAAACCCTCGGTACTCTTGTTCCTCTCATACAATAAGATGCTAAACAGCATCAATTAAGCATTTACTAAATGTCAGAGAATGAGCCAGATGCTGGGAATCCAAAGATAAGTAACCTACTTCTATACCTCCAAGGAATTTGATAGTCAGCAACTCTGACAGGCACGAAATTTATGATTCCAAATTTAGGGAGTGGGTGATAAAAAATCAATATATAGGAATATGATGAAGCACAAGAACAAAGAAAACCAAAGTGTGGGTGCTTCTGTCCTTCTTAGAAAGGGGAACAAAATACTCACGGAAGCAAATACGGAGATAAAGTGTGGAGCAGAGACTGAAGGAAAGGCCATCCAGAGACTGCCCCACCTGGGGATCCATCCCATATACAGTCAGCAAACCCAGACACTATTGTGGATGCCAAGAAGTGTTTGCTGAAGGAGCCTGATACAGCTGTCTCCTGAGAGCCTCTGCCAGAGCCTGACAAATACAGAGGCGGATGCTCTCAGCCAACCATTGGACTTCCCCAATAGAGGAGTTAGAGAAGGAGCCGGAGAAAGAACAACAATATCAATCAACCAGACCCCTCAGAGCTCCTAGGGACTAAACCACCAAACAAAGAGTACACATGGAGGGACCCATGGCTCCAGCCACACAGGTAGCAGAGGATGGTCTTGTCAGGCATCAGTGGAAGGAGAGGCCCTTGGTCCTGTAAAGGCTCGAGGTCCCAGTATAAGGGAATTCAAGGGCAGAGAGGCGGGCGAGGGTGGGTGGGTGGGAGAACACCCTCAGAGAATCAGGGGGATGGGGGATGGGATAGGGGTTTTGGTGTGGGGACCGGGGAACGTTTGAAATGTAAATAAATAAAGTATCCAATAAAAAACAAACAAACAAAGAATATGTAGCTTAAGTCTAACCTGGTGCATACCAAGCTAAAACTTTTGTATTAGCTCACATAATCTACCACAGGAAACTGTGCATCATTCATTAGACATCCTATTGTCTTGCTAGACACTAAGTACCATTTGCTTGTTTCATCAAGGAAGTTTGTTCTCTTTATATACTTGCAAAATCTTTTAGTGACAATCAATCTCTACTGAAATATAACTGCATGCCTCTCAGTCTCACTAAGTGTTGTATGCTAGTTCAGTTACAAATTAGACAACTTCTCTATAATTTTGGTTAGGATCATGTACACATCAATTTTGAATTTTCTGAGCCTTCATAAATTAATTTTACACCTCAATCCACATATTCAGAATTTTGTTATATTTAACAATCAAGCTAGATATTCTTTAAAAATAATATATTTGTCTACAAAACTAAATACATTTGGAAGCAAAATGACTTTTTCCCTTCCAACTTTCATAACCCCAGTCAATTAAAGCTACAGCACTTACTGTTTTTGCACTTTCAATTATTTGAGACAGTAGTTCTTCTAAGTGACATATGTCACAGAACTACGTTATTTTAATGATGAATGTTAGAAATATCTAATTTTTATTATATTGTAAAAAAAATTCTAAAATTCTAAAATGAATGATGATAACATAACTTAGCATTGAGTTGATTTTTAATCATAATTCCTTTGCACTATTTTATTATGCTCAATATCAAATTTTGTATTTTTTTTTGACTAACAAGCTTTCTGCAAAGTAATCCTTATGCTCTCAAACAATGGGTTTTTTAATGATAATTAATGAAGTAGCTATGTCTTTCTTGTCTGGTTATCAAAATTACATTATTTGTTAAATTTTCCTGTTGCCTCCCAAAACAGCCAGGTGCTTGTTTTTCAGATTTACCATCGCTGAGCACAATCATTCTTTCTCCTATTCAGTTATCTCTGTCTGTAGCATCCTTCTTATATCTTTATCTGTTTAAATTGGAGTCAACAGTAGTACAATGTTAGTAAGTCATTTGACATTTCAGAAATATGTTTTAATAATGGAAGAAAATTCAATTTATATATAGGTACATATTTTATAGCATAAAACTATAATTCTGTTTGCAAAGGACATGTTTGCAGGTTTTTCCCCCTAAAAGGCCAAACATAGTTAAAACCTCCTTTTTATTTGTGATTCTACTATTATTAATATAACTTCCATCTGAATTAAAATGGATACTGATTTGCTTTTATGCACTTAAATGTTAGTTAATTAACAATGGTAAAATTCAGAACACAAATGAATGCATGGGGCTAGAGATCTTGTCTAGGATACACAAGGCCCTGAATTCTGTCTCCAGTATAAAAAACAAAACTCAATAACATTGGCAGTTAGACTCTACACCATTTACCTTAGAATCATTTAATTGGTGCAATAACCTAATTATTAGAGCATTATTAAGGCACTAACATCACTTAAATTATATTCAGAGATATACATCACAAGTTATCTTTACAGTATATATAAAATGGGATGTTGTGGATGAATTAGACAGAATGGCAATATCAAGATAACCCATGCCAAGATAACCCTCAAAGTCATTCCAAAATTTGCCAACCTAACCTGAAGAATGCCCTACAAGTGTGATTGGAGGCTAGTTTATTTGATTCTGAGTTCTCTCAGAATGAAAACCAACACTGAAAATTACAGTAGGAGATAGAAATTTTCAGAATGAAAGTGTAGCTCAGTGACTGAAGTGCTGGCCACACAAGGATAAGAACTTGAATTAAAACCCTCCAGAATATACATTAAATCCTGATGTGTATTATGTTTGTGCTACTATAACAAGATAAAAGATAAAAACAAGAGACTGCCTGGAAGCCCAAAGGTTAGCTACTTGAGCATTTTAGCATACATAGTAAGACAGACAAAAGTCAGCACAGGCATTGCCTCAAGAAAAAAAAGAGGAGCAGGTGGATTTTACAAAATCACTTATCCGGCATCAATGAGAGGAGAGGCCCTTGGTCCTGTAAAGGCTCAATGCCCCAATGTAAGGGAATTTGAGGGCGAGGAGGTGGAAGTGGGTGGGTGGGTGGGGAAAAACCCTCATTGAAACAGGGGGATGAGATAGGAGGTTTCAGGGAGAAAGGGGATAACATTGGAAATGTAAATAAAAAAAAATATCCAATGAAAAATAAATACATTTAAAACAATTTCTAGATAAATATGCCCTCCACATTCTCACACAATCACATACATTAACCCCAGAGAGAGAGAGAGAGAGAGAGAGAGAGAGAGAGAGAGAGAGAGAGAGAGAGAGAGAGAGAGAGAGAAGAAGAAGAAGAAGAAGAAGAAGAAGAAGAAGAAGAAGAAGAAGAAGAAGAAGAAGAAGAAATTCAAAATAGAATATCAGTTTTGTATTGTTAATAATAACTAACAGGCAAGTATTTACTTTCCCACCACACATCAGCTCCCTCCTCCCTTCTCAGTACCCCCTTAACCTCATGCCCCATTCCTCCCTCCCTTATCTATTGAAAAGGGGGAGGCCCACTCTGTGTATCACCCCTCCAATCCCCTAACCCACAACACCCAACCCTCAAATACCCCACACCGTCCACACCATATCCTCAGCTCCTCAAGTCACTTCAGGACTAGGTCCATCCTCTCCCACTAAGGCAGACAAGTTAGTCCAGTTAGGGGAATGGCATTGACAGGCAGGGAGACAACAGATTCTGTTGACAGCTCCTACTTTTCCTTTTTGACAACACAGGTGAAGACCAAGCACCCATCTGCTACATATGTGCAGTAGGCCTGGGTCCAGAACATGCTTGGTTGGTGGCTCAGTCTCTGAAAATCCCCAGGCTAGTTGAATTTGTTGGTCTTCCTGTGGAATCCCTGTCCTCTTCGGGTCCCTCAATTCTTCCCCCAACTTTTCCATAAGACTCCTCAAGCTCCATCTAATATTTGGCTGTGGCTCTCTGCTTCTCTTTCCATTTGGTTTCTAGATGAAGCCTCTCAGAGGACAGTTGTGCTAGGTTCCTGTTTGCAAGCAGAACTGAGTATCATTAATAGTGTCAGTGATTGGTTCTTGCCCATGGGATGGTTCTTAATATGGGCCAGTCATTGATTGACCATTCCCTGTCTCTGCTCTTCATTCATGCACATACAAACAAATAATTTAACAAAAGTGCAAAGTTACTTTACTGGGGTAAAGATAAAGTTACTGGTAGAGAGAAAGCTAGTGGAAGTGTGTTTGACAGTGGGGGCCAAAGTAATTTCTACATTCTATTCCTTGCCCATGAGAATTCTCCCAGATACTTTTGGAAGAAGAGCAAAGAAAATGAATTACTAGAAGTAAATATGTGGAGAAAACATGTGCAAAGAAAATAGACATGAGATCATCCTTTTGAAGTCAACTTGCCAAAGAGAGCTGGTGGACCATGATATCATGGGGTTAGTAAGAGACGAAATAGAAACTGCCTCTTTGGTTTTATTTTGAATGGAACTTACTAAAAAGCTTCGATATGAACAGTGACAAAGTCCAAACTCAGAACTTTAAGCCCTCTGGCTGCTGATTGGTATATAGAAGTGATAAAAGAGAAATTAAGTGGTCTCAGGTAAACTCTAAAATGGACAGCAGAGCAGACTTAAGGATAACCATACCTGGAAAAGAGGTTTCTTCTCAAAGAAGATTCCAATATGTAAGAAAAGGTGTGCTGCCTGCTCCCTGGATAGCAAGAAACTCACTGAGAGTTCAGGCCAGACTGAGCCAGGCAGAACAAAACCTCCATGGACAAAATCAAACCTGGTAGAAATGTTCTTTGTGAGAGACACGGAGCTGCTATAGGTTCAAGACTTAATGAGCCATACATGTTGCAAGGAAGGCAGCTATATAGCCAACAGGCTCAGGATTTAAGTGTGAGGTCACAAAGAAAAAGTACCTTCTGTGCACACGACCTAGAAGAGGCACATCAGGTACTTCCCACCCTCACACACAACACTGAATAAGGATGCCACATAATCAGACAAAAGCAAAAACACAGTGTTTGAAATTCAAGTAGATACGTCTTTCTTCCCAGTGTGTTGCTTCAGCATGCTCACCATTGGCCAAGGTTTTCACTGTGCTCATTGTGAAGGAAAACATCTACAGTTCACCTCAGTAGGTCTGAAGGAGTGATTTGGAATCGAAGTGTATTATGTGTATAATTATGTTAAGTAGATAGGGGACATTTCTTTAAAGTGTCATTATTCCTGCCTTCCTTACCTTATAAATTTCAGAACTTTCAGAGTATTCTTAGTATTTTCTCTACTTATAAAAAACCACTGTAGCATCCAACATTCTTTGTCTTTAAGTATCTTTTATTTCAGAGGGTATATATATACTTTTATAATTTGAAGAGCAAAAAAAAACTGTATAGATATTGGTTTGGATCTTGTTAAAATATTGCCAGTAACAAAGTTGTGTGTGTGTGTGTGTGTGTGTGTGTGTGTGCTTATATATTTATTTTTAAATCAATTTAATAAGTTTTCTCATGTGGAATATAATAGAAATGAGATAATAACTTTTATGGGCTTAAGTAGAATGATTGTGTAGTGGGTAATCTTAATTGTCAATCAACAACTTCATGAAATTTCAATTTACCATGTAAACAAATCCCTGGGCATTACTTGTAAGGGAAATTTTAGGTTATGCTAGTGGATACAGAAAAGCCTACTCTAAACATATATCTCACCATTCCATGAGCTGGAGTTCAGTAATGAATTAAAAGGGGATTGAGAATCATCTCTTCCTGCTTCCTGATTATATGTGCTGTATGATACAACCTCCTGCCACCATGATGTCTTCTCCGTGATAGGATCTACCTTCAAACTGTGAGGCTAAATAAACCATCATTAACCTTCAGGTTGCTTCTTTCAGGTTATATTTACCACAACAACAAGACAAGTTACAAACAGAGGTATTTATCCTTTAGTATATTATTAAATAGCAGTTTAAGTGATAGATGCTTAGAGAAGCTAGATGTAATATTAATAGATTTAATAGATATACAAATATTTCTCTATCTAATATTTATAGGGATTTAAAAGGTAAATCAGTTGAATATGAGCTTTTACATCAGGAAATAAAACTTTTTTGAATTTCATATTAAAAGCCACAAACCACATAATATAGAAATTACTTAAAGGGAAAGGTAAAATGATACGACAACAGTCACCTAAGAATAGAGAAAATGCTACCTATCTTAGAGGTTCCATTGCTGATAAAACATCAAGACAAAAGCAAGCTGGAAAGAAAAGGGTTTATTTCAGCTTACAATTCTATGTATCAGAGTGTAGTATCACTGAGTGTAGTCAGGCTGAGGACTTAACAAAGCAGAAACTGAAATAGAGGCCATAAAGGCTTACTGGCTTGTTACTCATGACTTCCTCAGCTTGCTCTATTATGCCACCCATGGCCACCTGCTTAGAGGTAGCACTAACCATAGTGAACTGACCCCTCTTTCATCAATTATCAACAACAACACCAAATTAATGCCTGTCAGGCTGTGGTGGTGGATTTCTTTAATCCCAGCACTCAGGAGGCAGAGGTAAGCAGATCTCTGTGATTTTGAGGCCAGCCTGATCTACACAGTAAGTTCAGGACAGTTGTGGCTACACACAGAGAAACTCTGTCTCAAAACAAAATAAAACATTTCTCTACAAACTTTTCTACATGTAAATCTCATGGTGGGATTTTTTCTGTTGAGAATATGTCTTCCTAAATGAAGATGGCTTGTTGTTAATATAAAACTAACAAGTACCCTAAGGTTAATCCAGGAAAACTGAAATTATAGAAGGTAGAAGAAGGGAAGGGAAATCATTCTTCAGAGGGTTGTGGATGAATGACATGGCTTCACTCAAGGTGACTTCTTGATTTAAGTGGAATATTGTTATAACTGCACACTCTCTAGCCACACCCAGCTTTAACTGCACGTGCATAAATAGCTTTTGATGGAAAAGTAATACTATTGTACCAGTGATCATTGTTCTATCTTTAAGCTGATGTCAGACTATGAATTACAATCAGGCTCACGATGGATGGAGAGTGAGTAGTATAGCCTAATGGAAAGCATCTTTATTCTCCAACATTGGTCTGTATAGACTTCTTTCCTATGAAGAAACTGGCAATGACTACTCTTCTTTCCTATTATATTTTAGTCTAAGCTACTGAGTTTACTTTTATGGAAGGCACAAATATTATAATTTTTAAAATTTTAATGAGAAGAAAATGGAAATAGTACTCTAATGCCAGTTCTGCAAAATAGGTCTAGTCTTCTCAATGTGCCCTATCTGTTCTCCTCTCATATGAAAACCACATCATCACACAACCTTTCATTTATCCCAGCAGTTCCTCTGAATTATAGTTTCACTTGATTCTGTAGACCTTATCAATCTAATACAGTCTGAATATGTTAATATTTTAATGATGTCATTATTATTATTATTTATTTACTTATAAATTTCAGAGTTAGAGCTTTTGAATGCTGGGCAGAAATCTACAATTGTGATTACAATTTCAATAAATTGGAATTGGGAATTAAATATTTAAAAAGAACTATAAAAGCAAATTTTATTCACTTGATGTAATTGTCATCGCAGAGACCTACTGCTTAATAAGCTTACCCTTTCTAGTTGCTGAATTCTGAATTCTGACTGGCTTGTTCAACTCAGCTCTCCTGGCTCAAAATCTTCTCTAAGCTAACTGATTTCAAACTGACTTCTTACAGCTTCTCACTGAATTGCTCTGCTTGACCTCAAACCAACTCTGGAAATCTTCCAACCTTCTGGCTCCTTCTCATTCTCTGGCTCATTCTTCTTTCATCTGTAACCATCCCTAAACTCAACTGTACTAAACTCACTGTACTGACTCTCAACTAACTTAATTCACAACCCAATGATGAACTGAACTCTCTTCCTGTGCTACACATAAATAGCTTTTCTCCTGAGAGTTAGGTTTATTTTATCCCTGACTCATTCTGTCAAATCTTTTTCTGATTCATCACTATGTCTGCTCCAATTAGAAATCATTGTGAGGGATTTAAGCTGTGTACTGAAGGATTCCAGTCACAGGGATTAAAGGTGTGTACCAAGGACATGTCTGTATTCCAGCCAGATCACACAGACCTAGAAGGTCTTTGGATATGATCAGAGTAACCTTATTGTTGGACTAAAATTCATGTAAAAAGAGCAATGTGTCAATATATTTGAATCTGGCTGAATTCAATAGGGTTGAAATGTTTATTTCAACCTCATTTAAGACTTTATCAAAGGTAACTCAAAATGTAATAGCTGAAACTAGTTGTCAAATATTTAAATATAAACCAGATATTTCCTATTTAAGAAGTGAAATGAAGCTAATATATTTTCAGTAATCCAGATACTAAATCTAAATGGGCATCCAAAAGATGATGAGACTTTGAGTTTACTATAGAATGTAGTGTTTCAAAAAAGAAGGTTAAGTACTTTTATACATAACCACTTGATCATCTGAGCAAGTCCATGGAAGTATGCATATTAATTAGGATTTAGGGAACAGAAAATGCTATAAAGTACAAAATCTGTAGGATATATTTAATGAAAAACTGATAAAATTGCTTTGGGTTTTTAAGTTAAAGAATCATAAACAGAAATAAGTGTAGTTTTATTTATTTATTTATTATTTGTTTGTTTGTTTATTCCTTCCTGTGGCTGTAGGTACAAGTATTGGTGGGACGCCAGAGGACATCAGGACTCTGCTCAGTCACTCTTCGTCATAGTCCTTGAGACAGGCTCTCTAGTTGAACATGGTTTTTATTGAGATTCCAACTCAGATCATCACATTTGTACAGCAAGCATTCTCACAACCCCAAATGCATGTTTGTAAACATAACATTACAGGGAATGTTTGATAGAAGAAAGAGAAATGTGGGTTAAGAGAAACTGTTGGGAGCTTTTAAGGTAGCTCAAGATACTGCAAGTGTGATCCCATACAAAGCAGCACATCTATTATATAGTACGATGAAGTTGGCTCTATTTCTCACAATTGTAATGAATTAAATATTTCTGATTTTCACTTCCTTAAACATGTCTATTACAGAGTAAAACAGCAATCTCCTTATCAATAAGGGCTATGTGCTCAGTGGATCTGCAGCACTGAGTCCTGGGTTCAACATGACTGCATAAGGGAGCTGGGACAGTTCCTGCCCCTGGAGCGTCTCCAGGCCTTTGATCCCTCTGATTCCCACACGTACTAATGACTGCCCTGAAGCTGATCTGCTGTCTTTGCTACTCTACTTTCAATGTTTATTTCTGGGAAATATACTTTCCCCATAACTCGAAGCTACGCATGCTATAATAACTAAAACAGATGCTGTTTTCATGAATGAGGAATAGAGATGGTCATGAGGCTGAGGAGGATGAGGAACAGGGCCATGGGAAAAGATCTAGACAACATGAACACAGAGGTCATAAAAGCCTAAATGGTCCTTTGTAAGAATAATTCATTGTAAGACTTGGTCTTGAATTTGGAATCATGAGGAGATACATGTACCTTCTGGTCCAATGACTGCTTTACTAATTAGCCAGGGTGAACCTGGGGGCATCAAGGATAAAGAGTTAAAGTAGTCTCAGGAAGAAAAGGTATGGATAGAAAAAATAGTAAATTATATGTGATTTAGGAATATAGTATTAGAAGGAGAGTACATGAGACTATGGAATTGCTAGGATGAGTAAATGAAGATTAGAGAATTAAAAGATGATATAGAAATATATAAAAAGTTAGTATTCTCTTTTTCTAGCTGTTTAAAGTACTGGAGATAATAATGCCTGGAAAGATATTAGAGAGAGCTGTTTTACTTACATAAATTCAAAACTTTGTAAAGAATCATTTTAATTTTAGTAGTCTGTTATCTTTCTGATTTTATACGAAAATAGTTACTAAAGTCTGTTGTACCAGGAAACTATAAGAGCTGTGCCCAGATACCCATTAAGAACAGGCTGTGTAAAACTATAAGGAAATGTCCTATGCTTTGTTTTTAGTTCTGCTCTGAGGAAACCAGGATAGGACTATTGATCTGGGACTCATAGAGTTTATATAAATTTAAGAATTTTCGATAACTATTAACAAAGATCAAAGCCTTGATGCTGTAGATTTAGTAAATAAAAGCCTGGATTCAGGCTCTCTGCATGGGAGAAGGCAACAGCATGAGAAGGGAGAAAACAAAAGAATGAGAAGAAGGAACTAAGCTGAAGAATGATTAAGCTGAAGAATAAAGATTACTGAGAATCGTCTGGGAACAGAGAGTTCCTGTACCAGCAGCTTGCATCTACTACTGACTTCGAGTCATTATTGAATCAGGGCCATTGCTACTCCCACCTTTCTCAGGACCCTCTTCACTCTGAGACTGGACTTTGGCCACTGAGTCCTACATTTGATGTTTAAATTTCACTTAATGAATACATATTTTTAAAATAAACTTTCAAGTGGAAACAAAAATAATCAATATCATTCTGATGAGTAAATTTCCTGGAGAATTTTATAAGCAATATAAATTATTGTATACTAGACTGTGCTTCTGACAGTGTAAGCAATGAGAAGAAAGCTTACAATTTACAGCCTTTCTGAAATTCATATTCCAACGTTTCTATGTTCTGAATTTGTGAACTTTCCTTTTTCTAGTCTATCACATCAAATATGATATGAAACTTCTTTTTCTTAGGTATGTTTTTTAAAATTTTCTGATTCTGTACTTGTCTCAAACTACTTCTTCACCTTTTGTCTGTCTCTAGAAAAATTGGCAGTGTTTTTCCACATGGCTTCTGCAAAGCTTATCTTGTGAAGATAGCACATTGTTCCTAAAATACCACTGTTAAACATTAGTTTACGAAACAGGAATCTATAGTAAGTGACAGTTCTGCTGATGTTGGTGTTGACTGTTTGCCCTCATGATTTCTCCAGGGCAATTACAAAAGTTTATTGAGACAGGCTTATTAAGAATGGCCACACCAGAACACATACACACACATGCATGCATGTGCACACACACACACACACACACACACACACACACTCAAAATTGTCCAGACACTTTAAAAAGTTTCATTTTTTATTTTTATTTCATTTCATTAATTAATTGCAAGACTCTACTTAATTGCAGGTCAAGAGTAACCTACAATTAAATGTGCGAAGAAACTCTAAGTCCTATAAGAGAACAAGAAGTCATGTCTCAAGATGTGAACCAAGTAGAATGTTGTAGCATTTCCCCCAAGGAAACATATCTTATCATATCACATAATTAGGGGAATCCATAGCTCTCAACACAGGCTGAAGACTAGGTTATACTGAGAGAAGATATCATTTAAGAGTTAAGTTGTAGAAAAGATAGAAGTCATTCCCTCCTCCATTGCATTCATCATTCAACAGCAGCAAACAGTCTCCGCCCATTTGGCATGCACACCGGTATGTGTGTGCTGTAGTGTCTGGGCATTGGCCTCGAGTGTGCTATTTTCATAAGGCAATCTTAATCCAATAATCAAAATAAGGACACAAATCTGGTTCCACTGAGATTGAGTTGCAGGTTCATGGGGGGATTCTACTTGCAATTCAGAGGACCAATGAAGTCACCCTTCTACAGTAAAAAGATGGTCTGTTTTTATCTCTGCATTTAGGTAGCCCCGAACATGTATTCCACATTCTGAAGCATCACATTTTTGGATGACCTCCATTTATACTTTCCCTTGGCTGTACTGTGTAGTTGAAAAAAAATCACAGGTTCCTTAATTTCTAAATCTATTATTCATTCTCCATTCATCTTAGTTGAAATATGACTATCACTTCACAACATAGATCGATTATCTCAATACAGCTTTATACTGACTTTCTAACTCATTAACTGCTTTCACTATATATATATATTTTATATTGTTCAAATCTGGTAAAGAAAAAGATACCCAAAGCCTGGTTCACAAAGACTCTTTATTGTCTATATTCCCATTCTTTTCATATTACTCAATTCTGAAGGTTTGTTTTTATTGGAAAATAGATTCTTCTCTCATACAATACATTCCTGCAACAGTTTTCCCTCCCTCCCCTCTCCAAGCTCCACCTCCTCTTCTTCTCCCTCAATTTTAAGTAGATGTTATGCTGTGATATCACCTTCCTTTATATCTCTATGTGGTTCTTTTCCTATAGACCTAAATATTCAACTGTCTTTTGGAACCTTACCCTTAAACATGAGGGCAACTCAAAGTTAATAGTGTCCGTAAGACTCTGATGTCCCTGGACATGTCATCTTCTATGTATTTGAGACTGGTCACTCATTCCTCTGTGTGAATAACAGTGGACACATCAGTGAATTTAGCTTCACTTTCCACTGCACACTTTCAAGCACATTCCACTGCCATGCCAGCACAGGTCTATCATTCTTTTCCTGAAATATCTGTAACCACCAATCTCTGCCCTGCCGACCTGCTATCTCTTTTCTCTGTTCTGGCTTATACATGAGAACACACCAATCAGATCATGTTGTTCACTCATCTTATCAAATGACATTTCATAAGTTGTCATCAGAGAGACAAAGTCCCAAAATTTATCTCCACCCAACAGAATTCTCTCATTAACAGATTGACACAGGTGTGCATTTATTCTTCCCCACTCTGCTCTCTGTACATGGGATCATGTTCCGAGCAGAACTACTTCAAGCACATCTCCACTTCAGTGACCTTACATGCCTGTACATTTTATCAGAAATAACTTTCTGATGTAGGTATATCATTTTTTTATCTTTATAAATTTGGTAGTAATTTTCTATATAAATTATAAATTCTATTTTTTATATGTCCTCATTTCCTCTTATGCCAAATTAGTTCTTTCCCAGGTTTTGTCTTCATTTTATTACACTGTAAGTCACATAGGTATTTATTATTTTGTCATCTGTTGGACTACAGTTACCTATGGAACAATTTTGACTATTTAGTATGCTGTAGAATCTCACAGTACATGGTATAACTTAAAAGTTTAGTAAGTACTTTTTAATGCAATTTGTGTTAAGGAATTCCTTCACAATGTGCTAAATAATTACTCTCTGTTCCTGTCCTAAGATGAATCTTATCCTGCTTTTACTCATAGGCTTCTTGTTTCCTTGCTTCTAGTGTGCTTTATGCCTCTTCTCTTTTAGCATGGACTTCTCTTGTGAAAGTAGCAATGCTGCTTTAGCAGATATTAGAGATCTCTACCTGCTTGTGCTAGCTTTATGCAAAGTTGTATGTATAACTAAATTCTTCCTAGGAAATTTCAAAGAACCATGATACTTATGCAGCAGTAATATTATTACTGTTCTTGAACTGTAAAATATTATTCAAACTCATTGTACTTTTAACATTGTGCTCTATATTATAATGAAAGATTTTTAAGGTCAGGGTATATCTAATTGCCTTTGACACACTTCAGAATGGTTAGCATTTTAAGTCACAAATAGAAGCTATATGATGTTTACAGACCACAAAATTTTATTCCTAAATTATAAATACCTTCAGTAGAGATGTAATATATTATTTGTATACTTACCATTGCAGAAATTAAAATAACCAACCACTATTGCAAAGAGAACCAATGAGTAAATATATACACAATGGAGATAAGGCAAAACTTCTAAATAAGTCAATGAAGACACAGCAAATTTCCAATTTCCTCTTGTCAATTCATATACCTAAGAAGTTGGCCGCAAATGTGGATGCAATCTCTTTTATAGTTAGGCTGGCTAATTAAAATGACTGCTGTCTGCAAAAACCTAAGCATGTCTCATTCCTGCAACAATAACTACAGGCAATTAATTAAGGAATGCTTAGTGCAGGAAAGTCTTCCCCAACAAAGAGTACACCAATTGGTTATCCAACACTAAATCGTTAGTCCTAAAAATATATCCGTATATTACACAGACTAAGCAAGTTATATTTAGGAATATACATGTATATATGTATATGTAAGTAACAACCAATCAAAAAAGAGACCATTAATTGGAAAGAAAGCAAGGAGAGCTATATGGGGAGGTTCAGATGGAGAAAAGGGAATAGAGAATGGTAATTATTTATCATCTCAATTTTTTTTAAAGGTTGGAGAGATGCTCAGTGGTTGAGTGCACTGAATGCATTTCCAGAGGTCCTGAGTTCTATTCCCCCCAACCATATGGTGGCTTACAACCATCTATCATGGGATCTGATGTGTCTGAAGACAGTGATAGAGTATTCACATACATAAAATAAATTAATTAATTAATTAATGAAAAATAAAAAAAGGATGACTCAGTGGATAAAGTGCTTGCTGCATGTGCCTTGACTACTGAGTTTAAAAAGAAAATAAAAGAATGAAGTATACATATACAATGGAATTTTATTTTGCCATAATGAATCATGCATTTATATAATTTAAAGGAAAACTGATATAACTAGAAATGACCACAATAATTTTAAGATAAATGAAAGAGGCAAAAAGTATAATGGCCTTGTAGCCTGTTTTCTTTAACCCACAGCATTACTCAGCTGTGTTATGGCTTTCTGATGGTAATAATGATGAGCTGGGTAAAATAGTGAGATAGTAAGAGGCCAGCTGAAGAATAGTAAGGCCAAATGAAAATATATGTGATATCATTGGTGGTTGCTTAGAGATGCTCACAGATGACCAAATCAAGGAAGAAGCAGCAGCTATTCAACTGAGGAATTCTAGGTCTAGTGACAGTTTTTGTTACTGATATTGAAGAGATACTCCAGGGCAGAGACATATTGGACAACATTTTCAAAGCAAGAAGATAATTACACAGCATCCATCGAGTTGTCTGCTTGTATGATCTAAGACAGTTTGTGCTTAGTAGAGAAAGAGTGAAGAGGAGACTCTCTAAATTCACATTAGTGTTATAAGTACATAGTATATTTGTTAAGGAAGAAACCTGGAGCTTCCACAGGCCTCGTGTCACTTTGAGATCCTATTGGAAATCACACATCACTATATTGTTCTGGAAAAGGCCACATATACATTATGGGTTCCACTGACACTATTCTTGTGTGAACACTTATAAACATTAAAAGCAATATGAAAAATAATAATAAATATTGGATTAATATAAATCTTCTTTTTCCTCCTTTTTAATTTTTGATACTTTATGTACATTTCCAATGTTTCCCCTTTTTTGAGTCTCCTCTTTGGATACCCCCTGTCCCCTCCCCAACCCGCCTCTAGGAGGGAATTCCACCTCCCAACCCCACCCCCCCGTCCACCCATCCCCATATTCCCGCCTTGACATTCCCCTTTACTGAGGCCTCTAACATCCTCAGGCCCAAGGGCCTTTCCTCTCTCCCTGATGGCCATCGAGGTCATCCTCTGCCACATATGTGGTCCAAACCATAAGTCCATCAATGTGTATTCTTTGGTTGGTGGTCCAAACTCCAGGAGAACCGGGGGTGGGGGGGGTCAGGCTAATTGACTCTCTTGCTCCCTCCATGGGGCTGCAAATTCCCTCAGCTCCTTCAGACCTTCCTCCAACTCCTCCATCTGGGACCTCACTCTCAGTCCAGCGGTTACTGTTAAGTGAAACTTGGGCATTCTGAACTTTTGGGCTAATATCTGCTTATCAGTGAGTACATACCATGTTCCTTCTTTTGTGACTGAGTTACCTCACTCAGGATGATATTTTC
>CM052713.1:43762074-43856287 GCA_028551405.1 Uromys caudimaculatus
CCAAATAACCCCATCAAAAAATGGGGAACAGAGCTAAGCAGAGAATTCTCAACTGAGGAAATTCGCAGGGCTGAGAAACACCTAAAGAAATGCTCAACATCCCTAGTCATCAGGGAAATGCAAATCAAAACAAGTCTGAGATTCCACCTCACACCAGTCAGAATGGCCAAGATCAAAAACTCATGTGACAGCAGATGCTGGCGAGGATGCGGAGAAAGAGGAACAGTTCTCCACTGTTGGTGGGATTGCAAGCTGGCACAACCACTCTGGAAATCATTTTGGCGGACCCTCAGAAAAATGGACATAATGCTACCTGAGGACCCAGCTATACCTCTCCTGGGCATATACCCAGAAGATGCTCCAACATGTAATATAAATCTTAAAACTCAATTTTTCGAGCCGGGCAGTGGTGGCACATGCCTTTAATCCCAGCACTTGGGAGGCAGAGGCAGGCAGATTTCTGAGTTCGAGGCCAGCCTGGTCTACAGAGTAAGTTCCAGGACAACCAGGGCTACACAGAGAAACTCTGTCTCAAAAAAAAAAAAAAAAAAAAAAAACTCAATTTTTCAACCCAACTTAAATGTTCTTGATCTATTTTTTTTAACCAAACTGTCATGTATTCTATCCATAGCCAGTACAATAGTATTTCTGACATTATATTCCTTATAGTCTCTAAAAATTTAAGTCACTAAGTAAAACATTAAATTTTATTTTTACTTTTATTACATGATATAGAACCTTACCAGTTCTTGATGATGCCATTATGTCCTCTTACAACATTCTCTCTGGCTTTCAAAAATTATCAACCATCCTCGAAATTTATACAAAGTTATTTATTGTATAAACATATGCTATTGCTCACCTAGAACTCTAGAACTCTGGAACTCTTGCTGGTCATAGTGGCACTATACTGTAAAATATGTTGTTGTATTATAATAAAAACTAAATGCTAGTTTTAAATGTTTTAAGTTACTTTAAAGTGTAAAATCTTCTTTCTTATTTTTCATAAGGTCTATCTATGAAAATCAGAAATAGTAGATAAAATAAAACTTGCCAATCATATGCTTCATATTTATTATATATAGCTATAGTGAATATTAATGCATGTAGCTCCACATTGATAAGTGAATATCAGGTAACAATTTATCACTAAATCATACAGATCAATTGCAGTCTGTGATCAGGATAAACCTATATTAGGGTAAAATATGCAAATATCAACTTCACAAGCGTGAACAACTGAGAAAAAAATTTTAATAACATCACCATTACAACCTGTCTTTTGATGTGAGAAGTCAACCATGAAATGAGTGTTGATAGAAAGAAGGGTCAAGGCATTACTAGGAATGTTACTCTAAAGTATGGTGGACTCTGAGAAACATAGGTATCAACTCAATAGTGTTATTAAAGAAATTTTACTCTAGACCAGAAAAAAAAGAGATTACCTTGTTCCAACAGATTCTGAGATTTATTCTTCCTAAATGGCATGTCAATTAGTATCTAAAAATATTCATAATACTTTAATACTATTTCATACTTGTACAGAAAATGGTACAAAACTCAACGAGTCCTGTAAATATCAAGAAACCAAGGTAGCATAGGTTAATAACCTTCATGAGTACAGATACAGAAATCCTTTCAAAAAATACTAGTCAATTAAATTCAACAACACATTAAGGAGATTATTCACCATAGACAAGTGAGATTAATTCTATTATGCAAAGATGATTTAATATGTAAATCAATATAAATGGCTATTAATAAGGATTTTCTGGAAAAAAACAGCAGAACTGAAAGGGTTTATTAGACTAGCTTGTTTAAAGAATGCTTTCTGGGTAGACTAATGCTGACTATCTTACTTTGGAGAAGCAGAGACTCCAATGGTTGTGTCCATAAGCCTAGATGTTTCAGGAGTCCCAGTATGTAGCTAGTGGCCTGGAGGTTTACTGGAGAACCACTTATCTTCTGTCTACATAGGAGTACTGATAAAGGTGAGAGCAAAGATGCCAAAAGAAAAGTTTCCTTCTACCATGTCTTTCCATTAGTGTTGCAACCAGAAGGTACCACCACACTCAGGGTGGGTCTTACTATGTCAAATACTCTGGCTAGAAATTGTCCTAATTAAAGTATTTAGTAACTACTATTTTAATTGACTCAAAATGTAATTATATTGACAAGCAAGATGAGCCATCAGAGTGGATATGAACAAAATAAAAGAAAGATCTACAACATCATTTCAGTCCTTGCAGAAAGGTCACTGGACAAAATTAAATAGTGGCAAGAATTAGGGTGCAATGATGAGTGTTTATGTTATAGGAAGAGAGTAACATAATCTCACTAGAGTTCAATCAACTCAATGATGTGGGTCATGTGTCCTTAGTCATTGTGAAGTCTATAGTCAGGTAGGACAACAATCTGAATCTGGAAATGCATAACTAGCTTAGCAGCATCAATAACATGTTTTACATTTGTGATTATTGGTCTCCAGAGAATGGATATAGTCAAGTTTATAGCTATTAAGTGATAGTTTTTGGTGCTTCCAAATGACATGAATCAAACTCCAAGATTTGTATAGTTCTTTCATTGTAAACAGATTTCTAGAAAGAAGCTGTTCCAGTGCTCAGGTTTCAGGACACCTGTTCACTGGGGGTTCCCAGGAAAGATGCTATCCAACTAGGGATTTCCTTAATTTATAAAGGATTTTACAATCTCAGACAGATGCATACCAGTATTATGCCTAGAAATAAAATTTTTATCTATAATGAGTCTATATATTCTATGTATATTATTAAAGAAGGCCTGCTTTGCTTGTTGGGTGGTTCACATCTACATAATGGCTCCTGTTTAATATGATTGTAAAATGTTTTCTTAAACCTAATATCCCTTGCTGATGTGACTGGGGAAAAAACTAATGCAATCCTTTCTTACAGGCTTATTTAATCTCTAAAGAAAGTAGTTCAGCTCCCCTACCATTTGTGTTAGCACTAAATCATAAACGAAAGCTGTCTCTTCTTTCTTGATGGAGACACTAAGGATTGTTATTCAACTAAGCCTCAAGGTCATTGCTGTTCAGATATACTGTTGTCCTGACTGATGAAGGCCCTAAGAAAAACATGGAGATAAGACAAGTTAAGAAACACTACAGAGACCCAGTGGCTTATGAAATTAATAACAAGGCAGTATTTGTATTAAGTGCTACTGGGAAATAAAGATTAATAATATTGTTGATGGTCCTGAGGACTTGAAAAAAATCAATGTCTTCATTTAGTTAGTTTTTCCCGTGGCAAGATGAGAAGGTTGCAAAGGTTGGCTTCAGGTAAGGGAAGGCTTTCAGAGAGAACGCGTTCAAGTGTGCATTTGAGACTTCTCTGTGCTTTGGTACTCAGATGATTTGGAGGAAATTTGTATAACTGTTTATGATGATCTATCTGAACCTTAGTAGACTTAACTCCAATTATTTTTCTTAGAGCTGTAGATTTCTTTCCCAGGACTCTCATGTGTAGTTTCAGGATAAAAATGTACAACACTCATCAAATATAACAAAGAAACAAGTTATAATCAGGTAAGTCACAGTTTGAATATGACTAGCAGGATCTTCCAGGACTCAAGAAAACAAACAAACAAACTTCTGTTGTGGATTTAATATTAAAATTTTCAACTTTCAAAGAAAGTTTCTATTTATTAACATTTCAAAAGTAGTTTTGCAGAACACAAAAAAGTACATTTCAGTAGGGGATTTAATCATTAAAATTCAGGGGTTCAAGATCGGAAGGTGATCTACATTACATGATGTACCAACTTTGTGGGTGAACTGTTTACTTTGTTGAAAGATGTTAGGTAGATTTAGCCCGAAAAAACAGGACCAGGAATTAATGATATATTTTTAATAAATTCACTCTAAATATTGTAAAATAATTCACTACATGAGGCTTTTTTTTATTCCTTATAATATTGTTATTTAGCTGAATTGGAAACATTTTTTTTTTTGCCTTGGTTTAATTTAGAGAGAGAGAGAGAGAGAGAGAGAGAGAGAGAGAGAGAGAGAGAGAGAGAGATATTTCTATGTTTTTAAACAACACAAGAACTTACAAATGTTTTTATCAATGGATGATTGAGAAAAGAGCAGTGTTGCTGGGTTTTTTGGGTTTTTTGGGGTTTTTTTGATACTTTATTTACATTTCCAATGTTTCCCCCCTTCTAGGTCTCCTCTTTGGAAACCACCTATCCCCTACCCCTACCCCACCTCTATGAGGGAGTTCCACCTCCCACCCACCCGCCCGCCCACTCCCATATTCCCACCTTGACATTCCCCTTTACTGGGGCCTCTCCTCCCTCTGATGGCCAACAAGACCCTCCTCTGCCACATATGTGGTCCGAACCATGGGTCCCTCCATGTGTATTCTTTGGTTGGTGGTCCAGCCTCCATAAGAAGTTAGACTCCAGAAAACCAAATAACCCCATCAAAAAATGAGGAACAGAGCTAAACAGAATTCTCAACTGAGGAAATTCACAGGGCTAAGAAGCACCTAAAGAAATAATCAACATCCTTACTCATCAGTGTTGCTGTTTTAAGGTACAGAGGCACATATCTAGTGAGAGTCATCTTTAATTTTTTAAAATTTATTTCAAAATATTTTGATAGTTTTGTAGCTCAGATTAAAGAGACATTTCTCATTTTAAATTATACTTTGAAATCAGGTCTTAAATTTTATGTTTACCTTCATGAAACAATATGAAGAAAATTGCTATAAACCACACAACATAATTTCTCAAATAATTTTGGAAGGTTTATCTAGTGGACCTGAAAGTATCTTCTAGTTGCAGATTTTTTCTACTTGTATATCTCAATGATGTTTCAGGCAATTTTTATTTAAAATGATTAATTTATAAGTTTTAAGAGACTATTTTAACAACCTCTATTTTATTCTCTTATTTCATTTTTTCCCTAAGGAAAAGAATTGGTAGAGTCACATCACGTTTTGCATCAGTCCAAATAGTTTCTCCTATCCAGAATTTAGCACCTGTGCAAGCTTATGATGGAAAAGAAGAACTAAGGAAAGAGTTTAGTAATGCTCTGATTAGAGCTTCAGCAGAATAAGAATAATTAGTATATCATATGCAATTGGTCTGGGAAATGCATGAACTCATTCGGGCTAATATACAAAAATACCCAGACAAATGCCTAAACAACAGAATGGATTGCTCAAAGCTCACTAATATGTTTTATGTGTCTGGCCAGGACTGCTTCAAATGACACCTTTTATATCCTCATGTGGAAGACTTGGTGGAAGGAACTGATACTCTTCAACTTATTTTATAAGGTTCATAGGGTCTCACAATCTAATCACAACTTACAACCCTAAAAGTCCCACTCATATTGTCACATAGTCTAATATTGTCCAAAATGTAAATTATGGAGGGACAAAGTGACATTTGAAATGTATTCTTTCTCTAATGATTGTGATTTTGAAGCTGGATTAAAAGTAGGAAAATTAAAAGATATTGGAAAAAGCTGTCTGTGCTGTATTCTATGGAGTTTGTGTTCTGGCCTCCTGTACAAGTTGCTGCAGAAATTGTCAGTGAGATTACTATTTTTATATAGTATGTGACCATTGTCTGTTTGAGTACTATTTCTTGACACATTGACCTGTTTTATTTATGACAAATATAATACTTAATAATATATTCTGTCTCTTTTATTATCTCTTGTTCTACATTTTATTTATATTAATATGTTTTATATATTTATAAAATATAGAGATTTTAGTATACACACATAACCCTTACAGTTAAATCTAGTACATACATATGAATAATACATGTGCATATATTTAAATGTATATATAGATATATGTGCACATATACACTATATATATATTATAGATGCATAACCCTATAATACAAATATGTGTATAAGTTTTCATATATATATATATATATATATATATATATATATATATGTGCATACATACACATACATGTGTCTCTAAAAAGTAAGAGAAACATGCTCTTATATTTTTGTTCAGTATAAAGAGATCTTCCATAATTTCCAATTAAAAATCAGAATCATCTATAATATAAAACTTATTGTCCTCCTCTATGGCTGAAAAACATTCTGTAAAAATTAGGTCCAGTTCTTCTTCCTAAGCCCATTCTCCCAGAAGTAAGACCCAGACTCTAAATATGTTCACAAATACCTTGGCCATATACCTAGGCTCTTCTCAAACTAGATTACAATTTAAAATAACCCCTTTATTTTAATCTGCATTCTGCCACATGGCTAGTTACCTGTGCTCAGGTAACATAATACTGTCTTGTCACATCTTCCAGGGAGAATCTCCTGCCCAGCAACACACCAAAATTCTTTTGCCTCCCTTGATATCCCACCTCTTATTTCCTGCCTAGGTTATAGGCCATTAATTTTATTATTGACAGGTGTCATATCCAATCAGACATAAGTTATTATTTCTAAAATTCTCCCTTTTAATCCACTAAAGGCCCTTTATCTTTGAAATATAAATTGAATACAATAATACAATTATGAAATAATTATAAAAACTATGTAAGATTTACATTCCTAATGTTGAGTCCATATTATTTGGCAATTTGGAGACAGTATTCTATTATCTACCCTATGCTGGTGAGTTAGTTTTGTATCTAACTAATTTTCTATTCTTACTTGTATTACATCATGAAAACATCTTCTTAGACCTAAAAATTTCTTCTCAAGTCCTAAACAACTTAAGAAGCTTAATTGTGAGATTATATCTATCTAGTCACCAACCCCATGAGAGACCTGAAAAGAAATTAATATTTCCTGAATATGCAGGAAGTGCAAACAAGCAGCTTCTATGATTATATAAAAGACAGATATAGTTGGCTGCATGAACAGTTCCCAAGAATCATCGCTATAAGGTTAGAGCATCCTTTATCAGCCTTCTGGCCCAGTATATCTGACAGACATTTTTGTAAAGCAGGAATTATAAATGACTTGATTACTCTGTATTGGCAGAGCTTAGTAGTCTACTTCCCTGTGTCTGTTTGGCCTTTCTGGACAACATTTTGTTTGTAGTTGAAGCATGGACATTTTCTTTGTGCAATGGCTAGCTTACCATAATTGAAACAAATGGAGGTTATTAATGCTCATCTTCTTCTTTGAAGTGAAATAAGGCTACTGTAAGAAGCAGATCCATCTCATAAACAACTTTAAATGTTATATTTTATGGATATCTGAGTTATTTACTACCTGAATAATCTTGAAAACATCTTATTGTGATTAAATTAGTATCTAATATGACTATGAACTCACTTACCTATGAACTTGCATTTCTTGTTTATCTCTAACTTTTCATAATAACACCTTTTAACAGGGTTATAACTTTATATTGTATCTGTATGTGTAAGAATTACATAAGCATAATTTTCATTTAAAATTTAAAAAATATATACATTATATGTATCAAAATTAACTTTAAATTTGTGTCAATATACAATAAGCTATACCAATATATAAAATAGCCTTATTTCTGTATCAATATACAAAATTCTGTATGTATATATATATACACAAAATATATATATCCTCAATTTTGCTTCAAAATTTTACCAGTGTAAAATTATGAATATAAAAGGTTTTTTTGTTGTTTTTTTTTTTTTGGTTTGGTTTGGTTTGGTTTTAAGAGTAGATGCAATATTCTATCCTTTTATGTCTAATATTCTTACATTTCTATATCTTCCCTCTTTCTTTCAACCCCTTTTCTCTTATCTAATAAAGAATAGGGGATAGAGAAAAGTAAAGGAAAGAGGAATACATGAATCTAAGCTCTCTATTTTGTTACCTCCTTGTCTAAGGCCATAACTATTTGTAACCAGCAATATAAATAACGACAAACATACAATACCCATTGAATGACCAAAAATCAAGCACCATGCTTCTTGGCAATGGGTCATAGTTTTCTTATAATTGATTCATACTGTTTTTGTACATAGAATTTGTCTTTAGGGGCTCAAGAAAATTAGAAATAAAATTAGAAGTAAGAAAGCTAGCTGTAGCATTGTGTAGCATCTGTATGTGCTGAGAAAGTTTAGGGCTTAACTAAAGTCCTGACTGGAAAAGATTGAATATCTGGACCAAGTAAGCAAGCTGTTCTGAAGTTGGTCATTGACGGACTTATGGTTTGGACCACATATGTGGCAGAGGATGACCTCGATGGCCATCAGGGAGAGACGAAAGGCCCTTGGGCCTGAGGATGTTAGAGGCCTCAGTAAAGGGGAATATCAAGGCGGGAAAATGGGGATGGGTGGACGGGGGTGGGGTGGGGTGGGGGGGTAGGAGGTGGAATTCCCTCCTAGAGGCGGGTTGGGGAGGGGATGGGGGGTATACAAAGAGGAGACACAGAAAAGGGGAAACATTGGAAATGTATATAAAGTATCAAAAATAAAAAAGGAGGAAAAAAAAAAAAGAGAAAAAAAAAAAAAAAGAGAGAAGCAAATCTTTAAAGGAACCAGCATTGATATTGTCTAAGGTAGGATCAGGCAGAAAATGCAACAGTAAGCATCAGCATCAGAGTATCCCTGCGGGTGAATCTTGTCAGGATTACATTCTTGGTTGTTGTTTGATCCTTCCATTCTGCAACATACCAATATTCACAAGCAATATACAATTCTATAAAGATATTTGTATAGAATATGCAGTGTGCACAGAACAAGTGAAAATTATTTTCTGCTCCTTGTTTGAGCAGGTGAATGACAAGTCTTTCTTATAAGTTAGTTTTATCATACAACAAAATTACAATATAAATCTCCATTCATGCCATATGAAAGGTTGGCATACAATAATAAGTTATGACAACTCTGTAGCTAACAAAATTTATTGGCCATGCAAACTAAAGTTTTGGCTGAAGTAATTTTTTTTTGTCTCAGTCAGTTTCAGAGCTTTCTTCAACTGGAGGTATAAACAAATACATAGCCTGTTTGTTTGGTCTTTTTGATTTTATCTTGTCTGTAGCCATAAACTTCAAGAGGTCTTGCCCTGTCAAATCTGATCCTTATTATTTAGGGTAGAATCCAAATCCCTTTTTAATCTCCTGTTGTCACAAACACAAAGCTTCTCTCCCAATATAACATACCTTTTGTCAAGCACTTTGAAGACATCAGAAGTACAGACAGATCAAATCTAGCAGCTCCTTTTCTATCTAGGTTTGTTCCATTTTGACCTTTCAATGCCACCATTATCGTTGAACACATGGCCATATTCATGTTGATAAATCAAAACAAGACTGTATGGAGTTCATATATTCTTTTTTCTTTTATTTTTGATACTTTATTTACATTTCAAATGTTTCCCCTTTCCAGGTCTCCCTTTTGGAAACCCCCTATCCCACCCCCCCTTGAGTCTATGACAGTATTCCCCGACCCACCCACCCACTCCCGTCTTCCCTCCCTGGCTATGTAGCCTGGGATGTCCTGGGTTTGTTCTGTTTTTCAGGACTGCCACAAGCTCACAGGGAACCTATCTGTCTCTGTCTTTGTCTCCCAACTGTTGGGATCAAAGGCATGAGCTTACTTATTTAAAATCTATTTATCCTCAAAAATTTTATATCAATTTTTATCTCTTTTGCCCTTCTTTGGAGACTACTATCTATATGGATTTATTTATCCTTTTTTCACTCTGAATTTAACAGTCTTCCCTGTATTTAACTTTATTTAAATCTCTTTTCATCTTAGTGCCCAAGAATACCCTCAAGCATATTGTAAAACAATATCACATTGTCTCTATGGCATGTGGTTTGTTTGATTTATTTATCTCCTCTGGCAAAAGGCATTTGTATTTTGCGTTGTCAAGCTGAGAACTAACATGCAAAACAGTTAATAAGCTTAACAGTATTAATTTTTTTTTTATTCTCTTGTCCAGTGGTTTCCAGATTTCCAAGTTAGATGCTTTTCTTCTCCTGGAAAGATAAAAGCAAACAGCTGTGCCCCAACCGTAACTCTGGGTTCTTACATTGACTAGAAGAGTAAATATCTTCTAGAGAAAAATGCTTTTTAGGAACAGAAAAAAAAAAACATTAGTTTTCAAATTGAAATTATAAACATACCTTATGTGAATAAATACACCCATAACCCTCTTTTTCATATAAATTTAAAATTGATGTGTATTTAATTTTAAATTACTGAGGACATCCTAGTTATTATTAATCAAAATCCTACACAATATCTTTTAGGAAAAATGTGACATTTATTATTTTACACAGTAGTTTCTAAGAGTCTGAATCTATTAGAGGAGGGTCCAACTTAATTGTTTTGTTGGAGCCTCTAGGCATCTCTGCTGTCCTTGCTATGACCAGTCGCAGACTGGTCTTTGGGGATTCTTGCCCAGCAACCATCTCAAGTCCTGATATGCTTGGTTAGGAAGGAGCCTTTGGTTTCTGCACACTCCATGAAGGCAGTAAGCCCATGATAGGATGGAGGTGGAGCCTTTATGTTCCTTCCAAACTCTAGCCTGGAACTCTCAAGCTCCTCTCTCAGCAGGGGTACTCAGTGTCTCTGTGATCTGGTTGCCACTTGTTCACAGTTGTTGGCCTTAAGTGTGTGGCCCCAAAATGGGCTGTTGGGTCCACAGCAGGTTGGCATACATTCCTGCTTGCTACCTGTGGTTTAAAGGCTTCCATTCTCCCCAGTGGCAGCTTCCTTATAAGCAGGAACCTTCTTAAAAAAAAAAAAATTTAAAGAATTGGGTTTTTTTTTTCCTTTTTTTCCTCTATTTTTAAAGAAACAGAGCTTTAAAACTGTTTTTTAGGTTTTTGTGTTTTGTTTTGTTTTTTGGTTTATTGTTTGTTTGATTTAGGTCATTATTGTTGTGCTGTTGTGCTTTGATCCAGAAAGATATCTCAGCTTAGTATGTCTTAATTAGGCACCATTTATAAAAGTTAGGTGCAGTTCTTCCTCCCAACCCCATGCTCCCAGAAATAAGACCTAGATACAAAACATATTTACAAATTCCTTGGCCATATAGCTAGATTCTTCTCTGACTAGATCATAATTTAAAATAACCCATTTATTTTAATCTATATTCTGCCATGTGTCTGGTTACCTATGCCTCTGTCTTTTCACATCTTCCATGGCAAATCTCCACTGCTTGGCACTATCCCAAAATCCTTTCTGCCTCCAGGATGTCCCACATCTGATTTCCTGCCTAAGCTATAGGTCATCAGTTTTATTATTGACAGGTGTCACATCCATTTAGGCACATGATATTCTCTCTAACAACATTCTATACCTTTGCTTTCCCAGATTATAGAATTGATATGTCCTCTTATGCAGATTCTGGAATCCAACAGATTTTTCTTCCTCTAGTATCATTAAATAATTTCATTCTGTACTCATACTAGATGGTGCAAATTCCTAGTTAATAGTCTCATAAGGTTTATTACCATTAATACTTTATGTATAGTTTTTCTACAATACACAGTATTTTCTTTTACATAAAAACATTCTTGTTCAAAATTTTCACAATGAACTTTTCAGGACTCTATTTCAAGGTAGAACTTATTATATTACACTCTAACTTGTGTATTTTATTGTGAATGTATCTACCATGGCAATGCACAAAATTCAGTAGATTTCCTTTTTCACACTTCGTCTTGGATCACGTTTGCATACTGTTCTTCTCAACTGTTGAGAGCAGTCAAGGAACCAAACTTAGTGCTTGGTTCCTTGAGAACAAATAAAGGAAATAAAGTAACAGTTTGTACTATGGAGTTAATGAAATCATTAAAATCTTAGACATAATTAAAAATTATCCTGTGAAATTGAACGTTTTCATGGAAGAGGGATACTAAGAACCACAGGAAACAAAAACGAAAATTGAAAGGTACCGGATGAGCTCAAAAAAAAGGAAAGTGAATTGGTTGGAAATTGGAAAATAAGATTAAACCAATATGACCCAGGCTTATGGCACATTGACAATATTCTATCCTTCATAAACAAGGAAAAGGCACTCTTCAGTATTATATTAAGTGAGGGATATTTCTTCCTCAATAATTACATATTCACCAAAGTTACCTATTATCTGTGAATCAAAGGAATTTCAGTCAAAATTATTTTTATTATGCCTGTGAAAACTGTCACTATTCAGTTCCATCATGCTCTGAAAGAACTAGCCAAATACTCCATCTCGACCATTACATAATCTCTTCCTAAAATTTACTCTTTTGTGTTTGCTCAGTTTGTTTCTCATTTGTTAAACAGCATTTTCCTCCAATGTTAGCAGGTGCTATCAACCTGCTGGACAGTTCAGCAATTAACAAAGTAGGTATAATCTCCATGCATATACTGGCCTAATGGTTTGAGTGATTTTATGCTTAGAGTGACTTTTAACCTTGTTCAGAAATACTTCTAAAACAGCATCCCGTGTTGAGCACAGGCTTGAATGAATTAGATGCACCAGCTTTAGCTGAGGCTGATATCTAATTTTTACGCTTCCACCAAATACTGATGTTTCATCTGGAACTAACAAAGAACACAATGGATCAAATTCTAAACATTTTCCTAAATAGCTACTCAGAGATTGAATTTAATTAGCTCTCTTGGTGTATGTCAATATTCTCTTTAAGACATACATTATGATAAAATGAAAATCTTTGTGTATATTACTTTCTGTTGTTGTGGCTGTGACAAGGCAGATGGCAGAACAGCCTAAAGGAATAAGGATCGATTTGGGCTCATGTTTTCAAACAGATACAAACCTTCATGCCCATCACGGCAATAGAAGCTCAGGCTATGGTAGCAGGAACTTTCAAAGGAACTTTGCTCACATGATACAAAACAAAAATCAAAGCAAAACAGACTAGAAATTAAATAGATATAATTTTAAAAAAACCTGTCCAACATACACCCTTTCACAATCCAGGCTTCATCTCTTAAACGTTTCATGCCTTCTTAATGTATTCCTCGTCACTGAGGAACAATATTTAAAGCTTGATCCTACGGAGGACACTCCAGATTCAAATTCTAACGCCATTTAATTATGTTAACTCCTAGTTTCCATGTCAGGTGCCCAACCGAAATCATTCCATCTTAGGAAATAGATATATTAGAATCTGAAAGAAAAATCTTCAAAATTAAAGAAAATAGAAATATATAGTTCACATAATTAGTGAATGGTAGCAATAAGAATGAATTTCTAGGGCCAAATATAGTATATGTCTGCAGCAAAACACTATTTGCTGGATATAATAGGGCCATTGAGACAGAAACTCAGTGACTGACTACATGGTCAGGACTTGCTTAAATAAAATCAAGAAAGCCAAATTCTCAACATGAAAAAGGGAGTAGTTCATGATGTCCTTTGCCTAGTTGAGGATCTATTTGGTTCCTGAGGAATGTTAGCCAGTTTTCTTCAGGGATGTGGTCTCTGAGGGGCGGCCCACACTAAGTAGATGATTTCATAACGATGCATACAAGGGAAGCAAGAAAAAGGACTCAGTGCATTTTTTTAAAAAAGTACATTAAATTGTGAGGGAAAAGCCTTGGGGGTAAGAAATTGAATGGAGGAAGCAGGGTTTTGATTAAAACATATATGCATATATCAAAAAGGAAGATAAACTTCATAATCCAATTTGATTTTCAACTTGTCATTTGATTTCAAAAGATTGTATCATACAAAATATTTTTCTCAGTTTTTACAATTCACAGTTCTCTATTCTTCAGCCACCATTTTTATGTATCTGAGTCAATTACCTTTTTCCTTTCTTCCTTCAAGTTCTGTTCTCTTCAGGATAATAGAATTGCTACCCAGATGCAAGATTAAGATTCAACATAAAGATTTTTATTTATTCTGAAATTGGTCACTCTAGATGCTGTATCTTTGCAGGAATGTTTGAAATAATATTTTAAGCAATATAACTTCTTGGCCCTTGGAACTCAAAATGTCACATCTACTAAAACAATAGACTTGCCGAATGATAGTAGGCTCAGAATCCTGAATGTTGATGTAATCTAAAAATTAATTAAATATTATTAATTTCTGTTCTATGGGACAAGAAAAAATGTTGTTCTTTGCAGCTGGGTCCTAATATACAGCTGAATATACACATATATTCTACTGTTTCTCTTAATGAATGCTTTATGTGTCATCCCCTGCTTTATCTTAAGGTCTCTGTTCAAAAGAAACTCTGCTGAAGAACTACTAACAGCAATAACTGGTAGGGTCAGAGGGACAATATCCGGGACCTTTGTTCCATGCTATCCCATCTGGAAACACTAGCATCACAATACTTAATGTGACTTGGTTTTAGATATTTTCTCACTTCCAAATGCACACAACTACCCATCATTTTTCTACCACCTTCACTGCCATCACAATTTTCCTTAGATTAGGAGCTCTAGAATCTACATTCATTTACTATTGCTTTCTGATGTGTGCCCAATATGCAAGAACTTTGCAGAGCATAAAGAAAACACAAATTTTACTGAGTTTCAGTGGAGAAATAGGGCAAAAGCAGAATTTCATTAAATATGTCAAAAATGCACAACTTTTAAGAGTTAAAAAATCCTGTATACAAAGGGAGGATGGATGCATGGGCGAATGCTACGCAGGGATGAAATCCCAAAAACGGTTTTATTGTGTTGTGTTTTTTTATTTTCAGATAGAAATAATCTGTTATTGAAACATGTTGAGAATTACAGTAGACACAAGAATTAGAGGAGGTTAGAGAGAGAAATTTCACATAATAGTACTCCTTCAGAAAAGTTTGTAGATTTCTCATTAAGAAATTTGATTTGAGCCATGTCTTTTTTTTTTTTTTTAAAGGAATAATATGCAAATGACTACGTTTAATGTTGGGGATAACTAACCAGGAAATTCTCAGTATTTCCTGAAGATAGGAGAAAACTGAAAGTAGAGGAAGGATCTGGAGGAAACTGTGACTATCTTGAAAATATTTCCTTAGTAAATTATTTAAACTATATAACTCTAGAAAGAAGCATAGCGTCTGTCCACAAGGAAAGTGAAGAACAATAATCTATGGAGTGAAAATGTCCACACGGCAAGCATGCTCAAGGGGTATCAACACAGGCATCATTTAGGGTGGGTGAGGAGAAGAGATGTGTGCCTACCATAGAAAAGATATTTGGGCCCCAAGTCCTTTGAAAGCCACTCAGCTCACACTGTGCTGCAGCTTCATCCTTTACCTACAAATAAACCTTACTGTAATGGAGTCTACTCAAGCACATTTATTGACCTCATTTAATGTCTGCATCGAAAGCAAGACCACTTGTATAGCTACTGATGGTAAAAGCCTCTTCTGAGAAAGTATTTGGTACTTCTTTTAAGTAACCAGCATATGCCCCTGAGCTTTATAGTTTCCCAGATGCCTGTGGGCATGTAATATCTACGTTTCTGAAATCTCTCTCAACTCATTTTGTGTAGAAAATAGCTTGGGCATAGGGTAGAAAAAGTTTGTAGAAGCATCAACACACCATTTTGCCTTGACTCCTGATTCTGTAAGGCTTTATTTGTGTTTATGCATGTAAAATGCATTTAATATAGAAGAACGCTTCTGTATTGATTGCATCAAAGTGCTGTGTGTAGTCTTTGCTAATGGACCTTCTCTCCATCTTCAGTGCTTTATGTGATCTTTGTACTTTTATATGGTAGGAAAAAAAGCATAGAAAATCCCCATGTTCCAGGTTTAACATACCATACCTTTAAAGTAACAAATATTGTCAGAAATGAGCTATATAAATAATACATTCAATGTAAGATGATGGAACAGCATCTGTCATTGTTTTTGTTTTGTTTTGTTTTGTTTTGTTTTTACTTTTATAGTACTGTAGAAGCATTTGTGTTGTGGCCTACTGAACTGAAAAACTTGTGATAAAGTATAAGTATTGTTACTATAAATATAAGATCCATTTTACTCCCAATAGTTTGGTTTTATAAATTGGGTGCTTAACACCCAAATTTATCTGCATTTTCTTAATCCAAGACATGATACTTTATTGTGGCTCATCTTAGAACTTACTATGGTACTGCAACAGGCACTATGTTTTGCCATCAGGTGATTAATAAAGAATAGTTACCTGTGATTTAATATATGATACGTACTCATACTGAAAAGAAAGCTCATTTCTTTTGGTGTTTTTCTCACAGCATTTGTTTCATTTTTATTATTAAATTTTTTATTAATCATTCCATTTCTTTACATCTCAAATGTTAATCCCCTTCGAGGTTACCCCTCCACAACTCCCGATCCCATCCAAAATCTCTTCCCCTCCCTTTTGCCTCTATGAGGGTGCTTCCAATGGGGATGACTTTAGCTGAAATGCATAGGGAAGGGGAGATAGAACCTGAAGAGACCCCCAGTAAAGGGAAGGGACCACCCACCCATCTCAAAATTTTTAACCCAGAAATGTTTCTGTCCAAATAAGAGACATGAACAAAAAATGGAGCAGAGACTGAAAGAAGGGCGATCTGGGATCAGCCCCACCTGGGATCCAACCTGTCTGCAGACACCAAACACCAACATGGTTGCTGTTGCCAAGAGGTGCTTACTGACAGGGACCTCTAACTATTGCCTGGGAGGTTCTGTGAGCACCTGACCAATGTAGATGCAGATTCTCAGATGCTCGCAGCCAACCATTGAACAGAGCTCGTGGACCCTGGTGGGGGAGCTGGCAGAAGAACTGGAGGAGCAGCATTTCTTTCAATGAATGCCACATTTAGTGATCTTCTTTCCTACAGAAGTGTCTTAGTCAGGGTTTCTATTCCTGCACAAAACATCTTGACCAAGAAACAAGTTGGGGATGAAAGGGTTTATTCAGCTTACACTTCCACATTGCTGTTCATCACCAAAGGAAGTCAGGACTGGAACTCAAGCAGGTCAGGAAGCAGGAGCTGATGCAGGGGCCATGGAGGGATGTTACTTACTGGCTTGCTTCCCCTGGCTTGTTCAGCTTGCTTTCTTATAGAACCCAGGACTAACAGCCCAGGGATGGCACCACCTACAATGGGCCCTCCCCCCTTGATTACTAATTGAGAAAATGTCTTACAGCTGGATCTCATGGAGGCATTTCCTGTAGGGAGGCACCTTTCTCTGTCATAACTCCAGCTTGTGTCAAGTCGACACAAAACCCACCAGTACAAATAGTAAAAGAGAACTTTACCAATAAAGCTTCCATCCATGACCCCACTGTCCACCGTGAATGTGATAACTATGGTTTACATATTACACTTAATAAAGCATGAAATTTAGAATGGGAAATTCAAATCTAGGACAGACTGAAAGGATGTATTTAATATCCTCAAGAATCAGCTGAAAGGTGTCACAAATGCAATCAATAACATAATTTTGTGAAAATGTAAAAAGATAAAGATTTTATGACTGAGCCAACAAGCAAAATACTGGATGTCAAGTTATTAAGTATTATCTAAGGAAATCAATACACAGCCCTTTATTTTTATTTCTATATTAACTAAATACTATGAGTGTGGTATCTGGATGGTCAGTAGATTGATGAGTAAATACAATATTAGACTATTTGTATTGTTCAATAGATTAGTGGTATAAAACCATTCTTTAGGGAGGGGATGGGGGGTATACAAAGAGGAGACTCAGAAAAGGGGAAACATTGGAAATGTATATAAAGTATCAAAAATAAAAAAGGAGAAAAAAAAAAGAATATGGTAATAAAAAAAAAAAACATTCTTTAAACTGTTCATGGTGTTAGAAAGATAGCTTAGTTGTTAAAAAAAATTTCCTTCTTTTCCAGATGATCAGAGTTCAGTTCCTAGAATCAATGCATACAACCACCTATAAATGTACACAACCATCTCAAAAAAAAATCTGACTCATCTGTAGAATCTGCATATTAATTGCCTTGGTTCAGAGAGAGAGAGAGACAGAGAAAGACAGAGACTAATAAGAAAAAATTTGCACATAATCTCCAAAATAATTTAAAAACCTACATAGTTTTCATATAATGTTGAACATCAAAACTAGAATTGCTATGTTTAATCACAGTTTTTGTGCACTACTTTACAGATGGATGCATCAAAGTTTAAAAGTTTTCTTAGAAAGATAATACTTGGATATAAGCTTAGAATTCAGCTTATATAAAACATTCTATCTTGGAGGGAAGACATGAGGTGCTCTAAAAGGAGGTTTCATAAGATGTCTCCTTACCCAAACTTACATAAACAATAATGACTACTGAGAAACACTCAGAGAGACTGAGCTACCTTAAGGAGACGCAGACTAATAACCAAGCTGCTTCAATGATAGACCATCCTAGGTTATCTGGAAAACAGAAATCAGCTTAGCCTCCTGGAAGCTAAGAAAAACTGGACTGCTTGGAAAAGACGTTCTCTAACCTGTGGGCCTGTTTTTAAGTTGTTCAGAGAGCTCTAAGTTTCCAGCCTTGGGGAAATCTCACTCAGGCTAGGGAAGTTTTTAGGTGATTCAGATGTCTTTCATTTATTCCTGCTCATTTAAGTAACTTTTCATTTGTTAAAACACAGTCCTAGAATGGAGTCCTGTGAAAATTCTGAGTGTTTGAGAGAAACCTCCAAGAAAACAAGAGTCTCATGATCTCAGTTTCTTCAAAACACAGAATTATTCCTTGAATGTGATTTTTGCTCCTCCCAGGCGTATCAGATCAGAGTGAGTTTACTTCTGCTGTTTTATTCATATGTATCTATAGAAAAAAACTATTTTGCTATATGCAGCTTTCCTGCCATAACATCTATGGCTTGTCCTTAACATTGACTATCTTACTAGTGTGATTCTTTTTAAGCCTCAGAATATAAATTGTCTGACACTCCAAATAACGTTGGCTATTGTGTGAGACTTTAGTCTGCCTTACTTTCAGACCCTCTTCTCACAGTTTCTCACTTCCAATTAGAGTGGTGAACACTCACCCATACTTCTAGAGTTAACTCCAATAAAGTCATTGCTTCAGCAAGATGGACTTTGGTGGTAATCTTACTGCCAGTCATTCCTTATCTGGGGTGAGTAAACGTTGGTTCAGGCCTTCCCAAAAAGATTACCATAAAAAATATGCTAACTTAAAACAATGCAATATGCTAAAGATAAACAATGTGATTATCCAGATTTAAAAGACTATTTGGATTTTTGCATTATATACGCTTATCTTTACTTTTAAGAAACATATTGTAAAAGAACTACAACTATCACTTCATTCTTAAATTTGACATGATTTTCTAAGTAACCTACATATTTCCAATATGCAATCTAAGTATATGCCAAGAAAATGGTGCCATGTGATAAGTAGTTTATACTCATACTTTCCATTTCTCTTTAAAAAAAATACGATTTCCATTGTAAGAATAGGAAGTTATGGTGACATTGTGTTAGGGAGCAACTTCAGAGAAGCTATATCTATAGGATCTCCAGCCTGACTACTGAAGCAAGTCCTGCACAGTGGTGACACTAATAGGCACGATAACATGAAAGGTGTACAGACCTTCAGGGCCTTGGCTGTACACAAAGAACTACAAGCAACTGGGGAATTCTGAGAGTGGGATAGATTGTCTTCCCCAGGAAAAGCTCCCCAAATGTCTATTTACTATCAAGAAGTCAGCTTTGAAATCATATACTTTCAGGGAAAATTATATGGACTGAGCATGCTGTATGATGGATTTAAGTGTACATCTACGTGTTGGTTAGTTTTATGTCAGTTGACATAAGCTAGGATCATTTGAAAAAATGAACTCAGTTGAGAAACTTCTCCACAAGATTTACCTTTTGGCAAACGTGTTATGTTTTCTTGATTGATGCTGATATTCCAGGAATAGCAGTGCTGTTTCTGGGTGGTATAAGAAGGTAGGCTCAGTAATCTATAAGCCTGTAACAAGCTATCCTCTACAGCCTATGCTACAGTTCCTGCCTTCAGGTGTGGGGCAGTGATCTATGTCAGGCAGTCTAATGCCCGGTTGAGCATAGGCTAGAAGCCCTGGGAGACTCGGTGAAAAATTACACGAACAGTGGAACCTACACAAGGGACCAGAATACATGCTTCTGGCCAACACTCCCGGGAGATTCCCATAGCAATCACGACCCCTGTATGGAGAGAGGCCTGGTGTGTGAAACTTGTGTAGAAAGCAACCCTGAGTCCTGGGCAAGGCAAATGAGGCAACAAATAGGGCCCTCAAACTGGCCAATGGAAAGTATCAACTACCAAGCCCTGTCTCCTCCTCTCAGAACTATAAATAGAGCACCTTGACCCGAGTAGCTCTCTCTCTCTCCCCTCCTTCTCCACCTGCCTACCCTGGGAGCACTGCCCACCATCCAGAATGAATAAAGATAAAAACTATTTTGGCGTTGGAGAACTTATGTCTAAGGAAGCTGTGACTCTTGGGTTCTCGAGGAGACCAGCTCTACGGCGAGTGAAGCGCTCTTAATGGCAGTGGGCACCGGCACCGCGGGAAGTGTGCTATGGTCAAGCCTTGGCACAGGGCGAGAGTACTCGTAGCTGGTCTCTATCCACGCTCCTTCCCTACACCGTGGCCAAGCAACTGGCTTGGGCACCGAGTCAGCTCAGTGGACGTTCCTGCATCGGGGACACTACGCTGCGACAAGGAGGGCCACTGCGGTGAGCCTTGAAGCCTAGGGCTTTCGGACCCAACACCGGAGCCAGGGGACCCGCCCGTGCCTGCGCTTCCCCCAGTGTGAGAGAGTACAGCATTCAGGTTCTTGTCTTTAGACCCTGTCTTGCTTTGACTCCTTAATGAACTGTTACCTAAGAAATGAATATGGAAGCAAACCCTTTCTTCCTCAAGTTGCTTTTGTTTATGGTGTTTCATTATAGCAAAAAAAAAACTAACTAAAAGAATTTAACAAGAATTAATGAAGATGAGTCCATGAAATTGAGAGAGTAAAGATAGGTACATGAGAGGGGTTGAAATAGAAGTAGATAGTTGTAGAAAAGAATGCTTAAAATCCCAAATACCACAGCAAGCCATCAGTACCCAGTTCTTTTCCAACACAATTTGGGGATAGGACTTTGCTATTGTTGGCATCCTTCATTCTGTAGATTAGCACTTTTAAAATTTAAGGCATTCAAATTTTCTCTCTGCTTTGTTACTTGCAATGATTACTTTTGTCTATTAGAAGCTGCTACATGGCAACACAGTCAACTACTGTTATTGAATTTGTATTTCTTATGATTTAGTTGCTTTCCTGCCACATGGACATGAA
The DNA here is from genome assembly GCA_028551405.1 of Uromys caudimaculatus. Taxonomy (NCBI): domain Eukaryota; kingdom Metazoa; phylum Chordata; class Mammalia; order Rodentia; family Muridae; genus Uromys; species Uromys caudimaculatus. Next base: position 43,783,293 of record CM052713.1, read on the forward strand.
GCTTCCCAGTTTACATAACTCCCATCTCAGCCTTGAGACCACTCATTCACACCGAGTTGGCTTGCTGTTAATGAAGAACTTCTACTTAGAAGACACATGAATACTCAGCTTGCATTACTCTTAGAGACACATGAAAGAGAGTAGACTATAAAAACTGTGTAGATTCAATCTTGCAAACACTTATTTAGCAGCAATGTAAATAAGCTCATAGTTAGGTCTGAGATTTCTACACACTTATGTTCTTATACTCATTTTTATATTCCCAGATCTTATCCAAACAGTATTTTTGTCCAAAGAAGTTTTATTGATCACTACAGCATACCTTACAGAAACAAAATACAAATGTTAATTATACAGTGCATTTTGTATTGAGTTATTATAAATGTATAATTATAACTAATATACAACCAACCAAAAAACATAAAGGCAAATTTTGACAAAAAAATAATTATGCAAAAAGAATGACTATACATTCATATACAAAAGATATAGACTAGTGTGGAACACTTTGTAGAATTTGATTAAATCTACTGGGAAAGTGCTCAGTTCAGTGCACCCTCAGGAGACAATGTGCTCTAGTATGTTTCGAAACGGCTTAGATTAATGTCTTTTTTTTTTTTTTTTTTTTTTGGTAAAGTGAGAAAAATAGTGTGAAAGTGCAAAAAGGGGAAACACAGAACTATTCCTCACAGAGTTTTGCTTTTACAGAGTTATATATCAATGTAGAAGCAAGATAAAATATCAAAGTGTGAGCTTATTCCCTTAAACTCTCTATCAATCCATATATCCCCAAAGAATACATCTCCTCAGAGCTATGCAAAATATAGTGTTTATACTAGTGATCAAGAATGCAAATGTTGTCAAATAGAATTGATATATATAAAATTAACAGATTTGTAAACTAATATTGCAAATTGTGGTAAGAAAAAATACCAGAAATGAAAGCTATCTTGCTACCTCATTTTCTAAGATGTTTTAAAAATAGTGCTGATATCTTTCTTTCAGAGAAGTTCTGATTGTTTCATCAATTCATATGTGTGTATGAATATATATTTTTAACAGAAGATTTATGACTATTATAAATTTTTATTCTTTGACTGTTTCATAAAACATGCTCTGATTATATTCATCCGATCTCCCAATCTTCTCTGATTTATTCCCCCTTTTCTACCTACCCAAATTTGCATCCTTTGCTTGTTTGTCTTAATACTTTAATACAAATTTGTGCTGCCAAACATTCTTGGATGGGTGTTTGGCCACTAGACAATTGTTGAGTTACCATGAGCTATAGTTTTAGAGAAAGCTGTCCTCCTTCTCCTTGCAGGGAATAATTATCTGGTTTTGTCTGACTTAAGGTAAAGTTGTTTCTCCAATTCCTTTAATTATGCAGGATTTGTTTGGTCTAGCACAAGTTTTATATATGCTGTCATACTGCTGTGAGCTCATAGGACGACTGCCATTCTGTATACAGAATATAACATATGTTAAATGACAGGGATCTTGTGACACAAGAGATAGCAAGAAGTATTCATATTCTTATATGTTTCATTTATTTATAGTTTTATAGGAAGGATAGAGCAGAAGATGAGAATGTGGTATCACACTGTTAAGCCTATACATTACAGCAGAATTACAAAAATGCCTGCCTTTTACCTTGACATTACACAGTGAATTTAAAATTGCTCCTAGAGTGGACTTTTAGCATCTAGCCTGAACAGTTTCCAGTGACCCCTTAGTAAATCATAGTTATTAAACCCTGTGATTTAATTTATTCTAGATAAAACGATTCTAGTAAAATCAGTGATAGTAAGTTTGATAAAATAACCTAAAATAAATGTTATTAATTATCCCCCCTCTCTCTTTATCCTCTCCCCCTCTCTTCTCTCTCTCCTTACATCACACTCATGTGTGTGATTGTGTGTCTTTTCCATCTTTCCTTATATATTTAAAAAAATCTATGAAATATATGATCAACTATGCTAGATAGGAAAGAAACTATTATTTTGTAGGTGTTCCCTAAGCAAAATAGTAATGATAATAAAACATGGGATTTGCTTTGATTACCAACTGTTATAACATTTCTGTAAATTTTCCTTGATTGTTTTTTTATAAGAATACTGTGAAATGTGATGTTTTAATGGATTATATGTCTCCCCAGACTTCTGACATTCTAAAAGATAAACCCATAGCTATGATGAATCATTTCAAGAGGCTTTTAGGAAGAATGAATCTTTTTTTTTAAATTGGTTATTTTGTTTATTTACATTTCAAATGTTACCCCCTCCTGGTTTGTTCCTAAAAACCCTCCACTCCAACCCTTACCCCTGACATGGGAAGAGTGTTCCCCTTCCCACCCACCCACTTCTGCCCCACCACCCTATCATTCCCCTATGCTGGGGCATCAAGTCTTCACAGGACCCAGGGCTTCCCCTCTCATTGATGCCAGACAAGGCCACCCTCTGCTACATATGCAGCTGGAACCATGGGTCCCTCCATGTGTATTCTTTGGTTGGTGATTTACTCCCTGGGAGCTCTGGGGGGGGGGGTCTGGTTGGTTGATATTGTTGTTCTTCCTATGGGGTTGCAAACCACTTCAGCTCCTTCAGTCCTTCTCCCAATTCCTCCATTGAGGTTCCCATGCTCAGTGAGATGGTTGGCTGCAAGCATCCATATCTGCATCAGTAAGGCTCTGACAAAGCCTCTCAGGAGATATCTATATCAGATTTTTGTCAGTAAGCACTTCTTGGCATCAGCAAGTGTCTGGGTTTGGTGGCTTCAGATGGGATGGACCCTCAGGTGGGGCAGTCCCTGGACAGCCCCTCACTCAGTCTCTGCTCTCCACTCCTTGTCTCTGCATTTCCTTTAGACAGGAGCAATTTTGGGTTAAAATTTTGTGACAGGTGGGTGGCCCCATCCCTCAACCATGGATCATGCCTAATGTCATCCCTTTTTGGGTCCTAGGAGCCTCTTGCTTTCCTGGTGGCTACCCCCCATTCCCCATCCATCAACTCACTTCTTCATAAGGTTAGAATGAGCAATTCTCAAATTCGTTTGGAATAACAAAAAACCCAGGATAATGAAAATTATTCTCAACAATAAAAGAACTTCTGGGGGAATCACCATCTCTGACCTCAAACTATACTATAGGGTAATAGTGATAAAAACTGCATGGTATTGGTACAGACAGGCAAGTAGATCAATGCAACAGACCTTGAAGACCCAGAAATGAACCCACATACATATGGTCACTTGATCTTTAACCAAGAAGCTAAAACCATCCAGTGGAAAAAAGACAGCATTTTCAACAAATGGTGCTAGTTCAACCGGTGATCAGCATCAATCCATTCATTTCTTTTTTTAATTGGATATTTTATATATTTACATTTCAAATTGTGTCCCTTCTCAGTTTCCACTCCAGAACGTCCCCTCCTATCTCCTGCTTCTATGAGGATGATCCCCCTCGCACCCACCCACTCCCACCTTACTGCCCTGGCATTCCCCTATACTTAGGAATCAAGCCTTCACAGGACCAAGAGCTTCTCCTGCTATTGATACCAGACAATGTCATCTTCTGCTACATATGCAGCTGGAGCCATGGGTCCTTTCATGTGTATTCTTTGGTTGGTGGTTTAGTCCCTGGGAGCTCTGGGGGGTCTGGTTGGTTGATATTGTTGTTCTTCCTGTGGGATTGCAAACCAGGATCCAACAGGGATGAGATTAGCTAAAATAACCAACAAAGGGGAGGGAGAACCTGTAGAGACCATATCCAGAGGTTAAGCAAGGCCCCCGGTTGGGGGAATAGAGCCACCCACTCATCTCTAAATTCTTAACCCAGAAGGGCTCTGGTCTAAAGGAAATACAGGGACAAAGAGTGGAGCAGAGACTGAAGGAAAGGCTATCCAGAGACTGCTCTATCTGGAGATCCATCCCATATACAGACACCAAACATAGACACTATTGCAGATGCCAAGAAGTGCTTGCTGACAGGAGTCTGTAGCTGCTATAGCTGTCTCCTGAGAGGTTCTGCCAGAGCCTGACAAATAGAGGTGGATGCTTTGCAATTGGACTTAGCACAGGGTCCCCAATGGAGGAGTTAGAGAAAGGACTGAAATTGATCCATTCTTATCTCCTTGTACATAGCTCAAGTCCAAGTGGATCAAGGACCTTCACATAAAACCAGATGTGCTGAATCAAATAGAAAAGAAAGTGGTGAAGAGCCTCAAATACTTGGGCACAGGGGAATATTTCCTTATGCTCTATGATCAATAATCGATAAATGAAACCTCATAAAATTGAAAACCTTCTGTAAGGCAAAGGATATTGTCAGTAAGACAAAATGGCAACACATAGATTGGGGAAAGATCTTTACTAACCCTAAGAATGAATCTTAATAATCTTTAAAAATAAGCACAATGTGCATTTCTCATTACTAAATAAAGTTTCCAGTTTTAGCAATGGGTATATCTTATCAAGTTGTTGATCAAAGGAATCCCATGGGAACCCCTAAACAATCAAGTCTGTGTAAAGACTACTGGTTGCTCTCAGCAAACTGATGACTAAGTTCGATTACTGAAAACAAAACCCACACACCTCATTGAACATGGAAATATCAAGATGTCCACTACCTAGCACCTTCACTCCTGCTTACTAGTGTTCCCAATACTGGAAGGCATTGATTGTGCACTTTACCAAAGGAGAAAGGTATAACCCAATTATAAACCCCTGAACTAACAATGGTGGCCTGCCTGCAAGATGTGCTAGTGCAACAGTGGTTTGTGGGACTAACCAATCAATATCTGTTTGGATATAAGGCCCACTCCATGAGATGAAACCAATCCTCAATACAGCCCAGGTGGCCAAGAACCTAAGACTACACAGGCCTCAAGTATAGAAGAAAAGTAAATGCTGCTATTTTGGTAAATGGTTATAGCAAGAAGATGACTCCTAAAGACATTCTATAATACTCATAGATCAGTGTCTTGCTTGGGCATTCTCAGAGAAGCTTCTTCCTGAGGTAGATAGGAATAAATACTGAGGTCTACAGTTAGCAAATGCGCAGAGAATAAGACACCTTGGAACACTCAGTCCTAAAGAGATGTCCTCTTTGATTCCTTCCCACCACTGCTCATGGAATCACCCCAGAGGAAAGAAGGAGGAAAGATTGTAAGAGCTAGAGGGGATAAAGAACACCATGAAAATAAAACCTTCTAAAGACAGCAGGACAGATGCACACATGAACTCACAGGCTCTGTGGCAGCATGCAATGTCTGAGCTAGACTGAGACCCAATGTTAAAAGTATATATGAACACAAGCCTAATTCCCTAACCCAGAAGCTCTGTACACTTGATAATCACTCACAAATGAAAATTCAGTTCTGAGTTGGTGTTCTCAAATAAACTGCACTTAAGGCCATGCCTCCAGCCAAACCACAGATGTCTGACACAAGCTGAAGTCAAAGGGTATTGTTGTTGTTGTTGTTTGTTTGTTTAGTTATTTTTGTCTCATAAGGTTTTTCCTTTTCTTTCTTTTTCTCTTACTTTGAAGGTCTTCTACTTATATAACTTCTGGTTTTACATTTACAGGAAATTTCTGTGTGTGCCAATGTGTGTTTCTGTGTCTATATGTGTTTCTTATTCTTTTCCTTTGTTTTTTGTTTTTCTGTTGAATTGTTTGTTTTTTTCTGTTCAGGTTTGCTTATTTTTATTTTATCATTTTTTTAACATGTCTGTTTATTTTCTATAGAGAGTGAACAAGAAAGGGTATGGGTTCAGTAGGATGGGGATACGGGGAGGATCTGAGAGGAGTTGGGGGAGAGGGAACTGTAATTGGAATATATTATATGGAAATATCTATTTTTAATAAGAAAAAGGAAAATGAGTCTATTTTAAACAAACAGAAATATCTAAAATATTCTGCCTTTCAATTCCATTGAGTCAAACTCAGAACATATATAAGCAAGTTCTTATAAAGTTTCCCATACATGCTGTAGATTGTGCCAAGAGTAATTCTGTATTTATTTTTCTTAGATATAGTCTCCGACAGAGCATTAGCTCACATAAAGTATCATATGTTTGTCTCTGTTTGCCTCTGTCTATTCAGAAGAATGCACTGTGTACGTGGAGGTTATTCATGTTCTTCCTCTCTCACTTTTTCAGCTGAGTAGTTTTCAGCCCAGATTTTCATTGGATAAATCAAATTAGTGTTCAGCTAGATCATAGTCTATGAATAGATTTATTTTTAAAAATTAGATGTGTCAATATAAATAAAAAATAAAAATGGTTTTCTTTACTTGCTTTGCCTTCTAATAGGCTCGTGACCAAAATAGTAATTATCAGTAGCAGATGGACCTATATGAAAGCATAAAATTGGTGTTATGTCTGTGTTGTGCCTATATATAGTCTCTTTCATTTTGTTTCAAGTAGGTCATGATGTGGAAAATTTCATCTTGATGTCTCAAAGTAAAAATTAATTTATCACCTTACATTAAAGAATAATTGCAAGTCAAATATCTGAGAAAGTCTAACTGTAATTTATGGCATATAGGTTCTGAGGGTAAGTCTCCTTAGATACCATCTTTCATTACATCAGATTATTCAATAAACATCAACAAATTTCTATATTATTCCCACAACATAATATATGTAACTATTTCTCACTTTTAAAAAAGATAAGCATTAATAATCAAAGACAACTTATATATTAATTAGAACCTGGTGTTTATTCCTCATTACTTTCTATTTTCAATTTTATCAAACCTACACATTGAAAAAGAAAATCAAAGTCAATCGGAATGCATCAGTTTAATAAAATAAAATGAGCAACAGTGTCTCAGATGAAGGAGGCATCTAACTCCATGGTTTCAGTTGTTCTTTTTATCATAAAAAAATAATACCCTCTCCAGTGATAATAACAACCATCAAATCAAACAATATACAAGTAGCAACAAAAAAATCTTGTGAATATATATTTCAATTAATCCATGAGGGAAAACTATGAGATGTGTCAATATAAATCAATATCAATTTTGGTCAATATTTCTAAGCAAAATAAATATTTGAAATAAAATGTAGAATAGGAATATAGAGACAACATAAAATTGAGGTTTTTATTAGTTATCATTTAGTATATTTAGTAAGTAAAAGTATTGGAGAACGATTTTAAGAAATCACCACTGCTTCTTTTGGGAAAAATAAATAAAATGGCTAGTCACCTCTGAATTGTAAGGCAGGGTTTATATACTTGGAGAAAATAAAGGCATATATGAATGTCCACTTTTGGTAGCATTTTTGTGAATAATTTTATTCATTCTTTTCTCATACCTTATATCCCTATTGCAGTTTGCTGTCCCTCCACTCCTCCAAGCTTCCCCCCCTCATATCCCCTCTCCCCTACACCCATTCCTCCTCATTTCCTTTCAGAAAAGAACAGACCTACCAGGAATATGTACCAAACATGGCATGACAAGTTACAATAAGACTAGGCTTATATCAAGGCTGGATGAAGCAAACCATTAGGAAGAAAAGAGTCCCAACAGCATGTAAAAAAGTCAGAGATAGCCGGGCAGTGGTGGCGCATGCCTTTAATCCCAGCACTTGGGAGGCAGAGGCAGGCAGATTTCTGAGTTCGAGGCCAGCCTGGTCTACAGATGAGTTCCAGGACAGCCAGGGCTACACAGAGAAACCCTGTCTCGAAACCCCCCCCCCCAAAAAAAAAGTCAGAGATAACTCTAAGTCTCGCTGTTAATTTGCGCACAGAACAACAAGCTAACAATTAGAATATATATGTAGAGGTCCTAGGGACCTAGCTCAGACCTATACAGGGTCTGTGATTGTTGCTTCAGTTCCTGCTTAGTTGATTCATTGGACTTCATGCTCTTGATGTCTTTAACCCCTTCTGCCTCTAACAAGCTACCCCAGTCCTTACTCAGGATTCTCTGAGCTCCACCTAATGTTTGGCTGTGGGTCTCTGAATCTGCTCCTCTCAGGTACTGGATGAAGTCTCTCTGATAACAATTGTGCTAGGAACTAATCTATGAGTACAGTAGACTATTATTAGGAATCATTTCACTGACATTTTTATATAATTGTTAATTGTCTTTTAAAGAAAAATTATTAATCATCTTAATTAACTAATTAAGATGATTAAGTTAATTAAGATAGTATATCTGGAATATGCTAAAATCCTAAACATGCTTCTCTAACTACAATGTTGATCTATGTTCTCTTTAATAACCTCTACTTTCATACTTATGTTTTGTAATGTATGTTAGAAGTGATTTTTAAAAAAATAAATGTAATAACAAAATGAATGTCAAGAAGCCAGTCATGGTGGCACATACCTTCAATATCAGAACTCAGGAAACAGGGGCTGGTGGATCTCTGAGAGTTTTGTGTCAGTTTGCTCTTCAAAGTAAGTTCTAGGAAGCTATAGCTATAGACTTAGATGATGTCTCAAGAAAACGGAGTAGTAGGCTGGGGTTGAGGATAATTCCACTGGTAAATGTTTGGCGGTACACACAGAGTCTTGGATTCCATCTTTAGGATTCTAAAAACCCATAACTTGTGCTTAACTTCAAATGACACCCACCAACTTTTTAGCTGTGTAGTTTAAAGCAAGTTGTTTAACCTCTCTACTTTTCCATGTCCACAATTTAAGGAGTTTCAGTCCAAGGCCAGCTAATTGTATATTCTATTAATTTTGGCCTGAGTGAAAATAGGGGAGCATGGGGCAGAGGAGGCTGTTCCCCTCATGGTAGTCCTATAGCTCTGTGCAAGAGTAGAGCAAGGTGACCATGAAAAACAGCCCCTGGACATGGTGAGTCTTCTACATGTGGATAGGTGGTAGGGGTGGCATCAATGCCAACATGTTGGTGACTACAATTTCTTTTTTTTTAGTTATTTTTTCAAAAATAGTTACATTCTGTGAATGTAAATGTCATACTGGTTTCTTGCTATGGGACAATTCCCAGCACAGATGCATAAACATCTGTTTACCCAGACAGGGCCCAGATAATAGATCAAGGAAATATTTCCACAACATCTAGGTTAATATGCACCTATGAGTTTATTGGGTTGCTTATAGAAACATAGGTGAGTGGTGATATATATTTACCTGGATGACTCAAGTTCAACTGCATTATGGGAGAGAACACCTGAGCACAGGTGACTACTCAGGAGAGTTACATTTCTGGAGCTGGCAGTACTAGTTTGCAGATAGATAGCCTCCTTCGGGAGTCTCTTCCCAGGAGCTGTTACTGTTTGTAATAACATTGAGGTTAGACCTTGTGAATCTTGTAAATTTCAGGGGCTTCCTAATACTTGTTTTATTAATATCCAGAGTATTAGAGATCTTCCAAAATTCCAAAAAAGAGAATGCCCAAAATTGAAAGAAATCCCTCCATATAAATATAGATTGTATTAATTTAAACAGAGAGAGAGAGAGAGAAAGAGAGAGAGAGAGGGAGAGAGAGAGAGAGAGAGATGCTATAAGTCTGGCTTAGCAATTCAGAGCTCTTGTTATTCTTCTAGAGGACCCAGATTTGATTCCTAGCACCCATATGGTACTCCTAACTATCTGCAACTACTAATATTCTAGTATATTCTCTTCCATGTATACTTACTTGCTTAGGCCATCATGAAGATGGGATTACCTCAAGGTTAAAACTATCCCCATAATTCTCATAGGGAAAATTTAATAGAAATACATGAAACTAACATATATCCCCAAATTGGTATAATTAACATTTAAATATCTAAAGGAAAAATTACAAATGTGAGCTTCCATTCAATGAATATCATTCAGATAGAAAGATAGAGATAGATAGATAGATAGATAGATAGATAGATAGATAGATAGATAGATTGATTGATAGGCAGACAGATGGACAGAGAGACAGATAAACAGGTAGTTACATTTTAGTTTTATTTAAGGAGATGAAATTTCAATGAGTATCATAGGTGTATAAGGAAAATCCTACCAAAATAAAAAATAACAAAATTTTTACTGGAAGCAGGGAAATAGGACAATGAAAGGTTAATGTGATGACCATTTTCTGAGTGACGGTTTATGAGAGCATCCTCAGCCTCTTATGATTTACAAGAAGTACCTGTCATTACAGCCAAAAGGGCTGCCACTTTTTAAATTATATATCTCTAATAGCCATTGTGGTTATAGTGTGCAAAATGCATATTTCGTCTACATCAAGACTCCTTATTAGTGGTACAGCCATCTTATCTATTCCTATCCTATAAATTTATTTAATTTCAAATGTAAATACTCAGTTGTCAATTTTATTATGTAACAAAACATTTTAATATTGCACTGAAATTTTAAATATGTTTCACAACTCTTTGAAGTACTCCCTATGGATAGCATGCAGAAACCCAAATGTTTTGAGGTCACATGATTTCAAATATTCATGGCATGATACAATTTTTAAAGGATAAAACACATGAAACCAGAGGTGCATTAAGTAAATCATAAGGATTTTGCATGGTACTGTGTAATGACTTGGCTGAACCTGCTGTGAGTACTTAGTGATTAAGCCATTCTCCGCTCGATGCCAAGAACAAGGGGACGTCACTCGGCTGGACTTCCAATCCTTGGCCAAGGCCCTTTACAAACACAGTAAGAAATTAAAAGCTCTGCTGATTGGATTATTAAAATGTATAATGGTCAAAATGAACTACAAAATGAAAGTGTTTAATAAATCCTTAGTTTTCTTTTATGAAATTTTTCAAAGTATTAGGATCTGTTTTTAAAAAATTATTTTATATAGCTATAATTCCTATCATTTTTATGTTTTCTTGGCATTTTTTCCCACAAAAGGGCAATAGTGATTTATCTAACATTTCATTGATTGGTTCAAATGTTTCATGAGTTTTCATTGATATGCTTTCACTTATAACACAAAAGCAAGAAACAAAAGGGAACAACAACAGAATTATCTACACTGCTGAACAGCTTGGACAACCTGGTAATTGGAACACTTGAACTATACACACACACACACACACACACACACACACACACACACACACACGCTTTACAGTTAATTTTTCAAAACTCAGACTGAAACATTATCTTTTTCATCAATCTTTGAGGTGAAAAGAACATGGAGTAAAATTAACCTAAGTAGGTCACCACTGCTTTGGTTTCCTAAGGGCAGATGCTTATTCCCAAGGTAACAAGAGTGCTCTCTGCTGTAAATGCAGGGTACTGTTCCCACTTTGAAACATCTTGGGGATCATCAGATTTTCAGTTTTACTCTAGATAGTGTCACATTCTACCACCCTAAATAAGTCCATTTCTCATGAAAAAGAACAGTTTACTAATAGCAAACAACAAGATGTAGCTGTAATTCATTGCAGGATTTTATTATAATTATTCTCACAAAATTTCTGTGGAACAAAGAATATGGTATCTCTTCTTTAGAGAAGGTGCATGGCTTGCTTTGAACACAATTATTTAAAAAAGTTGTACCACATGGGGCTCTAGAGCTGAAAGAAGTGGGCACAAGCCCCATCCTTAACCTAGAAGCTATCTCCAATGGATAATCATGTATAAATAAAAATTTAATTTTATCTAAAGGAGTCTCAGTTGCAAATGAAAAATAAGTTTTTCTATAAGAGAGTCTCAGCGTGGAAATAAACTGCTCTTAAGGGTAGACCATATGCAAATGGCCAACCAAAAATGAACTCAACAGCATCTTTAGAGATTTGTTATTTCACAATGTTATGTCAGGGTCTTTTTTCTTAATTTTTATTTTATCTTTTAATTTTTTCCTCTCTTTTAACTCTACAATACTTTGCATATATACTATGGCTTCCAGTTTAGTGTTTTTCTGGGATTCTAAGTGTGTAAACAAGTGGTTCTCTGCATCTATATTTGTTTATTGTACTTTTATAGACAGTCTTTTTCCTTCAGTTTGCTCTCTCCTGTTCCAATGTGTTTGTTCCTATTTTATCTTATTTTATTATTATCCCTTAGAAGCCATTTTGTTTTCTCATGAAAGATAGGAAGGTGATAGATCTGGATCGGAGATGAGGTAGTGAGGAGCTGAGAGGCATAGAGGGAGAGTAAATCATAAATAAGAAACATTATATGAAAAAAATCTATTTTCAATAAAAGAAGATAGAAGTCCAACAATAATTGAATGGCTGGCCAGCACTTTAACATCTGGATCACTTCTTTCACTGACATCTTTATCAGGATTTTCAGACACTAAGTCACCAAAGCTCTTTCTTAGAAGTAACCATCATAAATCATAAGACTAAATCTCACTGATCAGTTAATGGGCATATCTATGGGTTAAAATAGGTGACATCTCTGTGACCCTGTCCCTCCCACAGGGCCTTTCCCTACTCAAATTCCCTGTTCCCCTTCCCAGCTTCCTTCATCCTGTATCTGTTACATGATGCCAATGTCTCCCTGTCCTGTTAGAGCTCAAGTGACTATGATGATCTCTATTTTTTTCCCCCATGAGCAATTCATAAATTTCACAAATTATCATATCATGAAAGACCTCTTTACAGGTTAGCAGAGAAATGTGAGTCTCTCAATATTCATAGAGGGCTAGCTGAATGCAAAGAGTCTGGAGAAAACTTAACACAGAAGAACCCAGAGACATCCATGATCCAAAAACTGACTTTGTGTGTGGAAGAGGAAAGAGCTTGGCTGCTAGAGCTGGGACTGGGGAAGATGATGCCCACTGACAAGAGCAGCTTCCAGAGAGGAAACCGATGGATTTTATAACATCTGCCAATGTCCAGGCTAGAAGACCATGGTGATCTGTAAGTCACCTTGGCATGGAGGGAATATCATACTTCCATCCACTTACCTGTAAACAAAATTGAAACTGCTTTCCACATTTTAAAAGGAAAAAAGAACAATTCTTAAAGTGAAATAGGTCTAATATGAGCTTAGCCTTCCCTGGTACCCTATCTATGTATCAGATCCTAAGCATATGTATTAAGGATTAAGCCTAGTTTGAAAAGCACTATAATTCTTTGGTGCCTTATTTTATGAAGTTTATTTGAGAGTTTTCAAATGATTTCAATCAGTTAACTGTATTGATTAAAGCACTGATATACCAATGGTGACTCCTTGAGAAACCTATCAATGCTACCTAGCAAAAAAGGAGTATAAATAAATTTTTAAAAGAAACATAGAGGTACTTTGAAGGTCAAACTCTTTCAAATTCATTACATGATCAGGTATCTTTCACAAAAATGCCATTTGCCTGCTACAGTTGAACTATCCTGTAAATCTAAACTCTACTTAATTTTCTTTTGGTTGTTGTTTTTTTCCTCTTCTAAATTTGCACAAAACTATTATTTATTACCAAAAATTAAACATGAGATATTACAATGGTAATAAAACCGTCATGTAGAATTTGCCTATGTACTTTTAAATGATATTAAAAGTGAGCTGTAAACTGGACCGCATAAAAGAAAACTGTCCACAACTATTGATCTTCTCTAAATAAGAATGCTTTGCTGTTAATGTAGTAAGAAGGCTTGCCACAGGTGTGTGGACAGCTCATTAACCTATGATGAAGTGGTCAATTTTTAGACAATCAGAAAATGAGTATACTATATATTTTCTTATCTTTGAAGTCTACAGAATACTACTACAAGGCTTATTATAAATAGTGAGGTTAAAATTTGACCTTGATTGTTAATTCAATTCATACTAAGAATGTAATTTTAAATATGTGTCTGAAGAATTCAACAAATATAGTGACAAACACACTACAATGTTCTAATAAATATTGCAATCATATAAAAGGAACCAAAAGAAACATCAGTTTTCCATTTTCATTTCTCTGTATGTAGCTCAAACCTGGTCAAAGAATGATAGTTTCCAAAAAGCAGAAGAGTTGATTTAAAAGAGTGGTGCAACCCCATAGGAAGAAGAACAATATCAACCAACCCCTAGAGCTCCCAGGGACTAAACCACCAACCAAGAGTACACATGGAGCAACCCATGGCTCTAGCCACATATGTAGCAGAGGATAGCCCTATCTGGCATCAGTGGGAGGAGAAGCCCTTGGTTCAATGAAGACTCAATTCCCCAGTGGAGGGGAATGCAAGGATGGGGAGACATGAGTGGGTGGGTAGGGGAACACCTTCATAGAATCAGGGGACAGGGGACAGGGGTATGGGATAGGGGGTTTCTGGAGGGGAAAGCAGGAAAGAGAATAATAAAATGTAAATAAATAAAATAACCAATAAAAAAGAAAAGAAGGGAACCAATATTTTGCCCTCTTAGAAATTAATGAAGCAGCTTTTAAGTGATCAAACACTCTAGATGTATATATAATATCACATACATATAAAATTATATAAAATTACATATACAATTCACTCTGCAATGAAAATTATTTTGAACTGGGCAGTGGTGGCACACGCCTTTAATCCCAGCACTTGGGAGGCAGAGGTAGGCAGATTCTGAGTTCGAGGCCAACCTGGTCTACAGAGTGAGTTCCAGGACAACCAGGGCTATACAGAGAAACCCTGTTTTGAAAAACCAAAAAAAGAAAAAAAGAAAGAAAGAAATGAGGAAAGAAAGAAAGAAAGAAAAAAAAAAGAAAATTATTTTGAAGAATATTCAGTGTGTCCAGTTTTAAATAAAATAATAACTTGTGTACTTCAAGCAAGTAAAGCAAATACCAAACAATTTTTTCAATAGTACAGCCATACTTGCATGATTTAACGCTGTTCAAACATTAATCAAATAGTGCTATTACATATGGTAATTCTCATTTGGGATTCTTGTGATGTTTCCCAGTGAAATATGACCTCATTGTAACACTTAAGATTTTATACTTCTGCTTGAATTGCATATACCCACTTTAATCAATGTGATTTGATTGCAAATATTACATTACAATTATGATTATCTTCAGTCATATTTATATATATCATAGTTTTATCCTGCACTATACTATAGCACTATGATGACGGTGACTTGTAGCTCCTCTTCTGGCATTCTGGAAATCCTGGCTCTATATTTAGAATCAGGATAGGGTTTGCTCTCTTCTTTTACCTCTTTGACTCTCTTGAGTTTGCTAATTCCTGTTTTTCCCAAAAGAAATCTCTTTCTCCTCCTTCTTCCCCCTGTCCCCGTCACACCCTCTCTCTTTTTGGTGTTATGAATAAACTCTTCACTACCCATAGGAAAGCATAGTTCTTGTTACTGAGAATATCTCTAGTCGTGCCTTACACAGAAACATTTATTTAACCAATATATCTCACTCGCTCTTCCTTCTGAGTCACATGCCAGGAAAACTAAAGGAGATGCCCTGTGTTTCAGCCATATTCTACCTGTATCGACACACATGGAACCAGAGTCTCACATATTCCCATGTCACCATCAAATTAGATAAAAATACACTTGGGAAAACATTGATATTGCCATGCCAAATTTATCACATTTATTCTTTCATAGACTATTTTCTGCCTCAACTTCCTTTTTTCCTGTGCAGACTTCTCTTTATTGTATAATGTTGTTGCTTTTATCTAGAGGTGAAATGAGTTTTGATTCTCTAAAACCTACATTTATTCATGTGACTTGTTTGGTTTACTGGTCCATTGATTTTCATATAAACCTATACTGCAACAAAATCACAAAATGTCAATTTGCATTGCATCTTGCCATCCCTCTCTGTTTCAAGATTTCAATGAGGTTAAAGATCTACGCTGATCACACCTTTTTGTTAAAAATATTGTGAAGAGAAATCAAAGTATATTATGTATATAATCAACAATTCTCATTTTAATCATATGTTCTAAATAAGTGTTTGGATATGACTATAAGAATTAATATAAACTTTGTTCATCACAGTAAATATACAAATTATAATAAACCATAAATAGACTTGATATATATGTTGTTCATATACTGTATTATATATAATTTTTAAGCTACCAATTTATTTGGCTTTAATAAAAATGCTATTCAATAAAAAGGAAAACTTGCACATTCTCTTATTTGGGATTTGGAAACATTTTATTGAAGTCCACATTCTAAGACATATATATGTGTTAACACTATTTTTTAAGGAATAGCCTTTGGCGCACTTTGGGAAGAACATAAAAATCAACATTGTATAATAGGAATAAGCTGATCTGTGATGGAAGACCTGGTGGTAGATGTAGAATGACTTTCAAGAAATCCAGAGGAGCTCATCTGTATTTTATCCTCTAAAGTCAAATACGTACAGGATGCTCTGTAATTTAGACTAGCTCTGGAACCATGTCTTCGGCTGAGGTTATGCTTGTTGTACAATATCACCTAATAGGACCATCTACAGGCCATGTTCTCAGTAGTTTGGAAAGGTTTTCTTTCAAGTGGGACAGAATGACTTGCACCTTGCTGTGCCCATCAGTTGTCTCTCAGCTGCTTTACGTTAGCAATCCTCAGAACTCAGAAAAAACCTCAGAATGAAAGGTCTCACTCAGATTTTATGTGAATTTTAAAGCTATGTTATGATAATTTACGTTTTCTGTAAGAACTTTAGAGCCTGCCACAGTTTAAAAGTCATAAGATCAGAATGGACCTTTAACTTCTATAGTCCATGGGAAAAGTGAGCGATGAGATCTTACTCATTTTAAAGCTACTTTCATAGGCTTATATCTTTTGGGCTCATGATAATATATGAATAATTTTTATTCATTTTATTACTCCTGCATAGACTAGGATGATAATAAAGATCTCAGCTATACTAAAGTCCTAAAATTTGATTATTTGTGACTACACATATTTAAGTGTCAAAACCAAAACAAAGACAGAAAACTTTTGGTTTCTGATGCAATGTGTAAAGCTCCACAATTTTATCTTTCCTCTGCTTATGATAGGGCATGATTAGGAAACAGTACAAAAAACAATATCTATTCACAGAGAATGGAAGTCGTAAAGCATGCATACTACTGCCCTGAATCTAGAGAATAGCATATACCTAGAGAAATAAAACTTCTGAGATTTGCTCAACTGGAAGAGAGGCCACTGGGATCCATGAGCTGGAAAGAAAGCCTACATAAGCACTGTATAAATTGCTACAGGGAGTGTTGAAAGCTGGGTACTTTAGAATTTTGAGGGGCTGTTGTTACACCATCCATATTTACATAGATGGTAACTTTAAGAATGCACTGAGACCTGGAAAGGGGAAAACATTTGAAATGTAAATAAAGTAAATATCCAATAAAATTTTAATTAATTAATTAAAAAGAACCCACTGTGATTAAATAGTCAGAATCTAATCAATACCTGTTTCTGGGATTCCAGAAAGAAAAAAATAGCCACCTAGAATCACAACCAGACTCAACTCCTGATGAACACCTGGAAATCTGGGGCCTATCCCTAAGCACTACCATCAAGCCTAATCCCAACTAGAAAAAAATTCTACTCATGCTCCAACATTCCTGCTTACATTAAGAGGACCAAAGACAACAAGATCAAGAGAAGATAGAGTTTGAAGAAAATACATTAAGGAAACCTTACCATGAATATGCTAGTTATTATGTGGGAAAGCAGGGATAGAAACAGAGAAAAACCATACCCTGAGAGGCAAACTTACTGGGACTAAGATTACGAAGGGTTAACAACAGAATCTACTCTGGATGCTTTATCAAATCATCAATAAGACACATTGTAAAGACAGTAGAGCAAAGCTAGAAAGCTGCAAAAACTATTCTTTCCTTCAACAAAGGAGAGAAAAGGACTCCTAATACTCATAATCAAAGCTATCAGTGAACACTCACAAACTTTGCCCAAGCCAAATATCATTATACTCTAAGGGTCATCACCTGCTACAAGGAATTTGGGTTTCAACAAAAAATAGAAAGCATGCTAAAAGCTAAGGAAAAAAAATCCTATCTGTAGAAACAAAGTAAACACTATATTCATGCTGACAGAGCACAGATGTTGGAATTATAAGATAAGAAACCTAGGCAGCAGTTAAGAACAGATGTGTGATGTCAGTAGAAAGACACAAGGGCTTTAAGATTCAAAAGGAAATGTTTAAAAATAAAACACAGTAAAAAATGAAGAATATATTGATAGGGTTATTACTAGACTCTATAAAACCAAGGAAAGGATAAAAACCATGAAGATAAATATGCATTCAGATGACATGATAATAGATAGAGAAAAGCATCCAAATCTGTAGTAACTAACCAGAGAGAAATTCAATAAAATTGCAGGATAGAGAATATACTTATGTAAAAATATGTTTTACTTTACAAACTTCAAGTATAAACTTATTTGGGGGTTTGCATATTGAGGTTATATTTATTACTTAACATTTTAAATGTTAAGATGATAAATTTAATGATATCATAGTCTACCACAATTTTATCTCTTACTTACATTTTTTATGTTTTTAAGACTCGTAGACAGGAATCATGTGTTTATAGCATTTCTGCCCTTCCCATGTCAATGCCCCACCCCCTTAAATTTATGACAATTTTCTATAATTAAATACATACTACTTGCTATAATGCCCATAAGCTTATTCAAAACAAAGGAACATTGATTGGAGTAAAAGACCTTCCCAGAAGATAGGACATTTACGTATTACTCCTTTGAGAAGGGAATAATGTATAGATCATATAAAGAATGCCAATACTTTAGACAAAAGCTAGGCAATAAATATTTATATAGCAAATTATATTAGCAGATATGTCTCAAAGAAGGTAGACATATAGACAATAGGCATATAAACAAGACCCTTAATTACTTATCATCAGAGAAATACATATATAAACCACAAGAAAGTATGAGCCTATCCTCATTAAAATATCTACTGTAGAAAAGACAAATAATAGCAATGTTGGCATGGATGGGAGAAATGTTGATATTGAAGTTAATTTGTGGAAACATAAGTAAGCATACCCATCACATAAAACAATGGAAAGTGGAACTCAGCATCCCTACCTCCAGGGATAATACCATTATGTTGAATTAATAATACCATTATAACTAAATAGAAAAATATACATTTTTACATACTTATAGCCAAGAAATGAAATAGACCAAAATGTGAGTATACATATATGCAGACATATATACATGCATACATATACACATACATGCATACAGTGTATTATTAGTCAAAAAAACATGAAGTCTTCTCATTACAATAAATTACAATAACATGGATGGTAGAAGACAGAATTCCATTAAGTAAGATAATCTACTCACAGAAAGACAATAGGGCATGCTCTCAGTCATTTGTGGAAGCTAGAATGTTTCCTACACACATATTGATAGTCAAATAAAAATCTCTGGAGGCTAAGGAGTGCAGATAATAGATTAGTGAGAGACTCTAAAGTGAATAATAGGTACCAAAAATAATTAGACATAAGGAAGAATCTTTAGTGTTAAGTAGGACTATGTATCAAATACAAACTACTTCAATTAGTTTTATATTTGAAAATAGAGAATGGTTGGAAAGACTCCAACATGCAAAAATGTCAATATTATAGGATGAATAGATGATAATTGCTCTTAGCTGACCACTTCATTTAATATGCATGTACTGTATTATAAGATGAATCATATAAAATGCAAATATAATGCATCAAATAAAACAACTTTCGTAATAAAGTAATACCTAACCAACAAATTCTGTTTTGATTCATTCTTGTTGTTGAGAAGTATGTGAGTGACAGATATGTAACTAGTTTGACTGATTCACTCTACAATATAACATATAGCAAAAATCACATTACATCCTATATAGATATATAGTTATTATGTCTGTGAAAAGGAAAAATGCAAAGAAGGGCACTGATTAGAAAATCTGTTTCATATAATTGGGAAGTTAGAGAGATGGCTTTATGGTTAAGGGTGTGCACTGCTCTTATAGAAGACCTCAATTCAGTTCCCAGAATTTAAATTTGGGAGCCCCCAACCTCATGTACCTCCAGCTTCACACTCATGCCCAAACTAGCACACAAAAATTGTAAAGTATCAAACTAGTTATTAAGATCAAAATAGTCCTAGAGATATTAAAGAAAATGAATTTGGTTTTAAATATAAAGAAGAGGGATTCTAAGATAAATTTAGTAGAGATTCTAACTAGGTATATGATGGAAACATATTGATAAGTCTCCAAAAATGATTTTCAGAGAGCTTCACAAAAAGAGACATTTTTTGAGTCATTGACAATGATTGAGTTAATTTTTACAAGATCAAGGAATACAGAGTCTTTTTTTCAAAAATCAGCTTATATATAATAAAAAATTTGAGGCACTATAAAACTGATTTAATTAAGTCAGATAGTCAATGTTGCTATACAGAAAGCTATACATATGTGTGTGTGTGTGTGTGTGTGTGTGTGTGTGTGTGTGTGTGTGTCTGAGTATGTGTGTGTATGTAGACATATATATGATACAACACTTTTGTAGAAATCAATGGATCATTGGTCACCTTGAAGGAGTTGGTTACTTCCTGTTACCATGTGGGTCCAGGGATCTACCTCAAGTCAGATTTAACTAGATGTAACTCTTACACTTGATGACTAGTAGGTTTTCCAATACTGATCCATCTCAACAGTCCCCATCAGAAGTATTTATTCAATCAATAACTGTTGTAAGTACTAATTCTAAAACAAGGAATGGTCTTCAGCAAGAAAAGGGGCCTCACTGTTAATCCTAAATGAGTGAATCTAAAAAGAATGCTTATGGTACATTGCTAAGTGAAAGAAGCTAATCAATGAAAGCCACACAGTGCAATCATATTAGTCTGACTCATTAGAAAGACAAATCCTACTAGAAGTAAAGTGGATACATCATTGCTAAAAACTTACAGACAGTGATATATTAAATCAATGAAGCACAGGGCATTTTTCTTCAGATACTGAAACTTGATGCATGATTACACAGTGGTAGCAATATAATTTATCCTTTGGAACACAGCGAAGTATCTTTATGTTTGCAGGTTTTTAAAAGACACAAAGATTTATGTAAACACAGGATGTAAGACAAACTTCAAAGAGGGAATCTAAATCTACAGAACAGTAAAACGAATTCACATGGAAGAGAAGGGGAGGCAAAACAATTGACTTAAACACCATTGGCAAGCATTAGAAAATGAGGATTTAATGATAAGGTGGAACTGTTTCCACGGAAGTACAAATTAATCACCATGAAAACACTCACCTGAATCTTGAAAATAAATAAAAATATAAATGGGAAGTAGTTGGAGAAGCCATCTTTTCTATGTTGAAATCAGAGATTATGGAAAGAAAATGAGAATAAACCATAAGGAACTTGATTAAAGGCAGAGATATCATTACATATTTGTGTTTAAATTAATTTATATATCAATGGGCATAAATATACCAATATGTCATATGAACATGATTTTATGAAATATAGACCATAAATTAATAGATATGCATGGATAAATGTTTATACACTCCTGAGCAGCTACATGGATTCTTGCTCTGTCTACTGAGTGCATAGTTAAAGACATCCAGAACCCAGTGAAATTGCCATTTTGAAATACAATATAAGAGAATAGATTTCTTGGAGGAAAGTATTATTGTAAGTTAGTGTAGATAGTATCCAAAGTGAGCCTGGTTCTTGTATCACAAAATAATAATGAAATGTTCAAAAATTATGAAAATATGTCTGAAGGATATATCATGTAAATTAAAAAATCAACTAATGACCCAAACTGAGACAATTTTGTGTCAAAATTATAATGCTAAGACTGTTTTTTAAAATAAAATAAATAGAATATCCACCATTCTATAATGATGCAAATATATTGAACAAATAAAATAATATATAATAGACAAATAACTAGTACAAAAGATTTGCAACTTACTTATACAGTGGCTTCTTTAAAGAGGATGAAAACTGATTTGCATAGAAAAATCATTCCCTTCATCAACCAATCAAGTTTAATGTTACCATTCTTAACAAATTCTAATATCCCTACCCATGCACTGTAGTTTCACAGACTTTACCCTATTGCTCCTAATATCAATACCTCATAATAATCATGAAGTAAACACACATAATAATATTCAAGGTCATGCATAAAAGCCATTTGTTTAGAGCTCCTCAACACTGATAAAGAAGGAGAAGAAGGAGAAGCAAGAGGAAGAGGAGGAAAAAAAAAGAGAGAGAAATCTGAGAAAGTATATGTAGAAAGCAGGCACAGGAGACATGCTGAGTAATGTAATAAGGTGCCCAAGGTGGAAATTATGTAAGAACTGGACGTCTGAATAAAAAGCAGGGCTGTGTTAGTGACAGAACACACTATTGTTTAACAAAATTCTTGCATTACCAACAGAAGGAAGTAATCAAATTTCCAGAACTGTATCATATCTATGAGAACTGTGCCAGAATGGCTTTTGAAAACCAGAATAGTTATCTTTAAAAAATAGATTACAAGGGACTAGAGACACGGCTGAGCGATACAGATGATGCATTGCTCTTCCAAAACGGGAGTCCTGTTCCCAGCACCCACACGCTTAGGCTTGCAACTGCTTGTTACTCTAGCTCCAGGGTATACTACACTCCTCTAAGGGCATCTGGACCCAAGAACACATATCCACCTACAGCTACATATACAGATTTGTCCTGTAAAGGCTTGATGCCCCCAGCATAGGAAGATACACCCTCATACAGGCAAAGGGAGACTTATGGAGAGGAAACTGGAAGGAGAGTATCATTGAAATGTAAACAAATAAAGTAATTCATAAAAAAGATACATTACACATATTCAGCACTTGAAAATAGTTAAAAATTGTTACATAATTATGTAAAACAAAATTATCCTTTGCAAAACTATTTGTGACTATTTAAATTATCAGTTTCATTTCCCACATATTGCACTGCCACCATAATTACAGAGTTGAGTTTATTTAATAAGGTTCCTGCCATTCGGAACAGTATGTTCCATTCAGATAGTGATGTTTTGTTGTTGTTTTTAGTATTTATTATATTTAACAAATTAATTTACACTTCTCTGAGAGCAAATGTTTGAATGCAGATGTCTTCACTATAACCTTAACAGGACTTTTATTTAACTTGCATAGAAGTTTCATATCATCTTCAAAGGAAAAAAATCCTAGTTTACGAAAACTCAATCAAGCCAAACATTTAAATAAGTTAATGATGATTGATCAGGAAAAACATTAAATGATTGACAATGCCACACGTTTAGTTTTAGCATATATATATATATATATATATATATATATATATATATATATATATATGCTAAAAACATTCTTTCCATTGTTGGGCATTCATTGTAGCAGAGTTGTGAAACATTCATTAAGAAAAAGAATATTTCTTTCTGTTCTTATGGTAGGCTGCTGATCAAAGTAAGTTCTTTTCACTAGTTGAATTTAGACACTGTATATATTAATTATGGAGATATCATAAGAGCATACACATATCTGCTCAATGAAGATATTATCCTGACCTGACTCATTCTTTCCCAACAGTAATGAAGAGTACCGTTCACACACATGTTGTCGTAATTAACATTAACTAACACGCATGTTGCCTTAATTAACATTAATTCTCTTGAGAAAGGATACTTAGTACCTTATAAATAAATAATATTATGGACGATATAGGTTAGGTTTCTTAATGATAGGTGAACCCAAAAGAAATGTGTAACTTCACTGCGGGAGTATTTCACAATGGGATGAAGAGGGTATGTTATCTCACAATGGAAAAGACCATTTGTATGTCTCTCAATTCACACGGAATTAATATCACCCATTTTAAAGCAGTATGGAAATCATTTTTGTCTTTACCCCATTTTTGTTACTAAATTGGGTTTATTTTATTTGTGTAGGAGTTAGGTTTGTATTTCAAATGAAACCCTTCCTTAGTGCTGTGTTTTTCCTGGCTGTTCTAGTGCTAGGTATATAGACCACACTGGCCTCCAACTCGGACTACACCTTTCTCTGCCTCCCAAATGCTGGGATTAAAGGCATGTGCTACCATGCCCAGTAATATACATTTGAATCTTTAACAGGACTTAGCAAACTCCAAAGTGTGCAACCAAAAATTATTTCCTCAAAAAATTAAAAAGAAAGATTTAAAATTAGAGTTTTCAGAAAGTAGTATAAACTCAGTTCTCAGTGTCAATAGTTGGATATTTCAAAGAAGTCCAATTAAAATATTAAAAGTTCTTTCTTAGAATAGAATAAATATTAGTATATGGAATTAAAATATTCTGATGATACTAACTGCAGAGAATTTTAGTTTGTAGTTGTAAAATCTCATTTCAAATGCTGTAAGAAGACCAGGCCAGGTGTGGTGGTGTGGGCCTGAAATCTCAGCACTGTGGTGGCTACAGCGGGTTGATCAAGAAACCAGGCTACATGAGCTGAACATCCTGGGCCACAAATCAAGACTGTCAGACGACTGAATATCTGCCCGTTCATGTGTTGAATAAACATTTATGGAGAGCTAAAAAAAAAAAAGATGTTCTAGTTGAGAGTTCATCTTGGTAGATTTTTCCTTTGATGAGTATGAAATGTACTTCCTTATTTTTTTGATAACTTTTGGTTGAAAGTCAATTTTATTCGATATTAGAATGGCACTCCAGGCTTGTTTCTTGGGACCATTTGTTTGGAAAATTGTTTTCCAGCCTTTTAATCTGAGGTAGTGTCTGTCTTTGTTACTGAGGTTCGTTTCCTGTATGCAGCAAAATTCTGAGTTCTGCTTACATATCCAGTCTGTTAGTCTATGCCTTTTTATTGGGGAATTAAGTCCATTGATGTTAAAAGACAATATGCTTATTACTTATTTCCACATTCTTGTGGATAAAATGACACATTAAAGAAGTTTGTTTGTTTTAATGCTTTGGGTGTTTTGGGGATTTTAGTTTTGTGATTGTTGTTTGTAATTTTGTTGCTGTTACCAATAGAGGTCGTCTTACACAGTCCAATCAAGCTTTGAGCTTTTGAACTTTAGGCCTCGGTCAGTTGAAGACTGGAAAATATTTGTATTTTCAGAGAAAACGTTGAAATGACCACAGGACCTAAGTTTGTGTCTCATGAGAAAATATTGATTTTAGTTGTTTTTTTTTATTTAAAACTTTTAAATGTATAATATCAAGTATATCCTTTGAAAGCCTCTGTGAGTGGGTAACATTTCTCATTCAGTTTGGTTTATTTACTCTAAACATGACTGAGCAAAACCAAATTGACTCAGAAAAATCACTCTGGATAGACTGGAAGCTACTGGTGATGAAATCATTCTCACAGATTGAACGTCCAGTGCTCTACTTCCTTTACCAATCAGAACAAAACTCATTTTGTGAATCATGCAAATTAAGAGTTTAACATAATGAGCTGAGACAGGGGTGGACAGTTTATAACTATATACATTTGGGAGTTGGGATTAGTTTTTGATCATACTATATTTAGATATAATCTTCTAGAAAACAAAGACATGTGACTGGTAACTATATATTGCAAACATGTATGAAAAAACAATTGTCAAATGCTATAATGACTCTAAATTTAAATTAACAGTTAAATTACTAGAAACATCATGATAATCAGTTGCTCCTATAGTGAAAATATGCAGTAGTATGTCAGTAATGAATGTCTGACTTTGCTTTAAGCAGCCATACAATTGGCTTGAAGAATTAGACTACAAAATACCTAGATTGTCATGGGAACAATACACATCTAATAGTCTTTTTCCCACTTTGATGAGCAATTAGTAAGACTTTGAAGCGAACTGCCATAGATGATACCTCAGCCACCCACCTCAGGCTTTCTCCAACCTTTATCTGGCATGAAAATATTGTGCTTGGTTTGGTTGGAAGGTGTTAGGTTGGATTTTACTGAATGGAGCCAATCCTATTACACTTTTTTTCTGGGGAAATCTGACTACAACCCTCAATTCTAAGGGCATTTTGTTTTGTTTTGTTTGTCTTTGTTTTTGTTCTCATAGAGAAGCAGTTATATTAACTATGTAGTCTGTAATTAAAATCATGAGCTTAAAATCTACTCAGAAGTTGTAGTGTGTGTTTGTAGAATTTCTATGCACTCTGAACACAGCAAAAGATTATATGTATAGATAGCTCAGAATTTCAAGGCCAAAACCAAACAAAACTTGTTTACCCACAAACCATTATTTACAGGGCTCACATTTTCCAAGGTAGTGTGAAATTTGCTTATTAGGAAAACATGCTCACATTTTCCAAGGTTTTGTGTAATTTGCTTATTTGAAAAACATGCTATAAGCACTCTTGAATTTTATTTGATTTACAACATTCCTTACTGGACATAAAGTTTTCTTCACCTTTCATTATATGTTAAAAAATAAGCTACATATTTTTTAAATAGGAAAAGATTTAATTTAGGACTTTGGTAGGATTATAATTCTGAACAAGTATGCTACAACAGCCACAACTAAGTGTCAATTTAACAGAGAGAAACAACATGAAATGGTTTTTGATAGTGACATGATATTGTTTTATGTAAGAATATTTTATCTTTATGTTCTTACTGATGACTATCACTTTTCTTTCTCCAAAATTACTCTGATTATCACAGGCATGGACTGTAAAATGGTGAGATTTAAAATCCTAAAGAAAAATACAGTTTATCATTACATATAATAACACCCAGTTCTCAATTTTATCAAGAGCAATTTGGGACATTTATCCACAGTCTACACTTCTCAGATCTAAACTTGGTTCTAAAGGTTAAGGATTAGAGACTGATAATTAAAGGTAATAAAGTATGCTTCGGTTTTGGCCTGTCTGGAAATTATGATCATACTAATTTAGCATCTGCAACTTGGCATTGAGATTTAAATATTAATATATACATTCTCAAAATAAGTACTATGAGAGGTATACTAAAAGATAGTTCTGAAACAATAGTCCAATTTTATTTTTAGAATTCAGTTAAAGCGAACATGTTATATGTAGTAATGGAGAAATGAATAATCTTGTGTGGAAACCATATATTTTGTTCTAGGTAGGCTGAATTGTTTTTGCTACCTAAGAAAAAGAAAAAAAGAATAAAAGAAATTGCTGGTACTTACAAGGAAGGAAAAGGAATATCTAGGAAAGAGTTTAACGGATTCTTTTATTCTTTCTATTAATTAACTGTGTTTGTGGACATTTTCATCCATGTATGT
Source organism: Uromys caudimaculatus (assembly GCA_028551405.1). Classification (NCBI taxonomy): domain Eukaryota; kingdom Metazoa; phylum Chordata; class Mammalia; order Rodentia; family Muridae; genus Uromys; species Uromys caudimaculatus. Next base: position 43,810,437 of record CM052713.1, read on the forward strand.
AAAGCATTCCACCTGCTCTCTACTCCTTTACCCCCTCTCACCTCCTTTGCACCACTGACCCCCTCCACCCCTCACTACAAGTCCCGTTTCCACCACCATGCCTCCTGCTTTATTTATCCTGGGCCTTCTGTGTGATCATAGACTTGGAACTGTCCAATAAAATTTGATGACTTGCCCATGGATGCACAACTGCAGGGAGGGACATTCTTGCTACCAGAATCTATCAATAGCAAGAAGTTAGCTGCATGCCATCTGCACACTTTAAACCATTATTTTTTAATATAATAAATTCTTAAAGTAAATAATTTTAATAATATGAATCATACCTGCCTTTCAGAGAGAAACCTGATGTGGTATTACTTAGCCTACAATAACTTACTCCATTCATAATATTTTGTTTGTACTACATGTAATAAAACTTTAGAGTAAAAGATAAACTGAAAGGTTTTCTTCATATTAAAAAATCAATTTTACCCAAAGGTTATGAAAAGACTCTGGGAACTTAAGAGTGAAAATTCATTTCCAGACTATTCTTTTACATTCCTGACCTGAATACATATAGGCTTATTATGGCTCAGTTGTATAGTTAACATTTTTGGTGCATTTGTACTAAGTATTCTGGAGGAAACATATGTCTCTGTTTCCCTCTCTTACACACACACACACACACACACACACACACACACACACAAACACATACACACACAATCCACTATCAAAACAAATAATTTCAAAGCTTTATACAAATAGATAATTGAAATAAGGGAAGGTAAGCCAGTTTGTGGTCTCATGAGCTTGTGAGCATCCTCCAGGTTCTCTAATAATGTGGTCACTGACAGTACATTTGTTACACAATCTGCAATGTCTAAAATTTTAATTTTCCGCTATGAAGCATCTAAGATCTGTCTGGAATAGTCGGAAATGTGTTTCTAATTGCTTTTTCCATGCAAAAAAAGATACAATAGATGACTAAGAGAAGAACAATTAATCATGCATCTAAGTGCAGCTTCTCTTCTGCATGTAATATTTATAAGTATTTATAAACTGTAAGCTAATGCTGACATCAATGCCTACTTGAGGAACCATATTCTGTAATTGTCACATGCCCAAAAATCACTGAGAGTCAAGATCATTATTTGTTTATGCTTCAGATTCTATTTGTGATGGAAGGTAGAGAAATAACTATTCTTTAAGTTTCTATTAGGAATGGGGAAATTGGTTGGCTGTACTTTTCTTACCCTTTTATTACAGCTATTACTGTTGATTCATTTGCACTTAAACTGACTATAAAAACAACATAAGACAATATGCGAAGATGGTTCCTCCCTCCTCTGTATTTGTAACAGGTTCTTCTATGTAAGAGTTCCCTGATTTTTTAACTTTATTTAATAATTCAACTACAATGATTTAAGGGAAACTTTAGAGCTTAGAAAATGAAAGTAAGTCCTCCTTGATTTACAGATATATAGCAGCAAATCATCTGTTATTGTTGTTATTTGTTTTTACCAGGAATACGGTTTCTATTTTGTTAACATGGTGATATTTGTTAATTATTGTTCAAGTTTTTATTTTAATTCTTTAAGAAAACTATTTTGGGAAGAAATTTATACAAAGTATTTCAGTCCAACCAGAAGTGCAATTCATTTCCTCTTTCTACTTAAATACTAAACAAGTTATGGAATGTCAAAAGTGAATCTTAAATTTAACTTTGAGATCATGCACCTAACCCTGAAGAGACTGGAGGTCACAAGGAATGTATTGGTCAGGTGAGGTGGGGTGTGGGGTGTGGGGACATCCACGTGGAGACAGGGAGTGGGAAGGAGGTATGGGATGTGGAACAGTTGAAGGGTGGACTGGGGAGATAAAATCTGGAGTATAAAATAATTAATTAACTAATTTTTTAAAAATTAACTTTTATCAACTATTTATAAATAAGTACAGTATAGTATAAATAATATAAATATTTAGTATAAATATAGTATAAATAAATACTAACTTATTTATAAGATTCATATATGACTATAACCTCTTCTATCTTTAGCATTTAATACACCTAATATGCAATTATTTGAATATCAGATTTAAATTTGTCAAAAACAAACCAAAGTTTCTATCAAAGCACTACAGACTCTACAAAATGATAGGAATAATATTTCAGAAGCTCAAAATTTTACTTCAGGAAAAATAAGACAACTAAAGCAAATTCAACACCAGTATTCAAGTAGTCCACAGTATGTCTCTGAGAACAATTGCTGCTATAAATATAATAAGATAGCATCTAAGAGAAAGTGAGATGTGAATTGCGCCCAGAAAGAGCTATTGGAATTTGAATGAAACAAGAAAAGACAAGGCCTCAGATAAGAAAGCAACATGAACTAATCTCAGATGCGAAAGTGAGTCTGAGGACTTAGTTTAAAGATGAAGGTGAAGATAAGAAAAAGATTGTTGTTGAAATATCTTAAATATCTGAAGATATGTTGGGGTAAGGCAACCATATAGATAGGATATTGAATTTTAGACTACTATGCTTAGGTTGTATCATATAATAGAAGTCCATTAAAAAAAAATGATCCAACAGGAGGCTGGAGAGACAGCTGCTCCCTCAGAGAACCCAGGTTTGGTTCTCAGAACCCATGTGGGAGTGGGAAAGCTCACAACTTTCTGTTACTCCAGTTCCAAGGCATCTGATGTCTTATTCTGGCCTCTGCAGGCAATTTCATGAACACAGTACAATAGTCATTCACCTAAAATAATATGAATAAATTATTATTTTAAAATTTCAAGAGGGTTAAGACAAGTTGACAAGCTGAATCTTAGAAACACATATCCAAATGCAGTTTCAGACATAACAATAAGAATAATGAAGTGTAGACATGACTGGAAACAGGTTACACTGTCCTCTCAAAGTATACTGTCAAATCCTTTGTGTGCCAACCCGTCCTTGTGAACACTGGGACATGGTGAACACTTGAAAATGACTACTTTGGTCTTTTCATTGCGGCTGGATATTTTTAAAGTGGAATGACATTATACAAAGAAAACTAGTTTAAATCAGACTTAGGCAGAGGACTTCTACATACTTAAGAAAATATCTGATAGAGTTCCAACTCCTAAGTCACAGGCAGGCCTAATTGCTGGCACACCTGACCTATTGGATTCAGGACATGGTGCCTTTCATTTTGATAGTCTATGGCATATTCAAATGAAAGTTGAAATAAGGCAAATAGGACAAAATCATAAATGTTGCTCTTCCATTTATACCCCTTATATTCCCATTGTGTCAATTAATTTTCTCATCATTGGGACATAATACCTGTCAGAAACAACTTAATGGATGAATATTTTATTTGGCTGTTTTGGAGTTTTGCTTTAATTATGTCCAAAGAAGACATGAACACTGGCAGCAGGACCATAAGACAGTGGCTTGTATATATGAAGATAGACAAACATTCAAAATTATATTGTAACTGGGAAGGTACAACTATCAGAAAACTGTCTTTTCCTTATAGTGGTCTATTTCTATCAACTATAAGCCATCTCCTAAATGCCTTACAGTCTTCAAAATTGTGCCACAAGATGGGAACTAAGCACTCATAACACTAGCCTGTAAGGAACAATTTTTACTTAAACAGTATCATGTCCATGTTCTTCTCTTCCCTGATCTTCTTGCCTACCTTCAATTGACCTGTTCCATTTACCTACCTCCCATTTACTATTATATATACAATAGCATTAAACTGCTAACATAAATATTGGGTAAAGTACAATAGAGAGTATTGAACAAATGACTTACAGTCAGCATTTGGGTGTAATTCCTATGGGATTTCCAGTTCCTTAACAGTAAATTGACTTCATTAGAAGAATCAGAGGGAAAGACTGAATATGAACTGAAACCACAGTGGCCTTTCATCATAAAAATATTTGTTTGGCTTTTTCTCATGCTAGATCTTCATCTGTAGGCTATTTCTTTCCCAGTTTTGAGCTGTACCAAGCAGCCTAGATACCAAGAGTAGAGTTTTAGATTAATATCAGAAGAAGTGGCTCCCACAATATGCTCTTGACCAGTAAGCTACACACAAGTAGAGTTTTGATGACAGATACATTCGGTGTCTTATTTCTTCACTAACTTAAAAGAAGGATACTCAGTTACAGAAGGCAGAATACTTTGAGTAAAAGAAGCATTCTACTTTCAACACAAGACATTGATCTTACAGTCTTATGCATTCATATGTCTAAAATAATCACATTTTATTCTGTACCTGTAATTATATGTACTCTGTAAACGTAAGCCCTCTTGAGAAGACATTTAATACTGATTAGAAGGCATATCTCAGTGAACATATGTGTATTTCACATACATGTATATTATCCATATACTTTGGTTTTTCTCAGTGGCAATATGCTTGAAGGGTATTATTTATGAAACATTCTCTTGTTTCCAAGATCCGTTTGATAACACTACACAAGAAACCATCACCTAATTGTATTATAAAAACTAGATTTAATTAAGCTTAAAGTAAGAAGAAACAGGGATTGGATTGTGTTGTGACAATTTTGAAATTTTGGTTTCCTTAAAAAACACAGAAATATTATAAGAGAGTAATTTTGTTTTAACCTGAGGTATGCCATGAGGGGCTGCTTCAGAATGTTGAGAGCAGCCGACTCTGATTTGCCTGGTACTCTAGTGGGCATGATTTTGCCACCTGTAGATAGTTTCTGCAATTGTGTGAAGTTTGGAATTCTGGGGACTTTTCAGAAGGTACATAAATGCAAGGACCCCACAAGAGGTGAGTGTGTTGTTGGTTGGTTAGTGATTGTTGTTGGCTGCTGTAGATCGGGGTCTCTTAAGTAGTAATGTGTAAAGACAAAACAAGAAGAAGAAGAAATTAGATATCCAGATGGAGACTATCGAACTTTCCCCAAGGAACTCTATGCACCTAATCAGCAGGAAGTCGTCTAATGATGACATCATCCCCTTTATAATCCCTGACTTAATTCAGGGATCTCTTTTCTTCTCACTCTATCCTTTGATCACCCTCATCTAATGTTGGGGGTTGAAAAGGTAGAAGAAAAATAGTTAGAAGGGAGGAAGAAAAAGCAAGCAAAATCTGGCTACAGGATTGTATTTCAGTAGTATATTACAAGCCTAACATAGTCCAAACCCTGATTTGATCCTCAGTACTTATTTTGTCATGGAAAAGGTTACTTCAGACTTTCTATGTGCAAAGTGTATGTGTTCTGTAAATTTTCCAACTGGAACATTTTCTAGCAGAAACTATATACACTGAGAACAAAAACATCTTTGCAATTTTTCAGTGAAAGAATTGTCTCTGGTATTTGAAAATCTGTTCCTCATTGCTGCCAAGTATGTGGTCTTTCTGACTTCTGGGTTGTTAATGGAAACTGAATAATCCTAGCACATTTTATAGTGACAACATTTTAACAGTAACATAATATTGCTAGAATTTCTCCTTCAAAAATATTTTCAATTTTCACGTTGTTGGGCTATGTGAGCATTAAATACATACTTCAACTCTCTAATTGAAGTTAAAGGCATTATAAAGATCTATTATTGCTCAAATGAAACATAAAACATTTGGGATGGGGAGGGAAATAAAAATTGTCTCAAATTCTCAGAGGTAATTAAGCCCATTAGTTGCAGTTCTCTTTAAAAGAGAGAGGATAATCTAATTGAATGACTTATTATGCACCATTTTATTGACACTGCTATACATTTTAGCATAAGAGCATTTGAAAAAGAAATCCTGTGTCTGGAGACACTTTAAAGTATTCACAACAGATGATGTCTCCTCTCTAAGTTCTCACTAACTTCCTATTCTCAAAGATTTGAAGGAAGATGATTTCTATTTGAACAAAGGACAATTTTAGACATATTTAGATTTCTTCTGCTGAAGACAAGGCTGGCATTAAACTCAGAGATTCATCTGCCTCTGCCTCTTTGGTGCCGGGTTTGAAGGAGTGCACCACCAGCAGTCAACTAGATTTCTATGTCCTAAACTTCCATACTATGAGTTGTACACCGAAAAAGAATGTATCAGTATTGAAAGAAAATAGTTAGCAATACATTGATTTTGGAGTCAGGTATGACAAAAACATATCAAGACTCCACATGAATTACCTGTCAAGAGGTTAATTCTGATAAAGGCAGTCTATACACTTTTAAGAGCTAAGAAGAGTGCCCAGAGGGACAAACAGCTATATTACCTATTTTGTTGTTGCTGTTATAGTAGTGGGGATTGTGGTTGTGGTTGCTGTTTATTTAAGTAATGTTAATGCTACTGATAAAATTATTTATTACATTTATGAAAATATTATAGTATTGATACTGAATTCTAATGTCATAATGTAGTAACAATGTCTAGTCCTTAAAATAGATGCCTAAGTAAGTCAGAGTGACATCACAGTTATTTGAAACAATGTTTCAAATTCAAGTAATGTGATTCCAACAATATGTATTCCCTCATGTTGATAGAAAAATTGAACAAAGAACTATGTTCAAGTATATACATTTGGAAAATAAGCATAAGTGAATCAAAATATTAATTTTATTTTGGGGGCTTCATTTACTGCGAAAAAATTTTTGAAATATTTCATTAAAATCTTTTCCCACAAAGGTAATCTTAAGAATCTAAAAAGAAGAACATTGCAAATTGTTTCTCTAATGAATAAAGATGACCTTCTCAATTTTCTTATGTAAATTTTCAGGTTTTCATAGCATTGTGAGCTTGACTATGCCTTTTCAATAAGATTTTGCTGAAATATTTTCCCTTGTTACAGAGAAAGACTTCTAAGATGGAACTAAAGCTAAATAAGGTCATGAGTGATGGGCCTAACTAAATATTTCCAGCATTCTTACAAGAAAAGATAAAAGTATAAATTAAAAGAAAGTCAGGTGAGATACAAGGAGCAATCACCTACCAGTCAGAGAGGCACCCCTAATCACATAAATCTTAACAGCCCTTTAATCTTGGGCTTCTAACTTCAGAGTGTGAGAAAAAAATTATCTTTCTCCAGTTACATACCTTTTGATACTTTATCTGATGTTCTTACATCCCTGACAGAACCATAATCATTAATGCTGCACGTTCTATTTTCCTTAACCATATGCTGTACTGTCTGGTGTCTGGAGATGACACTTAGAAAATACCACTGTCTTCATAAAAACATTTTTATTGAAGTATGTCCTTATGTATGAGTGTGTGTGCATATATCTCTCTCCCCACCTCTCTCTCTCTCTCGGTTTCTCAGGGGTGTGTGTGTGTGTGTGTGTGTGTGTGTGTGTGTGTGTGTGTGTGTGTGTGTGATGCAGATGACAAGTTTGTAGTATACACCATTGTTAAATGTGTATATGCTCATGTGAAAACAGATTTTGTGCATGGGAAGAACAGAGCTAATGTTTGGTATCTCTTATAATAGTTTCTTTTTTTATTTTTTGAAAAAGCTTCTGTTGTGGCACTTGAAGCTGAGCAGAACACTAAATAAACAGAAAGCTATGTTTTCTGGCCAATGAATTTTGTCAATCAGCTTGTCTCTACTTCCTACCCCAGCTCTGAAGTTAGGTAAGAACAGCAACCCTATGTACTTTTGTATGGGTTCTGGGGAATCCATAAGCAGGCACTTTACCAAGTGAGTCACCTTTTTAAATACCCCCCCCCAAATTCTATGATGAACATACCTTTAAGTATCTTCACAGTAGGAATTCTGAAGAAAGCTTACGTTGGGTGAATAAAACAAACAATAAAATGAAATACAATAATGAGATAATATCCAGTCACATCCATCCTGTGTCAGGTTCCTAATTTTGGAGCTTTAGACAAAGCACTGTGTACTAAATACTTCCCCTCCATTGCTTGATGGAAACCAGTGAAAATGGTTTCCTAAAGGATAGCTGAATCATTGCTTAAGATATTTTAGACAGATAATATTTTTTGAAAAATATTAAGGAAACTAGAACTGTCAGTTATCAGAATCACTCAGTCTTCCTTGACCTGGAAATTGTAAAATATGCTTGATAGCAGTCAGCTCACTCTACCTACAACTGAAAAGCATAGTAGTATGTTTCTAAATTAATGAGCTGTATGTAAATATGTTATAAAATAATTATAATAATGCATGTATAGAAGCTACCATCTGTTGGAAGCTCTGTTGCATATTTTACTATGATTTTCTTAATTCCTCATTACTACTTGTAAAAGGTTCAATATATTTGGTTTAAATATAATCAACCAAAGACCAAAGGGTATAATAAGGTGCTACAAATCATAAGAATTTCAAGTGATGAAACCAGGAGTTAGGTCAGTATGATGGTTGATAATATTATAATACTATTGGTATCCAATTTGTATTGTCCAATACATTATATCTTATATTTTTATATATTTTTATAACTTGCCTTTCTACTAAAGAACTATCATCATTATCACTATCTGTCTTAATGGATGAATCACTGCTGCCTTTGCTTAGTTCTTAACATTATGTTTTAAAGAGTTTAATAATATTTTATGCTTATTCATCTTTGAACAGTCCTTGATACACATTCACCAACTGAGATGTAGAGAGTGACTTCATAGAGCTAAGAAACTCATTTGTACCTTCTGACATTTCTGGTGGTTAGTATTTTCTGTACATGTCTGTCTGTTGCTTGATTCTTTGGAAAAAATAATCGTAGCTGGGATACAGGATTTTATTTATGATATTTTAAACTTCATACTGAGTGAAATCATGTAGTCTACAATCCATATTTTCCATGAAGAATAATGAAAGAAACATAATTTTTAGAAACTCAAGAATATGCTTTATCCAGTTGCCTCTAAATCTGTTTTTAAGATTTTCTCTCTAAGTGTAGTAATATTGTTACTATTGTTTGTTGTATAATCCCTATAATGACAGAGTTGTCCCTATGTCTTACAATTGCATAAATCATGGGAAAAAAGACAAAAACCAGTAATAAGTTGTGAATGTTAGTGTTTGTGTCTTCATGTGTGTGGGAGGGAGTGGTTGTGAGTGTGTGTGTGAGTGTGTGTGTATGTGTATGTGGGGGGGGAGAGAGAAAGCAAGAGAAAAGCAGACAACTCTTGAGTGACTAAACAGTTCATTTGCATCCATAGCTCTTTTCTGTATTTCAACTGAAATGTTTATTAAAGTCTTTCTTTCTCAACTATCCTATGTATTCTTAAAGCTTTTGTTAGAAAACTACAAAATGTCACAGTATTATCTTTTTCATTTGTCCATTTGAATTAGTAGGGATCAGATACAATCTTTATTTCCTTAAGAGTAAGTTCAGCTAAATTTTAATATCACTCTCATCCTCAAGAAAAAATAAAAATTTAAAAAGCCAGAGGAAGTAAAATGTGAGAAATCTGTAAGAATGTGACCTAGGCTGTCAGGGAATGGCAAATATATTCCTGGAATCAAAATTGAAGACTGAAAATACCTTCACTGCAGCACCGTTGTTACAAACAGTACTGCAGAATGGTCTTTTCCAATATACATCAGTCCAAGGTTTAACCTCAAAGCACATATTTGATTTATCCTAAAACATATTCAAATAAATAACTTATAAATAGACCTTGAAAGAAGTAAAATTCACAAATATGACCATATCTACTTCTTGTGTGTCCTAGAATGAAAAATATTTGAATTAATTATCTTACAATGGAGATTTACTTATTCTGTAAATTTTTTTCATTAACATGCTCTAGAGTAATGTTGTAGAATAGTTTAACTGGGAAGATATATTAGATATAGGAATATAATTTTCTTATTATTTTGATTTACCTATACTTTTCATTTAACCAAAGAACATCAAAAATTGTGTTTTCAACCTAACAGAAAGCCTTAACTGTTTTAATTAATAATAGTTATATCACTCCAAACATTTCACAATTGCATAAAATCTTTCTATCAAGGACAAACTTAAAGAAGTGGGCTTTTTAATGATAGGAGGAAAGTTTTGTATATGATCAGGCTATACATCTACACTGCTATTTATCACCCATGTCTCCATTGAGAATTATGCCAATTCCAGTGAGATACAAGTATGATACCTCAACATCAGAGGAGATTATTACTGCTTCATTCTCTGAGCCACATTTAAGAGTAGAGTTCTTAGGATCTTGGCTGTACATGCTCCTAGCTAATTAAAGAATCTTCAGGGATTATCTCATCTGTGCATTACCACGGTTATCATTGTCATACTCATCGACTTTGAAGAAACCTATCACTTCTTGCCTTTCTACACCTGACATTTTGAGTGACTCTATTCATGCAAAGTATTCTGGTAACAATTGTGGTTTACTTTTGAATCATTTTACAATGTGGTCTCATTGAGAGGCTACTAAAATGTCTGTTGTCTTCAACCCCTCTCTCAATTACATCACCCTCTTTGTAAGAGAGAGAGAAGCACGGTTAATGTTCTCATTGCCTTTAGAGATTTTAGTGACTTGGCATTTTTCAAAGAGCTCCAAACGATATCTGAGAGAAAAGATTGTTTGAGTGACAAACACAGGCAGAAACTGATGCACTACAGATAAAAATATAAAGTGGCACACCTCTTGAAAATGATTGGCAGTTCTTTATCCCATCTCCCAGGTACTTACTCAATAGAGCAGGAAAAAGAGAATGTGGCCTCTTATTAAAAAATAAATGTCACAGTCATCTTATATGTAATAACAAAACTTGGATATAGCCCAAATGTTTACTGAAGTAGATTGGATAAAACAATTGTGCAAACAATAGCCACTTCTCAGCAATAAAATTAATGAATGATAAACATGAAAATATAAATATCAACATCATTTTTTCCAAAAAGCTTTGGCCTATATGTGGGATATATTCTTCTAGCCGGACTGCCTTATCTGGCCTCCATGGAAGAGGAAGTGCCTGGACTTACAGAGACTTCGCGTGCCAGGGTGTGGCAGTATCCAGGGGAGTGCCCCACCCACTCAGAATAAAGAGAGGGAGGATAGGGGAAGGATTCTGGGAGGGGGTTACGAGGAGGGGGCCAGTGATCAGGATGTAAGGTGATTAAGTAAAAAACAAAATTAAATTTAAAAAAAGAATCGAGACAATGAATATTATAAATATTTGAATCTCCTCATAGTAACTGCAAAAGGCAGGCAACTTGTCTGGCAATATGCTTATAAAACCTAATTCTAACAGAAGTGTTAGCATAAATTGGCACTAACATAATTTTGGTATTATGGAAATGTTTCCTACCTTATTTTAGGTGGTGATTATTTTTCACAATTATAGAATTGAACTATGTGTACTTTATGTGTGTACTATGACACACACAGAAGTTTGATATAATGCAGACTACATTTTTTTCAGTCCTCACATCTTACTTTCGGACAGGCTTATTCATTTCTACACCACCTCACTTTTTTTTTTACTGGATATTTTCTTTATTTACATTTTAAATTTTATCCCCTTTCCCGGTTTCCCCCCTCCCAGAAACCCCCTATTCCCTCCCCCTCCCCCTTCTTCTATGAGGGTGTTCCTCCATTCACCCATCCACTCCTGCCTTCAGGCCCGTGAATCCCACTACACTGGGGCCTCGATCCTTCACAGGACCAAGGATGTCTCCTCCCATTGATGCCTGACAAGGCCATCCTCTGCTATATATGCACCTGGAGCCACAGTTAGTGGTTTAGTCATTGGGAGCTCTGGCGGGTCTGGCTTCTTGATATTGTTGTTCTTCCTATGGGGTTGCAAACCCCTTCAGCTCCTTCAATCCTTTCTGTAACTCCTCCATTGGGGACCACGCACCCAGTCCAATGTTTGGCTGCAATCATCCACCTCTGTATTTGTCAGACTCTGGCAGATCCTCTCAGGAGACAACTATATCAGGCTCCTTTCAGCAAGACTTCTTAGCATCCACAGTAGTATCTGTGTTTGGTAACTGTATATGGGATGAACACCCAGGTGGGACAGTCTGTCAATGGCCTTTCCTTCAGTCTCTGCTTTACACTTTGTCTCCATATTTGCTCCGTGAGTATTTTGTTCCCCTTTCTAAGAAGGACAGAAGTACCCACACTTTGGTGTTCCTTCTTCTTGAGCCTCATGTGGTCCGAGAATTGTATCTTGGGTTTTCAGAGCTTTGGGGCTAATATCCACTTATCAGTGAGTGCATACCATATGTGTTCTTTTGTGATTGGGTTACTCACTCAGGATGATATTTTCTATTTCTATCCATTTGCCTAAGAATTTCATGAATTCATTGTTTTTAATAGTTGAGTAGTACTTCATTGGGTAAATGTACCGTATTTTCTGTATCCATTCCTCTGTTGAAGGACATCTAGGTTCTTCCCAGCTTCTAGCTATTATAAATAAGGCTGCTATGAACATAGTGAAGCATGCGTCCTTGTTATATGTTGGAGAATCTTTTGGGTGTATGCCCAGAAGTGGTATAGCTGGGTCCTCAGGTATTATTATATCCAATTTTCTGAGGGTCCACCAAACTGATTTCCAGAGTGATTGTACCAGCTTGCAATCCCACCAACAATGAAGGAGTGTTCTTCTTTCTCCACATCCTCACCAGCATCTGCTGTCACTTGAGTTTTTTATCTTAGCCATTCTGACTGTGAGGTGAAATCTCAGGGTTGTTTTGATTTTCATTTCCCTGATAATTAAGGATGATTGAACATTTGTTTAGGTGATTCTTGGACATTCAATATTCCTCAGTTGAAAATTCTTTGTTTAGTTCTCTACCCCATGTTTTGACAGGGTTATTTGGTTCTCTGGAGTCTAAATTCTTGAGCTCTCCTTTATCTTCCTCAAAGCAAATTCAGCAATGGCTGTTCTCATACTTTAATTTTTTAAATTATTAGTAGACAACTACAGCACATGCAAAATTCTTAGTAGACATTAGGCTATTATTCTATTTATATATACTATCATTGCAAACCAATTTAGCCAGCTAAGATATAAGAAAAAATATCTAGAATAAGTTAAATTTTAAAAGATTTCATTTTAATACTTAAACTTTTAAAAAATATAATTTATATTCATACATGTATTTTGATCAGATTCTCTCCCACGCTATCTCTTCTCAGACCTTCCTGACTTTGACCAAAATTTCCTAGTCACCTAGAAATGTTCATCATTTCTCTTAATAATACAAAAACCTGTATAAATATACATAAAACCAAGGACCCTGTTTTGTGATCACCAACAATTCCTGATCATTACACCTGCCCTGGAGTATGGTTGATATACCTAATGTCTCTATTGAAGAAAGACAATTTTCTTTCTCAAATCGCTTATCAATAGCAATGAACATCTTGGTTAAGGGGTATGACTTACTGCCCATTTTCCCTAATTTTGTCTGACATGAGCTTGTACAGGCCTTATGCATGTTGTCACAGTCTTTGTGAGGTCATATGTGCATTAGAGCTGTCCGGAAAGTCCTATTTCATTGGAGTTGTCTGTCATCTCTAGTGCTAACAATCATTCTGCCTCTTCTGTATATGTATCTGTGCCTTGATGGAAGGAGTGTGATAAAGACATCCCATGTGGGATGAGTGCACCAAGGTCACTATCTGTATGATGTCCAATTGTGGATCTCTGTGTTAATTGCCATCTTCTGTAGGGAGAAGTTCCTCTGAGTATGCTTGAATAATGCAGTTATCAATATATTATTAGGAGATATTTTGTGCCTTTGTTCGTTTCATAAAATATTAATAATAGGTTTCTCACTATGTACAAGACCTATTTAGTCCCAGATTCTTATAAGTATTCTCAGTGGGGGCCTTAAAGCAAAATTTAAAAAGTGTTGGTTACTCCCATACCATTCATGTTACTAATGCAACAGGAAGTGCATTCTGTAGGGAAGTTGCCACTGTGGCTTGAAGGGTGTGTAACTCTGGGACATTGATGATCTCTTTCTCCTCTTATCATATGGGTACTCACTTCTAGTACCATTAATACTACTCAGGAGGAGTGAATTTGTAAATTGGCCATCAGCTCAAGTTCTCCATGTTTAATGATCTAAGTATGATATCTTCTTCAGCAATAGGATCTTAAGGTCAGGCTGTAGAAAGTAACAACAACACAACAGCTTGTAAAAGGATTTCTCCCTAGTGAGGAAGAAAGACCTCCAAATAAAGTGCAGCAAACAGGATCATTAATGCTTCATGATACCACTTAAACGGAACTTTCTTTTTGTGCTGATTGAATTGTAGGTAGATTATTAAAGATGACCTGCAAGTAGAGAGGGACATACAGAACAGTCCTGTGGATAATGTTTCCCAAAACATGTATTTTACTGTGATCCTCCTTGTAATTTATGTAACATTAGAATTAGATTCTAAATATTGTATAGATGATCAGAGCATAAATAAAATACAGTAAATATTCATCTGCATAAAATTACTTCCATTAAAACAATTATTCTGGACTAAAGAGATGGTTCAGAGGTTAAAAGTGCTGGCTGCTTTTTCAGAGAAACTCGACTCAATTCCCAGCACCCACATGGGTGTTCATTATCTGTATCTCCAGTTTCAGGAGATCTAACACATTCTTTTGGCCTTCCAGGATCCAAGCAAGCACATAGTACACAGATGTATATACTGAGGTAAATATCCACACACGTTATTTTGGAAATTTCTTTGAAGAACAAAATTCAAAATTTGAAGAGAAAACATTGTAGAGTCATATGGATACAGCATTATGTTTTGATAAATTAAAAGAAATACAATATCATGAGGAAAAATCAAATCCTTAAAATAGGACTGAGGGTTCAATTCAGAGGTAAAGTAGTTACTTAAAAAATACATAAAAATCTAGTCTTCATCATAAATACACACACACACACACACACACACACACACACACATATATATATATATATATATATATATATATATATATATATATATATATATTCCTTTATGAGTCAAATATTGTCCTTTTAAATCCACACATAGAAATTTTAATTTCTAGTATCTGGGTGTTTTGAACTGTAACCTCATTTGGCAATTTTACTTTATAGCTATAAGCATGTTAATATAAAGTAATCAGAGATAATGTAATCAAAGCTGGCTGATGTGCTCATGAAGAAGGAATTTTAGAGTCAGCAGGAAGATGGCTGCACATAAACCACACAGAGAAGCTTGGAATGGAGTCTTTCCTCACAGTCCTCAGCAACAATCTGCACTGTAAACTCTTTGCTTCTTGTTTTATAACCTTCAGCGATATGAGATTACTAGTATGTTTCTCCTTTCTTTAAGCTACTCAGCCAGCAGTATTCATTTATAGTACTTACTAACTTGATGTGTCTCATTACCAAAAATTCATTACTTGTAGTTTGACAGACAACTTTAGTGATAATTCAGTAGATTAAATTAAATAGTATGTTTTGAGATTTTTGTGATGGCATAATAACAGAAAAATCATTTTCTCTCAGATTTTGAGGCTGAAAGTGCAAAAACCAAGGCTGCCAGTTACAGTGGATTATGATCCCAACAATATGCATATTGGTAACATTAATTTTCTTTCTACAGGCTGTTATAGTAGGAATCAGGAAGAATTGTAGGGCAGTGAATTTAGTACAAATATTACTTAATAAAGGCCTACTAAAAGAGGATTAATAACTACTAAACATTATTTCTAAGCTTCCATTTAGTACACGTAACTTATTTTGAGAACCATTAAAGTATAATGTTCAAATATTAAAATATAAAGGCATAAAATGTTTAAACAAGAATGTTTTAATTAGAATCTATGTAAATGACAGCCTGAAAATCCTAAGCTAATTGTTATTACAGTATTCAAACCTGAATACAGATTATAGCACATTTTATAATCTCTGAAATATAATATAGAAATACCTTATCTAGTTGGTCTTTAGACTTCTCTAGTCCTAGAATAAACTTTTTCTCTTTTTTTATCTAATTTTTTTGCTGCTTTTCATTCTGTGTTATACATTTCGCTTAGAACCACAGACATCAAGGGCACTTCTGAGGCATCTGTGTTTTCATGATAGGCTATACCCAAACTAAGATGTTTTCCTGATTGTGTAAACCCTGTACATTACCTAATGCATGATGCTTCCATTCTGATTCAGAAAACAAAGAAATCTTACCATTTAACAGTTATAAGAAACATTTTATTTTGTCAACATTTTTGTTTTCTCAATTATTTAAACTAATAAAACAAATTTGATCTTGGATTAGGGTCCTGTGGAGTGGGTCTACCGCACCATCCCCTCTGTGGATCATGCCTTATCCTCAAATCTAGCCTAGCTTCCACATCTAGTATCCTAGCATAGTCTGTGATAGCTCTCACAATATACAAGAGATTGAATGCCTATCACCTACAGGTTCTGATCAGAAGACACATATCATGGATCAGCACAAAGGACCTCTTACTGACTGATTTCATCTCTTTCCTCTGGGATTTAGTCTATCTGTCCAACCAGATCCCTTGCATCTTATGGCAGGAGCCAAGCTGGAAAGTCCAATGATCTCCTCTCCACCCACCATTCCCAAGACCCAGCTCTAGTCTGGGTTCCAATTCAATGCCCTAGCTCATTGTGCAATCCTACACAATGGCCCTAATATTCCTGGCTCAGACCAAATGCTACACACAATGACAGCTCCTTATGTCTATCTGACCTAACACACAGCATGTCCAAGTTTCAAATCCAATCTTGACACATATCTGTTAATCTGTTTCAGCCTTCTGTGATCATATCAGGCACAGAACCATCAAAATAAAAGTACATGCTCAAGTCTCTTTACAGAATTTAAATGTGAAATATTAATACAGCATGTTGCCTCAAAATAAAATAGTCATGTAGAAATGTTTTCTAATAAAGAACACCTAGCTAAATCCGAAGAAACAGGACTTAAAAGTACAGTAATAAACTTCATAACATGATTCAAAGAGGTAATGGAAACACAAAGAAAATTTTCAATGAACTTTACAACATGAACTTAAAGGTAAAGATTTTAAAGAGGATAAGTACCCAAGTAATGTGAAAGAAGAAACAAACATAAGACTGAATGATATACCAAAGACAATTGAGGATTTGAGAGCTAAATTCAATAAAATTTAGATATAATGAAGAGAATTCAAGCTGAAGTAAAGATGGAATTGAAAAACTCAATAACCCAACTAGAAAATACAAGAGAAATCTTTACAAATAGAATGAAGCAAGTAAACAAAATGTCACCACTCAAAGGTAAAGTAGAGGAACTAGACCAAATAAGCAAAAAATATGAAAAGAATTTTTAAAAACAGAAATGGAAGCCACAGGATATATAATACACCATGAAAAGTCCAAACTCTCAAATTATAGGCATAAATGGTGTAGAAGAATTTAGGTCAATAGCATAGACAATATTTTCAAAAAGACTATAAAAGAGAACTTCTCCAAACCAAGGATAGTCATTCTCATAAGAAGCACCTAGAACACTAAATAGACAAGACTAGAAAAGAAACTCCTCAATAACACATCATAATTAGAAGAAGTATGCAAAATAAAACAAGAATTTTGAAAACTTCAAGGGAAAAAATACAAGCAACTATCAAAATAACAGCTGGTACTTCAGTAGAATCTTTTAAAGCCAAAAGAGCTTGGGGCAATGCATTCATACAAGATCAAGAATGGCAGCCTAGACTGCGGTACTCAGAATTATTATTGCAATTGAAGGAAAAAGTAAACCTTTCCATGACATGAAAGCATTCATGTCCATCAAACCAACTCTAAAAAGAGTATACCAGAACCAATACTTTCAGTTGATAAGATCTAAAAGGAAAACAAATGAAGTTGTAATAGATAAAATACAGAGTACAACTGAGAATATTGTTTTTGTCATACTCTTCTGAAAAGAGACTATGACTAAAAGAAAATTATTTAATTGGGGATGGCTTATAGTTTCAGGGGTATAGTCTGTTATCATTATGATGAGTATCATAATAGTACTCAGGCACACATAGTAGTGGAGAACAGACAGAATTCTATATTTGGATCTATAGGCATCAGGAAAAGAAAAATAAACTAGGTCTGGCTTGGGCGTCAAAGTCCATACCCAGTGACCAAAAACACTTCCAACAAGGTCACATCTACTAATCCTTCCCAAGTATGTCCATTCCCTGATGAGTAAGCATTCCAATGTGTGAGCCTATGAGGGAAATTTTTATTCAAACCACCACAACAGCAACAATAACTGCAACCAACACGTACTTTTTTAATAATAACTTTAGCTACTAATGTCCTCAACACTCTAATCAAAAGTCACAGGCTGGCTGAATTAATAAAGAAGCAGAATCCAACTTTTTGTTGTCTTCAAAAAACTCACCTTAACTTTAAAAATAGGTAAGACCTTAAAGTGAAAGGATGGGAAAGTAAAAGAAAGAAACAGAAAACCCCCCATAAGATGGGACAAGGGAGCTGGCAGGCAATGGTATCTTAATGCTGACAAAATAGATTTAGAACTGAAACTAAACAGAAGAGATAAAGATCACTTAATTCTAATCAGTTAACTATTGTGTATTTTATGATAAAAATGCAAAATATCAAGTGAATGAAACTCCTACATGCAGCATAAATAAATACTATTGAATAATAAAACTGAAAGAAAATAGAAAATATATGTAGTGACAGTGTCAGTGAACTATATATTCCAGAAGGAAACAGTTTGATATTTTCAACATGATAACAAAGTTTGTAAAATCACAGAATCCAGTGACCTTTAATTTTAGTGTCATGAAGTATATTGATCCCCACTCTCCAGAACCTTTACTCATACTGGTCCCTTTAGCAAATACAGTGGCAGAAAATGTGATGTCATAAGAACCTATACTGACACAAATTAATAAAATCAGTTTACAAATATCCTATTCTCCACCAATCAAGTTCTGACCAAGTTGGCTATAAAAACAGTGCAATAAAGAGATTATTTCAGATTTATAAACATACTACTTTGCTATTGAAACTGAAAATATGAAAAATATATAAACCCATTTAATTGCTATGCCTTTTACTTCATTTTGCAGAATAGAAGTTGAAGCAAGTTTCCCTAATGGCTATAACCAAGGGGAAAAACATTCATATTTCTGAATTATGGTCACTGTAAACTTTTGAGAAATCAAAAATTTATACATTTTAAATATTTAAAGAGAAACTGGGCATTTAAAACTCATTTTCTTCTCTCTAGAAATTCAAATGAATTGAACGATAATCAAAGAACAAAAGGAACAATTATGTATAAATACTGTGTGTATGAAAAATGAATATTAGGGATTATTTTTCATTTTGAGTAGTAAATAAAATAGTGCCAGAAACAAATAATCAAAAGTTTCAAAATGCCAGGCAGTGGTGGCACACGCCTTTAATCCCAGCACTTGGGAGGCAGAGGCAGGTGGATTTCTGAGTTCAAGGCCAGCCTGGTCTACAGAGTGAGTTCCAGGACAGCCAGAGCTACACAGAGAAACCCTGTCTCAGAAAAAAAAAAAAAAAGAGTTTCAAAATAAATTTATATTATTCAAAGATCATGTCAGATCATGTGTGTTAGTGTGGACATTTAATGCCAGTACTTGGCATGTAGAAGCTGATTTAGTACTGGGACCTCAAGGCCAACTTGATCTACATAGCACATTCTAGGTCAACCCAGACTAAATAGTAAGACCCTAGCTCCGAAAAACAGTGAAAGTGTTTGCATTTATATGTATTCAGACATCAATATCCTATGAATTTTAGTAGCAGTGCACAGCAAAAAAGAAAAAGACTTTTCAAAGTAAGTTTTAAGTTGCAAAATCATCTCAGAAATGAGAAACTGGTGATAATAAAATTTATCTTGCTATAGATGATTGAAAACATCACTAAGATAACTAGGGGGATATGTCAAACAAACAAGAGTTTTGTCATTTCTGCTTGATTTCACAGTACAAAGAAAATAAATAACTTCAGAGGAAAATACAATGAGCTTTTGCAAACTAATATATAAATGTAAAATATACTGGGTAACAATACAAGTTCGGGGGATAAGAAGATTGGGAAGTTGTGCTGAATATTTACTAGATTTGCATATTTTTATTAAGTTTTTAACTCCAACAATCTCACTTTCTGAAATATGGATACATTAATGATAAGTACACTTATCCTGATACTGAAGACCTAGCCAACTACCCAGGGCTAGTGAAATTATGGATTTTGGAGAAGAATTTGCCCCCCATCATTTTCTAAGTCAGGAAAATAATACTATACATATTTCTCCTTATACTGACATAAATGTAGTCCTTGCCCCTCCTCATGGAAACATCTCTTTTCAACAAATGGTGACCACTTCATAAAACTACAACCAATCAAAATGCATAGTTTTGTAGCCTAGTCCCAATGGATAAATTTACAAAACAACTCCTGAAGCTCTGCACATTGTGGTGGTCAATCCTGAAAATATACATGCAAGTAATATCATACAGACTGAGTGCATTATATATAGTAATACATATGTGTTTTATACACGCATGCACGTGCGTGCGCACACACACACACACATATGTGTATAACAACAATTAATGAAAAGGGAGGCCATGATTTTGAAAGAGAGTAAGTTTGGGGCAGTGATCTGTGACAGGCAGTCTGGCACTGGGTCGAGCACAGGTGTAAACTCTGAGCGATCCAGCGGAATCCACAAGAGACCAGGAAACTTTATGCTAATGCTCCCGGGAGACTTTTGACTCAAGTCATGGTCATGCACCACCCCTCCTCAGGTAGAGGCGTGGCCATGCAGCCCCAAGCCATCCCCTTGTTCATGAGACACCTAGAGACCTAGCCATGCCCCTTCCCAGTTACTATATCTGCCTCACCTCTCTCAGAGGGGCAGGGGTACAATTCCATCCATGCCACTCTCCACAATGAAAATAAACATCTTAGAATTATGGACTGTCTCTTCATCTGGACCTGCCGTGGGAAGTAAGGGATCCAGCCCTCGATTAAGGAGTCGTGTCTAATCTCTCGCAGAGGGCTTCCCAGCACTCCCAGATGGTACCCATTCACCCAAGCCTAAGCAGCTAGCCTGGCACCCCAAGCTGCTAAACCCGGTCCAGGTGGGAATCCCAGCTGCGCTCCACAGCCCCCACCTGCCCATCGGACTGTGTGGGAAGATGCTCGGCCACTTCCAGCATGTCTCCTGTCACAGCACCCGAGATGGACACGTGGGGTTTCTTTCCACTGCGCCAGGTTTGTTCCAGCAAGTAAGAAGAGGTATACAGGAGAGTTTGGAGGGAGAAACAAAGGGGAAATGGTTATAATTATATTATAATTTTAAATATAAAAGAAAAAAGTGTTTACTGTGGTTTTAACTTTTTAGTTTTCGAAATCATTTAAAAAGAAAACAAAATATGTTTTTTGTTCCCTATTGAAGGACAATGTTTTTCAGTTGTTTAATTTTCTTTTCAAGGTATTTCTTAAATTTAACTTTATTAGGATAGGGGAGATAACTGAAATATTAAAAGCAATAGTTGCACTTGCAGAGGACTCATGTTCATATGCCAGTACACAGATGGAAGCTCACAAGAATTCTGTAATTCCATGTATGGTTTATCTGATACGTTCTTTCTCTGGGGCTACCAGGCATGAAATGTACACATTTACATGCAGACAAAACACTCTTACACAAAAACTAGAATAAGAAAGCCTAAAAATTTAAACATGACTATTGATTTTACTTTAAAATACAATTTTAACATTATTTTCAATTAAAAACATTCCAAAACTATTAGGTAAAATTCAAATATATATTTTCCAGTTTGTAATTCTCCTCTGAAATATTTTAAAGTACTTTATTTATCTATCTATAATCTATTCTACAGCCCAGGAACCCACACACTCATGGCCAGAATTAGTTTTATCTTCAAAAGTGTTATTTTCTTCCTTTGTATTGTACATCATGGAGCAATGTCATGGCTTAGTTGATAAAATCCTTTCATCGCAAGAATAGGGCCTTGAGTTCAATGTCAGTGCATATGTAAGGATCTAGGTATACTGGTGTGTGTCTGTAATCCTAGGGCTGAGGAAGCTGAGACAGGGGGTCCTCTGGGGCTAGCTTGCTATGACCACACTGAATTTGTGAGCTTCAGATTCCGTGAGACACCCTGTTTTTAAAAAATATGGTGAACACCAATTTCAGACAATATCTGTCCTGTGCATGTGCATATTTGTACACATTCAAGAACATGCACACTCAAAAATGCACATTATGTGTGTTTATTCTAGCTTTGAATACAGAAATAAACATCTGACCAATTCTAACAGTAATTTCCAAAAAGAGCTCATAAACTGTTTTAAGAGAATGCAGAAAAAGCCAAAAGAAATATGTGACATCATAGATGACAACAGAAAGAGTTTCCATGTTGAGTGTAGATATGTATGTATTATTATATTAATACTCAAAGCTCAGGAGATAATATTATGACTGAGCAACCTTAAACTAGCGATACCATTTCATATTACACCTAGTATAGTAATTTTGCTCTTTGAAATAAATGACTATTTCAAATGCCTATTTGACAATCTAGGTCTTATTACAATTACGTAAAAAAAAGAATAGAATTAATTTTCTATTTCACAGTGAATATATATTTCTCAGTACTGTAAAGATATGCTGACTGTGTGTCTGTTTAATGCTATCATTATTTTCAAACTTAAACTATCACTTGTATTCAGCCCTGAACAGCATAGAGATTACACAGACAATTATATCCATCCCACATTGATTATCCTGCATGAGAAACTTCCTCCTGCACTGTCTAAAATTTACAAGTTTATCAGTTCCTAATTACATTTTATTCAAATAGCCCTATGGTATTTCCTTTAAAACTAGGAGAGAATATTTGACTATTCTTACAAAAGAAAGAGTATATGAAATAATAAATTATATCACACTACAAAATTCAAATGTTTATAGAAGTCAGAACACAAGCAATTTTCTTCTCCTTCTAGGTCTTTTAATAATATTTTAAATTGATTATTTGGGAAATCAACATTATGAACTCCAATCTCTCTTAATTCGCAGCCTTCTCAGGACCACCTTCCTACCTTTGTGACACCCCTCCAAGAAGGAGGAAAAGAAAGAGGAAGAAAAGAAAGAGGAGGAAAAGGAAGGAAACAAGGAAGGAGGGAAACAAGGAAGGAAGGAAGAAAGGAAGGAAGGAAGGAAGGAAGGAAGGAAGGAAGGAAGGAAGGAAGGAAGGAAGGGATCCAATTTGTGTTGCCCATATATTTCCTGGAGCACTGTTAAATTCCCAGTGGCCAGCCCCTTAAAGTCTTTCCTACTAGTACCTCCACCAGACACCATCAACCATGGAGAGCTACATTCAGCATTGCTACCACAACTTTAAGAATTCTCTTTGATGGCTTTCTATCTGGACTGTTACTTTTGGGGGAAGTTGGTTGGGTGGATATAGGGGCTGTCATAGAATTCTTCTATTTCTCTTTCTCAACTTTGAGTCTATAGTCATCAATACCATAGCAAAGAAGCTAACTTGCCCTTTATAGTCAAAGAGAGCAGGCATCATGTACTTCGACTTGGTTCCTGGAGACAATGCATAGCAAGGACCACAGGCATCATCAACATGGTCTACATTGCCAGTACATAGCACTGACCTCAGCATTTTCTCTGTGTCATTACAGATCTTGAACATCAACACCAACCATCATAGCCCTCAATGGTAGCATAGCCCACTTTATACATAGTCTTTGGTGGTAACAGATGCCATGGACATTAACACAGACTCCAACCACTATAGGACCACAGATCTAGACATGGCCCTTGACAGCAACATGGACTGGACATGACTATGACCTTAGGTGGCAATGCAGGCCACTCAGATCAATATAGCCCCTGGAGGAAGCATAGTCCACAAATATAATCATGGCTTAAGCCATCTTACCAGGTCTTGAATTGATTTAAATACAATAAGGTATCTCCAAAATTCATTATCACATTTAACAGGACAGAAAAAAAACCTAAGCATCTAGATTTTCAAATTTCAATTACATTTTTAAGTTAATTTTTATATCTACTGTTTTTCCATGATAAAAGCTGTTTTGACTTCACTAAAATGCCCTACATGATATTTTATTGCAGTGGTCTGAAATTCTCAATTGCAAGACTTGGAAGTTTATCTCTATTAACACCTGCAAGTCATAACAGAAATGGTTTTTGTTTTGTATGACCATAAGATTAATTTTGTACTTTTGTCAATGGATTTGAAATTGAAATTAACATAGATTACTTCTAGTTTGAATTATTTCACTGAAAACATTTTTAATTAGATGTATTTTTTTTGTCACAATGCCCAATTTTGTAACATATTTAGACAAGTGTGGCCAGATAATCCTTGAATTAATACAAAGTTATAGGTTACTAAGAAGTGCCATTCAGTGTGATGTGTACCTAAAATTTGATATGTCCAAGTTTAAGCAATCAAGTTATTTGGAAAACAAAAGTAAAATAAGATACTCTGAAGAGAGTCTCATTATCTTTGTGTCTCCTGATCTCATTTTTATCCTTTGTAATGTGCACAAGATAAAATCACTAGAAACTACTTCAACAAACTGTTCTGATGATTAAATAAAACACTATAAAGCAGTCAGATACTATCTGGAACATGATTTGTACATAATAAGCATTAAGTTATTAACGAAGCATTATGGCTCCAGGAACTCTTTTGAGGAGAGAATTAAGCAACATTTTGAATTTTCTATTAGATTGAATAAGCATAATGATAAGTACTAGTCTTAGGTTACTGGGCTTTTCTTCATGAAATAATTGTTTATATCATATATCAAAATTGAAACATGAAGATATTATAGTTATTACTACATGGGGTTATTGATAGATTTGGTGGGGTTAAGGATATACTTTTCCAACTATGGTTCTTGAACATATTAAGAAACAGTAAAAAGAAACTGAATTATCCTAGTTCTTGCCATCACAAGCCAAAATCATTATAGGTGTCTTGAGAGATGGTTCAGTCAGTAAAGTAACTGCCTTGGAACTACAAGGATATGAATTCTATTCCTAGAGCCACCATTATAAAAGGCCTGGAATAGATCCTTGGAGCTAATTTGTCAAGATCGAAGTCAGTGAGAGAGGTTCCCAAAACTGAAATGGCAAATGCTTGAAGAACAGTATGTGAGGTTGTCCTCTGTCCTTCACAAGCATGTACGGACATATGCATGTGCAGTTGTAATTACATGGTATCATACACACTCATATACACATATACATGCATCCTACATCCCATCAGAGTTGGCTTATCCAGAGAAAATTAATACTCCTGTCTCTGAAGACACATTGGCAGAGAAGAGACTCAAAAGACCCCTGTTAGATTGTACCCACTTTGTCTAATTTTACATCTGTACAACTATCCCATTCTTTAACAGAGTAAGGCAAAACCACTCAACTGTTTCTTCATATCTCCATTCCTGAAAGCTCCCATGTGGTGTCAAGTGTATATTAAGTCAAAATGTATTATTGTAACTATGTCTTTTGCTATAGGTACATTACTACAAATTTGCTTAAGTAAGAGCAGAATTCTTTCTTTATAGAAATTCAAATGTATATCTTCTATTGTCAGAGAAATTGACATTTATTGAAACCTTGAGCCAGAAAACCATGACACTTCAGAACGTGGTAGCACGTAAAAGAAAATACAGAATATGGCCCTTGAACCACTAGCTTCATCCAAATGTTCCTGGTGGATTCACTAGAGGCTAGTTAATATACAAAGTTGATTTAGAAAAAAGTGGGCATAGACATATTGTCTGATACTAATTTGAATATCATACACACAATAAGCACCTAACAGATATTAACCATTGCTAATATTTTCTAGTAAAGTAATAATTGAACTACACTTACTTATTTGCTGATTCTAAAACTAGTCATAAACTAGTTACAACAGGAAAAGGTCATGTGTCTTGACTCTTTTCTACTTTCTCTCCCTTCACACTGCTACTCAAGAAAACAACCATCCCTGCTTATTTTAGTCACAAGTGACAGGAAGGCACTTCCAACAAATAGCAGTAAACTTTCAGAAAATATTGCATTTTATGGAAATTTTACATGAAACACTCAAACTTTTCAAGTTGAGGACAATAGGCAATATATTCCCGGAGCCTAATGCAGCCTCTAATCTAGTATAAACCAAAAATTTCAGCTCTTTATGGAAATCACTTGCAGCAATTTTAATTTTAAGGCTTTTAAAATGCAAAGACCCCCTAATGAGAATCCTTTTCTACTTCAGTTTTCAATATTGTTATTTCATTTAATGTGGCTCCTAGGAGTTTGTATTTTCTTTTCAAGTTCCTAACATGTTAGAACCATATTGTGAATTAATGAAAAATTTACAAAAATGTTTTAAACCTTACTTTCACATTTAATAGTTCACATCTTTATTCTATAAAGTTTCAGGAACACACAAGAAAAAGCAAGATAAAATTACACATTAATGTTTCTGAGCCAGTTTTTTTTAAAGGAAAAACACTAACCCATTGTTTATTTATATCATTGATTAATACAGAGAAAAACTATTCCAATTATTAATGGAAAAGTGAGGATATTTACATCATAAAAACTGCCTTCCTGAGACTCTGACAATTCTTTTGTTTGAAGTGGTTTCTTTTCAGTTTACAGTGCTTTCAATAATATAACACAACCTGGTGTTAATGTATATAATGCTTTCAAAGTCTGCAAGCAAATAATATAGTCTCTGGTTGTAAATCAATATACTTATCATGTCACACCAGTAAGTAATACATTTCTTCCAAGTTGTTTTGTATCTGGGGGGACTGACAGCTTTAGAAAAGCATTCAGATCATTACAACTTTATCATCTATCATATATTCAAACATGGATTCAAAAATATCTGCACAGATTCTCACTGGCATTATATAGGCTGTACTTGAATGGGGTATAGAACTAAACAGAAAATTCTCAACAAAGGAATTTAGAATGGCCAAGAAGCACATAAAGAAATGTTCAATATCCTTAGTGATCAGAAAAATGCAAACCAAAACAACCCTGAGAATTCACCTTAGCTAGCTTTCTTACACAGCCTAGGACCAACTGCCCAGGCTTGAAACCATTGCAGCAAAGTGAACCATCTCTTATTAGTAGGTAATCAAAACAGCTCTTGATGAACATATTCAGAGGCTAACATGATCTGGACAATCCCTCAACTGAGATTATTCTTCAATGACTCCACTAAAGTTAACTAGAAACATACATATTTACATTATAAAATGATGTTAACTAGAAGCTAGTTAGCAGATCCATCATTTCACATAATTGGTGCTCCTTTAATTTAGTATTAAAACACAAAATCTACTTTCTTAAAACACTCAGTATATGATAAATTATAATTAAGTATAGCAACTGTGTACATATTAGGTCTCCAGAGCTCATTCATTTCATTTTTAAAGTATTTTTAAAAACATTTTCATACTTTCTCACCCTCTATATTAGGTAACAGTACTTCTGTGTTTCTATGAGCTTGATTTTTATAAGTAAATTTATATGTGATATCATGCAATGCTATCTTTTGTTGGATATATTATTTCATTGAGCATAATGTCCTCCAGGTTTATCTAGTTGTAACTAAGAGACTTCTTTTAGAAGGATGAGTAAGTCACTTCTCAAATGAAGTCATAAATGAATAGGATATATACAATATCTTCAATAGCATTAGTTATAAGGACAGCACAAATCAAGGAACAGTCAGATGTGATCTCACACCTGTTAGCATAAATTAAACAAAGAGACTGGGGAGGTACTTGTCATTAAAATCAAGGGAAATGTTGTAGTAGAAGAATGACATTTGTTCTGGAAAAGAAATAAAAATTATGAGTAAGCAATGGATAAAGATGAGATGTGCCAATGTAAGAAGCAGGCATAAGGGTGACACCATCTGACAAGTGACGGCAGCAGCAAAAATGCGACCTCGACATGAAATTAGGAGACACTTGCAAAGAGGATCTCAGGAGTTGAAGTCAAAGACATTAACAGAATCTGATTAGCAGAGGATTTGAAAGTTCAGGGTAACAATTTACATTAATAAGTGAAAATGTAAGTTTTAACTTTCTAAGAATAGATCTTGTCACTGGCTTATAAGCAACCACCTGTGCAAATTAAGAGGCCAGACAGAGAAGAAGGTGAAAGCCGGAGATTCCATGGATGATGAACATGAGGGCAACGTACCAGGAATAATGTCAAGGTGAATTCCTTTGGCCTGGTGAGTGTTAGAATTTAGCAACTAGTAAATAGATT
Source organism: Uromys caudimaculatus (assembly GCA_028551405.1). Taxonomy (NCBI): domain Eukaryota; kingdom Metazoa; phylum Chordata; class Mammalia; order Rodentia; family Muridae; genus Uromys; species Uromys caudimaculatus. The sequence continues at coordinate 43,838,738 of CM052713.1, forward strand.
TCATATTACAAAGTTATGTGTGAAAGGAACTGGTGGCTCAAGAGTTTACCTGAAGCAAATTCATTCTGAAACATTTAAGCAAAGCACATATAGATTTAAAAAAAATAAAAAAGAACAAACAAACAACAAAACAGAGATCTAGAAGTCACTGTAGTAGATTAAATAGGTACAATGAGTTGGGAGAAAATACACAAGAAAGCTGCAAGACTTGGTTTCCTGAAAGTGGATTGCCTGGGTGGATCAAGGAGGCATAGAGATGAGATAGTTTGAGTGCTGAGAGGAATCTCTCTGTGAGTGATTATACACACAATAGTATCTGGTAATAACAAATTCTGTGGAGCAACTGGGAGCAGAAGTAGGGCTGAGCTTGAAGACCGCTGAAAAAGAAGTGCTTTTGAAGCCACCGGGAACTCAGTTGTGAAAGGCCAAAGAGAATGGCATACAGTTTTTAAGAAGTAGAAGTTTTTCACAGTGGAAAATTCTTATGGTGTTGTCAAGTATCTTCCAGATGCTCATGCTCCACAAAGTCTTAGTCCACAGGGATAGAAATACTGGAAAGCGACAGGTATGCAGAGTGTGGAAAATGATGATTTATTGAACATGCGACTTCCCAATGGATTTTTTGGAAAATAATCAGTGGTCCCTCTGCACTTCCCATCTGTGTTATGAGCATGTTACTCCAATACACACTCTCCACCTCTGCTCCTCCTGGTTCTCATTACAGGCTTGAGGGAATGTGAGCATCTGATCTTGGACTGGAAGCTGCAGAACTCTGAGCTAAATAAACACCTTTTTTCTTCTGTATCAATAAGTAACCTTGAGTGTTTTCTTTTAGTAATGTGAAGCAGATTAATACAAAACTGTAGAATGTTTCATACTAATAATGTCACAATAATAAAGGAAGGATTGTTGGTGTAGAAGAGACAGATATTCATGAATGATGTTCCAGGACCAAAGTTGGAGGTAGAAGGACTGGACTCTGAGAATTCATCATGCTGCCTTTACCGTAGCATTAGTTAAATGCAGGTAAAGTTGGAAAAGAATAGATAAAATATTTCAAATAACAAAGGAAAATTCTTTTTTTGAATAGATTTTGTTTTTGAGATTTGCACATATAAGTACTGTATTACAATATCCCTCTCTCATTCCCTTAATTCTTTCATTATCCCACCCCCACACTCCTAAAATTTATGGACTTTTTCTTTTATTATTATTACATATATACACATAAATATGCATATATACATACATTAAATTTATAAATACAAACTACTTAGTCAATTAGTTGTTGTTTAAAGCTAATCTCTTCAGACTGACTAGTCTATCAAGAGAATTGTCACTGGAGAAGATTGGTCTCCCTCTCTTGCCAGCCTTTAGTATCATAACCATTCTTCTAAGAGTAGGACTATGGAAGTTTTTACTCAACCACATTGGCCTGTCAATTGATGTTATTTTGCATGTATTGTTGAGGTACCCATATTCTCAATAGTTCTTGGGTTCAGCTTCTTTGTAATAGCAGAGTTCCCCAGTCTCAGACTCTTCCAATATTTTTGCCACCTTTTACAAGATATCCCCAGAGCCTTAGCTGTAGGGGTTATGTATCAATTGTATCTGATAACTCCATATTCAGTTGTCCTCTGGATTTGTTTGACTTTTGTGGCTTCTTGCAATGTTATCTTTAAAAAGAAGGAGGAGGAGGAGGAGGAGGAGGAGGAGGAGGAGGAGGAGGAGGAGGAGGAGGAGGAAGCAGCTTCCTTGATGAAATGCTAAACTTATCTGTGGGTATAAAAATAATTGTTCAGAATGTAGTAAGAAAGTACCACGGTCATTAGTAGGTTGTTCATCAGATAGCCAACTGCAATTCACCATGTTCACAGTCAATATCAAGCAAGAAGTCCTTCCTATAAAATAGAGTAAGGTAAATTAGGTTGCGGGTGGTTACTCCCAAGATACGCGCCACTGTTTCACCTTTAGTAATATCTTACTTTGCTGATGATTGTTGTGATCCATAGACAGCAAGCACATTGACGTAGAACTGTTGCTTGCCTTCTCCCTTGGCAACTTGCATAGCAATTTCAGATAATACAAGACCGGGTCCTTGGGAAGGAGGATCTTAGGTCAATTTTCCAAGTCAGCTACCTATAGCACCTGGTGTCTTCAGCAATCGAGATTTGCAACTGACCTCTGTGAGGTAACCAAGGGCATTGCTTCACTATTTTGTTAATAGTTTATATTGTTTGTGGGGTCTCTTAGACTTACTTCATCAATGACAGGGAAAAAAGTTTCTCATGACTCACACTAGGGTTTTTGTTTGTTTTTTTTATTTGTTTGTTTTAATGTAGCTTGTTGCTTGCCGTGAGCATTATCACCCCAAGTGACATAGCTTCATTTAATCTCAAATTTTTAACATATTAAAATACAGATTTAGTTGTAAAAGAAAATCTAAGAACTGAGAAATAGATTGTAGTTATAATGAATCTACTAAATATATTTTTGAGTAATATAGGCTAAAAATTCACAAAGCTAATTTAAATAAGATGCTGAAAGCTAAATATGTATAATGATATGAAGCATATAAGAAATATCTAACTAAAGAATAGATATCTGAGAAGAGGTATCTATGATGAACAACCATTATCAGTTGAACATGAACTTTTATTATGAATGGGAGTTATTTTGTACTCTGTAGGTTTATACAATGAGTGAAATCGTTTTAAAGAGCTTTCACAATAACTGATTAATATAACATGAAGGCAAATTCTCTATCCATCGTAACAGAGCATACTAATTTTAGTCATTAACTCAAACTATTTTTAGAAACTTCAGAAGGAGGGCCAAATCTGAGATGAATGTTGCATAATGAATGACTTTGTGTTTGAGTCTCCTAAAGAAATGTCAGGGGAGAAAATCTACCTGCTTACATTTACTATCATATACAATAGTTCTAGTATAGTTTCATCCTGAAAAAAAGAATGGTTAAGAATTCAGTGTACAAACAAAAGCCAGAACAAGAGAGTTAAGTACTAATTCAACCACTTTAATCCCCACCAGGGAAAATATAGAAGATGTGCTAGGATAAAACCTTGAGAGGCTTTGCCTCAAATGTATTATTCTATAGTTGTACTTATTTTTATATTGAGCCATATGTTCTCACTCCAAAGGCTTATAATTCAGAGAGCAGACATCTTCTATTTTGTTGATTTTAAAAAATACTGCTTTCAACACTGAATAAGTGTTGTTATGTTATTAAAATATATGGTTTTGAACTATATTTATAGATTTGCTTTTCATTGTATCACCTTAAAAATGGATACTTTCTTTTCAGTGTATTAATCACTAATAATACTTTTAGAAATAAAAATATCGACAATTTGTGAAGAATTTCAGATAGTGTTTTATTATTATCTTTAATTATAGGCAGAAATTCAACAAAGAGTATGTCACATTCTACTGAAGATTTGTCTCTCAGCTATTCATGTCACTTAACAAATCAGACACCCTAGAAGGACTTCAAGTTTTTCATGTTTTCCTTTTTATAGTTCAACATGATGCATGATACATGTCCCTAATACTGTGTCTGAGCTGAACTTTGGTATAAATAATAAATATGCAAATAAAAACTAGGATAATAAAGATAAGAATGATAGATGAAGAATTTGTCCTCCAGAATTCCTAAAAGCCTAGCAGGTGCTAAGTATTATTAAAATCATGTTTCTTTTTATAAATTCTAGGGGAAAAATCAGTATCCAGAAGAGGTTGGTGTTTCATGTAGTAATCATATTTATTGTCCTTCTTTGAGGAATTTAAAAGGCTATCAGTCTCTAGAGCTGTGTGTTGATCCAGAATATCTTCATCAACAAAAAATGTCTTTTAAAAATTAGATGTGAACAAGTCTCCTCTTCTAAAGTAAGGGAAACATTTATGAATGAGTGCATATTTTTAGTCTTCAGAGGAGTATTAAAACAACAATTCACCTTGTAGTGACAATGACAGCAGTTCAGAATATAGAATAGTCAGTGACAACAGCAAGGGTACATGCAAAGTAGCAACAGGACTCTATTTTAAAGTGACTGATACTAATCATGTAAATATCATAGTATTTTGGGGTAAAAATGAGAAAATAATGGCCACATTCTGAATAGTAGAACATAGCAACTATATCTCTAGAATATTCGGCTAAAACAGTAGTAAAACAAAAAATAAAATAGGGAAAAATACCTTGGAAGAGTATGCTCTGATATATTCATCTTTATCAGAGGAATTAATACATTGCTTGACTGTTTCAACTATTATGAATATTTTAATTCTATAATATGGGTATTTTACTTTGTACAGGAGTAGTATTCTGAACAATTATTGCTAATATTTGCTCTCAGATATGGAAAATATATATACACATTTATGTGTATATATATTTTTGTTGTGTTCTATCTAGATCTGGAACCCTAAGCAAAGTATCTTTTATATACATGAGGACTCTAATTTAAAGTCTTAACACCCGCACAAAACTAGTTGTAATGTGTGTATCTGTATCTTGATCTGACACTGGAGGAGAAGTAGTTATAGAGACAAGTATATCCCTGGGCTCAAAGGACAATGAATCTTACATGATCAGTGACTTCTAAGTTCCATGAGAGACTGACTCAAAACCTAAAGTGAAGAATTTGAAGATCCCTATTCGCTGACCTCTGACCTTCTCACACAAGTCCACACAAATATTCATGCACTCTCACACTTACATGAACACATATGTACATTATACAGAAATTAATTTATTTCAATATAGACAAAGTTAAATTATTAATATTTTACATATATAAAATATTTAAAGGGCAAATTGTTTGAATTTGACAGAGAACTGTAGGAAAAGAGAAAAGTTGAAGAGAGAAGAGGGTGAGATGGAAATGCAAATACACCAAGAACATATGAAATTCTCAAAAACTAAAACTTAATTTATAAAATACTATGGGTTTTTTTTTTTTTTTAATCTGTGCTTCCTAACCCAAAACTTCAGATGTGAGTATATATTCTGGAATAGCTATAGAAATTTTGAAAGTAAAGTGTTTCCATAGGACAGTGTCCTAGAGAGGGAATAACAGGGTACAGAAGACACGAAAGGGAGTATGCTTAAAAGAGGGGGCTTTAAGTGGGCAGGAGGAGAAAGGTCAAAACAAGAAAAGAGTGGGAAGAGGGAAAAATAACACTAAGAATCTTTCGAAAAGACTTAAGAAATCTTGGTATTATATATTCACATAAAATTGCATATAATAAACATTGTGTGTGTGTGTGTGTGTGTGTGTGTGTGTGTGTGTGCGCGCGCGCACACGCGCGCACGCACAATGGAGCTAGTCACTTCGGATGGAAATTCTCACAACAACAAGAAACTAACAAAAAACACAATGACAGATATGGGAAACATACTTTTGGGTTGCCAATCAGCATTGACCAAGAGACTCCCCGCAAAATACAGGTTATTGCTGTTGTCTATGACTGCCTCAAGAGGTTGATAGTAAAACCCTACTGCTCAAAACACTACACACTTCAGACCTTCAACCCAGGAAATTCCAGATGGCTCTGACTTGAGAGACCTTTCTACCAGACCTGAGTTGCCAAGAGAAGGAAACAACCAACGTTTTTACTTGTAAACTACAATGACCAACATGGCAGTATCCATACAGGTGCAACAGGGCCATTCATATCTTGGAAGATACAAACAGCTATTAATTGGGCCTAAGGCCCATCAACATGAAAGAATTCACCTGGAAATAGAAACCTAGCCAAATACCTGTGGCTAGTGACATCATGATTCATAAGAGAACTCACTATGGCCACTTTACTAGACCAATGTAACTCTTAACTGGATTCTAAAACTTAGCCTTATAGTTACAGACAAGTGTAGCTTTAAAGCCTTATCCAGGAAGCCCCAATGGCTACTCCTATAATACAACTCACATGCCTAAGTATCAGGAAACAGGAGAGGGAGTCCAAGATCGTAAGAGCTGGAGGACTAGGAAGCCTGCTCTCTCAGTATGTCTTCTAAAAGTGACAAGAAAGCTACACCCACTATATAATACACACTATGACTCCTGAAGAAGGTTGTGAGCTAATGACCATACCAATAGACATGCTAATGTGTAAGGTGAAAATCTCACAGGGCCCAACCCCTAGATGAAGAACTAAATGCATGTAGTGATTGCTAAAACTAGAATTAGTATTTCCCAGAGATGAGTCCCCTAATTGGTTATTCAATACCAACAGAGGATTCATCACATTTAATATACACATAAGAGACCATGAATTTGAGATGGAAAGGAGAGGGATATGATGGAAATTGGAGGAATGGGACATGGTAGTAGTTGGGGAGAGGAAAGGAAAAGAGGAAATGATGTAAATATATTTATAATTAGGTTTTAAAACCTGAAGAAAAAAAACTACACACTTTAATACTGCTCAAAGAATAAATCTAATTATTTTCATCTCAAAAGTCACAAATTTGAATTTCCAAATAGTTCAACTTGATTTAATTATACTGTGTTCTACTAATTTTTTAACACTTTATATTCCATAAATTTATACAACCATAATTCATAAATGTATAATAAAACTATATTTTTCATTCTACTAAGTTAAATTGCATGCACTTTTCAGTTTTAAATGTTATCTAATTGAAAATAATAGAAATATACATTTTTTCATTTAGTTTATAATTCCTGAAAATGATTAATGTTTTGAGCAGGAGTTGGTAATCTAACTATCTGTTTATAATTTGTATTTTATCACTTTATATTGATATCACTAGAAATCTGCCAACCACCGGAGGAAAATAGAAACACATAGCTGTCATGGATTTCTAGGCACTAAGTGTATTGATAGAGAACGATAAAAAGTATACTCTTTGAAGTCAAGAACAAGACGGACATCCAGAACATGTGACATATTTGAAATGTGCCATAATAGTTTAAAAGACAATATTAGTTTTCACAGAAAAGATTATCCCAATGTTATAGAAAATGGATAATAACTAAAATGATGATTGCAGTTAATTATGTATTTTAATATTGCTTGCAATGTTAAAGGTTACCATTTTAAACTAAAACAAAAAATAATCCTTTAAGAGAAATGACACACAGAGTGAGTAACTAGTAATATATTAATGAATCTAATTAAGAAATTCATGGGTGAAATTATTAAGAATTTTTGACAACCTCAAAATAAAGCATGCTTACAAGGAGAGAGAAAATAAACTCTTCAAAAATCCCACACTAAGAGGACTCTAGTTTGTTTTCATTTCTCTTAGTAAACTGTAATTTGTATGTGGTCCTGACAAATATTTGTAAAGTGTTTTCAACTACAAAAGTCCCCAAACTCACATCACACTGTACGTTTCCAACTTACAGCCTAAAAGACAGCAACGTTAGTGTGAAAGCAGCCCCAGAATAAACAGACAGTGCAAACAACTGAATAGATTGATAATTGATTATACTGTAAGTGAGCACAGTGAGAATTAATTTACACACATTAAGTACATTCTGTAAGGGCTGAAATAAACAGAGATAATTTACAGGTAAATAAGTGGCATACTTTTAAAATATAAAGCTTTTTATTAGAACTGTTTTAGATTATCAGAAAGAAGTGTGATAGTGTCTATCAACAATGTCTTGCTTTACTGTGGCATATTTGAGGCAAATAATGAGCAAATTAATCCATCTAATCGTTATTTAAAGTAGATAGTTTATTTAAATTTTCTTTCTTCTTATAATATGTGTGATTTCTGTTTCTGGAAACCTTGCAAACTCCCCCTTACCTTTGTACTAAAGCCTGCTTGGCTCCTGCATATAACTTTTACATGTTTGTAATGACAGGGTGTTGAAGTGAATACTGCTCAGGTATTTGGAGAATTCACTGTTTGGTTGACTTGTCTAGTATTTTATTATGATTAGACTAGGATTTGGGATTTTGGAAAAAAGATTACAGTAGTAAATTGAATTTTATTGTACCAGGTCAATACACTGCTAATGTAGTTTTCAAATCTGCTGACTACCCACCTGGCTGAGGTGATGAGTCATTGTTTGACAAGAAGTTTTCTTGATGGTTTCATAGTATTTATCATCGAAACCATTTGGGCATTTTGCTATTCTGTTTTAGAAAATTTATTGATGATTTATTTATTTAATGTCTTCATAAGAGAGAAGAATCATCTATTACCTATTTTAGAAAACAGGCCTATTTAGGCAAACAAGTATGATTAATTTTAGAAGATTTACATTATTTGGGTAATTAACATTTTTCAAATAAATCATTTATTTGTGTAAATTACCAAATTTTGAGAAATGAAGTTGGTTTGCTATTTTACTATCTTTTTAAAACTTAATTTAATTTTTTTTTTACTTATTCATTTTACATTTGCTCAACCCCTCCTCCCAGTCAACTCTTCCCACAATCCTTCCCCCATCCCCCCACCCCTTCTCCTCTGAGTGGGTAAGGCCCCCCTGAGTCTCCCCCTGCCCTGGAATTTCAAGTCTCTGAGCAGCTAGGCACTTCTTCTCTCACTGAGGCTAGATAAGGCAGCCCAGCAAGAAGCACATGTGCCACATACAGGCAACAAATTTTGGGATAGTCTCTGTTCCAGTTGTTCAGGAGTCACATGAAGACCACACTGCACATCTGCTACATATGAGTGGGGAGGCCTAGGTCCAGCCCCTGTATGTTCTTTGGTTGGTGGTTCAGACTCTGAGAGCCCCAAGGGTCCAGGTTAGTTAACTCTGTGGTCTTCCTATAGAGTTCCTATCCCTTTTGGGGGCCAGAAGTCTTCCTCCTATTTTTCCATTAAGAGTCCACAAGCTCCAATCCACTATTTGGCTGTGGGTGTCTATATCTGTCTGAGTCAGCTGCTGGATGGAGCCTTTCAGAGGACAGCATGCTCCTGTCTGCAAGCATGACAGAGGATCATTAATAGTGTTAGGGATCAATGCTTGCCCATGGGATGGGCTTCAAGTTGCCCCGGTTACTTGTAGGTTATTTCCTCAGTTTCTGCTTTACCCCCTGTGCCTGCATTTCTTGTAGACAGGATAAATACAGGGTCAGAAGTTTTGTAGGTGGGTTGGAGTCCCTATTGCTCCACTGAGGTTCCTGCCTAGCTATAGGATGTGGCCTTTTCAGGTTCCATATCCCCAGTGGAGTGAGTCACAGCTAGAGTCACACTCATTGATTCATGGGTGCCTCCCTTATTCCAGGTCTTTGTCTAGTCCTGGAGATGACCCCCACACCCCCTCCCCTGTCAATTGCAGATTTTCATTAATTTTCTTGGTCATTTAGCCATCTCTCCTGTCCTTCCCAACACCTGATCCTTAAGTTCCCCTTCATCCCCATTTCCCCTCCCTCTCAGTTCTCTCCCTCCATCTGCCCCTTACGACTATTTCATTCCTACTTCCAAGTGAGGTTCAAGCTTCCTTTCTTGGGCCTTCCTTATTGTTTAGAGTCTGTGGAGTGCAACATGGTACCTGAATTTTATGACTAATATCCACTTATAAGTGAGTACATACCATGCATGTCATTTTGGGACTGGGTTACATTACCCATGACAACATTCTCAAGTTTCATCCATATGCCTGCAAACCTCATGGTGTCTTTGTTTTTAAGAGCTGAATAGTATTTCATTGTGTGGATGAACGACCTTGTCTTTATCCTTTCACCAGTTGAGGGACATCTGAGTTCTTTCAGTTTCTAGCTTTTATGAATAAAGCTGCTATGAACGGAGTTGAGCAAGTGTCCTTGTGGGATGTTGAAGCGTTTTGGGGGTATATGTGCAGAAGTATCTTTTTAATGATATTATGATTAGCAGATTTTGTTCTACATTGTTTCTGATATTGGTATTTTGTATCTTCTCTTTCTTTTCATAGTTACATTTTAAAAACGGCTTTTTATTTATTTTTCTCCAAATATTTTTTCATTGTTATCAACTGCATTGTGCTGATTTTCTGTCTCCCAAGTCCTTATTGTTCTCCTATTCCTAAAAACTAACCTATGCTCTAATTTCATATTCTACTACAGGCTACTAATTATCTTTCTCTAGCTTCAGGTATTCAGATTACTGATTTAGGTTTGTTTTCTGTTCTAATATTCAACTTTATTTCTATGTTTGCTGTTATCCATATACTTGGGGACTTCTCAGTATTTTCACTTATATCTTTTTTTTTTTTTTGACATTTCTGGGAATATTTATTTTATTTTTGATACTTTATTTACATTTCAAATGTTTCCCCCTTTCCAGGTCTCCTCTTTGGAACCCTCCTATCCCCTCCCTCTTCCCCCTGCCTCTATGAGGGTATTCTCCAATTCATCCACCTGCCCACCCACTCCCGTCTTCCCACCTTGGCATTCCCTTATACTGGAGCCACTAACACCCTCAGGCCCAAGGGCCTCTCCTTTCCCTGATGGTTAACAAGACCCTCCTCTGCCACATATGTGGCCAGCACCATGGATCCCTCCATGTGTATTCTTTGGTTAGTGGTCCAGTCTCCGGTAGCATCAGGGGATCAGGCCAGGTGCAAACTTGTTCAGCTCCTTCAGTCCCTTCTCCAACTCCTCCATCTGGGACCTCAAACCAGCCCAATGGTTGCTGTGAAATGAATCTTGGGTATTCTGAACTTTTGGGCTAATAACCACTTATCAGTGAGTACATACCATGTTCATTCTTTTGTGACTGAGTTACCACGCTCAGGATGATATTTTCAAGTTCTATCCATTTGCCTGTGATTTTCTTGAAGTCGTTATTTTTAATAGCTGAGTAGTATTCCAGTGTGTAAATGTACCATATTTTCTGTATCCATTCCTCTGTTGAGGGATATCTGGGTTGTTTCTAGCTTCTGGCTATTAGAATATGGCTGCTATGAACATAGTGGAGCATGTGTCTTTATTACATGTTGGAGCATCTTTTGGGTATATGCCCAGGAGTGGAATAGCTGGGTCCTCAGGTAGTATTATATTCATTTTTCTGAGGGTCTACCAAACTGATTTCCAGAGAGGTTGTATCAGCTTGCAATCCCACCAGCAATGGAGGAGTGTTCCTCTTTCTCCACATCTTCGTCAACATCTGCTGTCACCTGAGTTTTTGATCTTAGCCATTCTGACTGGTGTGAGGTGGAATCTCAGGGTTGTTTTGGTTTGCTTTTCACTCATGACTAAGGATGTTGAACATTTCTTTAGGTGATTCTCAGCCCTATGAGTTTCCTCAGTTGAGAATTCTCTGTTTAGCTCTGTTCTCCATTTTTTGGATAGGGTTATTTGGATCTCTGGAGTCTAACTTCTTGAGTTCTTTGTATATATTGGATATTAACCCTCTATCAGATGTAGGATTGGTAAAGATCTTTTCCCAATCTGTTGGTTGCCATTTTGTCCTATTGACAGTGTCCTTTGCCTTACAGAAGCTTTGCAATTCCATGAGGTCCCATTTGTCGATTCTTGATCTTAGAGCATAAGCCATTGGTGTTCTGCTGTACCCATGTGTTCGAGACTTTTCCCCACTTTCTCTTCCATTAGATTCAGTGTAACTGGTTTTATGTGGAGGTCATTGATGCACTTGGACTTGAGCTTTGTACAGGGAGATAGGAATGGATCAATGCTCATTCTTCTACATGTAGACCGCCAGTTGAACCAGCACCATTTGTTGAAAATGCTGTCTTTTTTCCACTGGATGGTTTTAGCTCCTTTGTTGAAAATCAAGTGACCATAAGTGTGTGGGTTCATTTCTGGGTCTTCAATTCTATTCCATCAATTAGCCTGCCTGTCACTGTACCAGTACCATGCAGTTTTTATTGATATTGCTCTGTAGTACAGCTTGAGGTCAGGGATGCTGATTCCCCCAGAAGTCCTTTTATTGTTGAGAACAGTTTTTGCTATCATGGGTTTTTTGTTATTCCATATGAATTTGAGAATTGCTCTTTCTAAGTCTATCAAGAACTGAGTTGGAATTTTGATGGGGATTGCACTGAATCTGTAGATTGCTTTTGGCAGGATGACCATTTAAACTATATTAATCCTCCCAATCCATGAGCATGGCATATCTTTCCATCTTCTGAGGTTTTCTTCGATTTCTTTCTTCAGAGATTTGAAGTTCTTGTCATACGGATCTTTAACTTGTTTGGTTAGAGTCACACCAATATACTTTATATTGTTTGTGACAATTGTGAAGGGTGTCATTTCCCTAATTTCTTTCTCAGCCTGTTTATCCTTCGAGTATACAAAGGCTACTGATGTGTTTGAGTTAATTTTGTATCCGGCCACTTTGCTGAAGTTGTTTATCAGCTGTAGCAGATCTCTGGTGGAGTTTTTCGGGTCACTTAAGTATACCATCATATCATCTGCAAATAGTGATATTTTGATTTCTTCCTTTGCAATTTGTATCCCTTTGACCGAAAGCAGCTAGAGGAAAACCACATATAAAGAAAAACCCAGCAGAATAATAGTTGGTTTCTCCACAGAAACTTTAAAATCCATAAGAGTTAAAAGTGTAATACATGATGAGTCCTAGATGACCAGATATGGCAACCCAGATTACAATATCAAATAAACTGTCTTATTAGCAGTAGAAAGAAAAATTTGCATGACATGAGCAAGTTAAAAAGGAATTTGTGTCCACCAAAACAACTCTACACGGATTATTATAAATAATAATTTGGAATGAAGAAAGGAATAAGCATAGTCAATAGACGATAGAAAAGCAAACAAAAACAAAAACAAAGAAAATGCACCTTATAATTACTTAAACACAGAATGGGACCTAGAATACAAACAAAAAAGAAAAAGAAAAAAATGAAAGCTTTATAATATCTTTAAATATCAAATGCCTTAATTCTCAAATCAAAAATCGAAAGGCATAGATTAGTTACAAGGTTTAAGAAACAAAAATCCATCTGTCTCTTGTCAACAAGGAAGACATTTCCCATATTTGAAGGTAAGAAAAAAATTTATTACAAAAATGAGACCAAGAAGCAAGCAGGTATCATTATTCTAATATCATACAAATATATTTCAATCTAAAAAAGAAATCACAAGAAATAAAAACCAGTTCCTTGTAATTGAGGAAGCAATTAACCAAGTAGATACCACAGTTTTGAATATATATACACCAAATTCTGGCATAACCAATTTCCCGTAAGTAGATAGATGATAGGTAGATAGATAGATAGATAGATAGATAGATAGATAGATAGATAGATAGATAGATGAATGTGTGAATAAATAAATAAATAAATAAATAAATAGCATATGACTAGGCTTCAAGACACATATTAACATCAATTTAGTAATAATGGGTAATTTTCAATGCTCCATTTTCTCCAGTAGACAAGTTGTACAGAATATTTTGCCTAAATACCAAAGAATGTGCATTATACTAAGCAGCCTATGGAAGCTTTTCTAAAATAAACCACATGGAGAAAAATCTTAACAAAGAAAATGAAAAACATCCATATATCCTTTCTGACCACAATGCAACATAAATTAAAACCAACAACAAACAAATCTGTAGAAAGCACACAAATTCACAGAGATTAAATAACATATTGTTGCTATGATAGTTGCTATGATAGATTAAATAACATATTGTTGCTCTGAAAAGCCAGAGTGAAAACCAGAAAGCAGCATTCATCCCTGATCTGTGCATAAGAATTTGATGCTGAGTCTCGTCTTGAGTTTCATGCCTTGACTGCCCTGGATGATGGTCTGTAAACTGGAAGATCAAGTAAACCCCTTTCTCCACCAAGTTGTTTTCTTCATGTTCTTTATCAGAGCAGCAGAGAACCAAACTAAACCAGAAACTGATATCAGAGAGTAAGATAATTCTGGAATGAACCTGAACACATTAGTTTGCATGGGTACTTTGGGTAGGAAAAGCCATTGAATGCTCAGAGCTTAATGGGCCATTGTTTTATGGGAGCTTGTATGATAAGTATACAGAAAAAAATATAGATGATACAGGCCTAAGTAGGCCAAACTTCAGGGGAGAGTTTCAGAGTGCCTCAAAGACTCCATCTTGGTCATTCATGTGATACATTTTAATTAGAAAATTGTAAGAGAAAAATTTTTGCTGTACTAGAATAATAGATATTGGTTACCTAATAATGAAAGGTCAGCTTTGGTTAAGTAGAGACCAATATTGTAAGGTGATATCTTCTTGGGAGTGCTTCCTCAGAACTGGGAAACAAAATGTATTGTCCGTCCAGAAGCAAGGTTACACATCAAGCTGGCATGAAGAACTTGGAAGGTAGTGAATAAGTTTTTCACCTTCAAAGTATCCAAGAACCTAATACTTGACAGGTCATGGGCTTTGAGGAAAACCCAATAATATTGTTCAGCTAAAGAAGTAAAGCAATAAAATGACTAATAGCATATTTCTGTATAGATAGGTCTGCACATCTCTCAGCACTTATCAAAGAAACTTCTTGCAGTAGATGGTAATTAATACACATATTTTACAATACAGGCCACTCTACCTATAGTATACCATGTTTCTTCCTGCCCAGAACATGAATCATCCCTTTGTCCAATTATAAATTGATGCCCATTGGTCACTCAGTAGAAATTTCTTTCCATTAGTATATAAGATTGACTGCTTGATATGGCAAGACTTTGTACATATGACCTTCTTCCATTCACAATAACCTCAAAACAGGAGTACCAATGCTAGTACTTCTCATAGGCCAAAAGGAAGATGACATATTCTACTTTAGTGAAAAAGTCACTGGTGAAATATTACACTCTGGTTTTAAGATTGCTTAAATTTCTTACATGTATCAAGACATTTATTCATGTGTTCAGGTTTTCCAATTTTGTTGAATATAGATTTTTAAAATATATTCTTATGATTCTCTGGACTTCCTTGGTTTCTGTTGGTATGACCCCTTTCATCTCTAGTTATTTTACTCTAGTGTTTTTTTTTTTTTAATTTGGATTGTCTTTCTCTGTCTTTTAGATGTCTCAGGTAAAGGTTTATCTTACTGTGTTTCTCAAAAAAAAAAAAATCAAAAGCAATCAATTCTTTGTTTTATTGATTTCTTGTAATTGTTTTTATTTCCTTTTTATTGATTTCACCCCTGAGTTAAATTATTCCTTGCAATCTACTTCTTTGGAGTGTGATTTCTTCTTTTGTTCTAGAGGTTTTACGTATGTCATTGTTGCTAATATGAGATTCCTCCAAAATTTTATGTAGGCACTTAGTGCGATTAACTTGCATCTTAGAACTGCCTTTGTTGTATCCCATAGGTTTCGCTATATTGTGTAGTCACCAATGAAGTGAAAACAAAACCACTTTGAGGTTCTATCTTACACCTGGAATGAAAAAACAAATATGGTATGTATTCACTTACATGTGGGTGTTAGTGGTTAAATCTTTGATAATCAGAGTGTAGTCCATATAATCACAGAGGTCAGTTATAGAGTAGGGAACTAGGGAGGATGGAAGGACCTCCTAAAAATGGGGAGATAGATTGTATTGTTGTGAATAGATAGATGTGGATAGTCTGAAATGGGGGGTTAAACAAAGAAATGAAAAGAAGAAGAAGAGTAAGGAAGGGAATATAGCAGAGAAAGAGCTAAAACCAAGAGCAATTTCAGAGACCTTATCAAAGTCTACTATAGTAGAAGTATAATTAGCTTCCTAAAATATATACATATATAAAATAATTCTAACCAAATAATGGGGAAGAAAACCCCAACTAGACATCTCTCACTAGCAAATGAAACTTCCAGATCCAGGAATTAATTACATCTAATTGAGATGTTGCCCAATGAAGTCCCATAAAATCCCCAAAGAACCAGTATATTTCCAAGGCTATTGCTTGTTCTCCACAAAATGAGGGTAAGGCCGTATTGTTGAACACAACACCTACACAACTCATTGAACATGGAGAAGTCAAGCTAGTACCTAGCTAGAGTTTTCCCACCAAGGACCATTGTTCAAGGTACAGAAAAGCACCCTGCATGCTACCTGAAGAGAAAAGGAAACACCAACCCAATGTCTACTCATCAATCTATAATGGTGACCTCCTTGCAATAGTGGCATAAAAATTGTAGCAGTAAGTTGTATCAACTTGGAGGGAAGATCCATTCATGAAATAGAATATATCCATGACACTGCTCAGATGGTCAAGAACCTGAGACTAGATAGGCTAAGGGAAAAAACAAATACTACTGTTCTGCCAAAGGAATATGGCAATAAAATGATTCCTAATGGGATTTGGCTACACTTATAGATCAGTATCTTTCTCAACTACCATCAGAGAAGCTTCTTCCTCCTATACATAGGAACAAACACAGAGACTCACAACTGGACAGTGTGCAGATAGTAAGAAACCTTGACATAGTTAGTTCTAAACCGGATACCTCCATCAAATTCACCCTTTTCGTGGATCAGGGAATTTTACAGATGATGATTCAAAAAGATTATAAGAGCTAGAGGGGATGGAGGGCACCAAGGAAACAAGACCAACACATGTATGAATTTACAGAGACTGTGGCAGAATTCATAAAGCTTGCACAAGTTTAAGTCATATGGGTACCCGCGCTAAGAGAGGAATTGGATACAAGCAACCATCCACAGGCCAGAAGCAATCCAATTGACAGTCGACCACAAAGGAAAATTTAGTTGTATCCAACTGAGTCTCACTAGGTGAATGAACCACACTCTAGGACAAGTCCCATACCTGGCAGTAAATAACAAATAAGAGCTCAGCGATGATGGTGCATGCTTTTAATCCTAGCACTTGGGAGGCAGAGGCAAATGGTTCTCTGAATTTGAGGCCAGCCTGGTTTACAGAGAAAGTTCCAGACATCCATGGCTTCACAGAAAAACCCTGCCTTGGGACTGGTGCAGGTGTGGGCTGGGATCAGGGAAAGCTTAGTGATATATTTGGAGGATTCTTCTTTCACAATTTTTGTCCAGGCATTTTTTTTAACCTTACAGGTCTTTTGTTTACAATTATAATGTTTTTAGTTTGCATGTGCGTGCACATGCATATAATCATGTATGTGTGCGTGTGCATGTGTGTGGGGGGAGTAGGTGGGTGGGTGGGTAGGTGTATGTGTGTGTACATATATGAGTGCCTAGGTGAGTGTGCTCATGTGTGCTCATGTCTATATCTCTGTATATGGTTCATGTATTTTTCCTTTGGCTCTGTTTTGTTCTCTCTCTGTCTCTCTCTATCTCTCTGTCTCTGTGTGTGTGTGTGTGTGTGTGTGTGTGTGTGTGTGTGTGTGTGTACGCATGTGCTCATGTATGTTTTAGTTGTCTGTTTGATTTTTATTTATTTATTTATTTTTTTTGATATTTTATTTACATTTCCGATGATTCCCCTTTTCTTTAGAAACCCCGTGTCCCCTCCCCCACCCCGCCTCTGTGAGGGAATTCCTCCTCCCACCTACCCGCCCACCCATTCCCATATTCCCACCTTGACATTCCCTTTTACTGGTGCCCCTAGCACCCTCAGGCCCAAAGTCCTCTCCTTTCTCCCTGGTGGCCATCGAGGTGATTCTTCTGCCTCATATGTAGTTCAA
>CM052713.1:43856787-43872319 GCA_028551405.1 Uromys caudimaculatus
AAGGTGGAATTCCCTCCTAGAGGCGGGTTGGGGAGGGGATGGGGGGTATCCAAAGAGGAGACTCAGAAAAGGGGAAACATTGGAAATGTATATAAAGTATCAAAAATAAAAAAGGAGGAAAAAAAAAAAAAAAGAAAAGTTATCTAATCATGCACCTGACTAAGACAAAGTTATTCATATCAGTGTTGTAGGTTAGGACTTGGTAGACAGTATATGATTCAAGATCTCCAAATTTTGTCTCTGATATATTTGACATTTAGATGACTTACATTTGGACCTCACTACTTTTTGGACAACACTGATTATTATTTTCCTGATTCAGATCAATTCTAGAAGATCCCCTTTATTAAGCATATCCATCCATCGGAAACTGAGTAACAAATATTCGTATTTAACATATGCATTTTTAATCAATTTCTCTTATGTCCTAGCCACATAAAGGAAGAAATCAATAACAAATAACAACAACAAAAATCTTTGGTCAGTGGCAAGTTAAAAAGATTTAGTAAAGGAAAATACATTTAGCATATGAGCACAGGACAGAAAAAGGAACATCTAGATGAAAGATATCTAGGCACTGAAGTATTATTATAAATATAAATGTCCCTTTTATTTCTTCAGATGAAGTGATTTGACCCATACCCATCTTTTTGAATATATGACGTGGGTGTGCCCATGATGTTTCTATCTAACTCTCCCTAGGCCTAGGCCTGGAAGTTTCTAGTCTCTGAACAATCTAATCTTCTACAAGCCCAGACGTTAAAGGCTTCTTCCTCCGTCTGTCTGCTAACCTGAGTCTAGAATGTTTCAGCCTCTGAGACTTACTGCTAAATAAGCTCACCCTTTTTGGCTCTTTGTGAACTCTGGCTGGCTAGTTCAACTCAGCTATTCTGGCTCAAACTCCTCCCCAAGCTTACTGATTCATATTGGCTTGGCTTGGCTTCTGACAGAATTGCTCTGCTTGGAAGGACTGCCTCTGACATCCACAAACTGAACTGCTCCAAACTAAACTGCTTTGAATACAGCTCAACTGCTCTGAACCAAACTGCACTGCACTACACTGAACCTCTGAACTGCTGCGAACTCTTCCCCCTCACTGCTCTTTAAGTAGCCCCTCTTTCTTGTCTATACTAGAGAGAATTTGGAATATCCTATCTCTAACTCATTCTGTCAAATCTTTCTGTGATTCATTGCTTCAACTGTACCTCAATTAGACTCCATTGTTTGGGTTTAAAGGTGTTTAGTAAAGGCATGTCTGTATTCCAGCCAGATGGATTAAAGATGTGTGGTGTGTCTGCATTCCAGCTGGATCATATCCTTGGATGTGAATTCTCACCAGAGCAGCCATATTGCATTAAAATTCCTCTACCCATTATTGATATGTAGATATGATGGTATTAATGATATAAAAATATAGAAGTCTAATAAGAACATTTCTCTTGGTGACAAAGGATGGTACAGAATAGTAGAAAAATAACTCCTTGAGTAATGTCTTCGTTCTAAACTAAATGATCATTAATAAACACTGAGGAAAAAACATTACAAGAATATAGAAATCTATTCACTTTTGTTTTCCTATTTGGATTACAGAGTTTCTGGCTCACATCTTCCCAAAACATGTATTTAAGTGAAGAGCAGGAAAATAATTTGCATATTTATGTGAGCACATTGTTTGTGATCTTAATTTGAAAGTATTATTTCAGGACTTCCTAAAAGCTGATGAAGAAGATTTTTCAAAATTGGAAAATGATTAGTTGTTTTCCAGCCTTCCCCCAAAGTTGATATATCTCTCATGTATATATTTGCAGAGTTAGTGAAGTATGTATTCACAAAACACATTATTAAGAAAGAGTGATTGGAAAGTGTTACTTATATTTTGGTACTTTGCAGTGGGCTTCCTCTCTCTGCAGCTGATATACACCTCTAATCCTTTTATTTGGCAGAACAGAAGGATCTGTGGTAGTGAAAACAATGGCAGGATTGTTTTGTTTTGTTTTTTTCACAAAGCAAAAGATACAGAAAATCTGAGTAATTACAGTCCCATTCCAATTTTCCTCACAGCAGTTAAATTATTTAAATGTCTTTTCTGCAGTCAAACGATTTTTTTTTAGTTTACAAATATTTTATTACCATCAGAGCAATTTCATTTCTATTATCTTAGTTTCTCAACTCTGTATTATTAAAAATGGGAAATAATCTTCCCAAAGCAAATACCAATTCAGGTGTTAGTAGGAAATTCCATTTATTGAGTTGCCCATTGTTCTGAGCTATGGGAACTGTAATAAAGTAAGGTACACATGATTTTGAAGATTTATACTTTAATTTACGTGCATGTGTGAATATGGGCATGTGTCTGAGAAGACCAGAAATAGGTGTGTGATCCCCAGGATCTAGAATTACAGGTGGTTCTTAACCATCTGACATGAGTGGAAACTGAACTCAGATCATCTGAAAACAGCAAACACTCTTAAACACTTAGCTAGCTCTCTAGTTCCACATATATATTATTTTATAAATGTGTTTTGACTTATCAAAGCAGGAAACCTCAAATTTCAGGCCAAAAATAAAATGTATGGAGTAAATTAGAGATTTTCTGCAGGGCGTGTAATAATGTTCAAAACTATGCTAAAATTTAGCATATGATGATTCTAATTGTCTCAGAGCTTATTGTCTACAAACAGTTGATATTGTAAACAAAACATAAATAAGATGTTTTCCTGATTTTAATCCATGACTCTCAATCATTCAAATAAATAGTAATTATACAATTAATTTAAAATATTTAGTAGAATATATTTTAGTTTTAGAAAATAAGATTTGAATATCTTGAATTTGAGAGAGTTTCCACAGATGGTATCACAAGAAACATCTTAATGCGTTTAGGCATGTCCAGAGGATTTCAGCTCTTTCTCGTTTGGTTAGATATGCCGTGGTACCACACCAGTCTCTGTGATTGGAGAGCACAGCCCTCTTAGAAGGTGTCAGAATCTATTGAAAAAAAAAAAAAAAAGACTGAGCTAATGAGGTAACCAGAAATATCTATGTGCACATTCCATAGAGTTTTGTTCATGTTGTGGGACTATTTCTATAGATGAATATTTAAATAGTTAAATATTTTATTATTTACTGACAAAAATTTAGACCATTCTCTGTGACATAGAATTTTTTCTACTAGGAAAATCATATATGAAACAATAATGCTACAAATTATCCACCCAGCACAGGTCAGGAAAGCTAGTCATCTCCCACTATCTTCTCTTTTTGATCAGAAATAAAAGCT
This sequence comes from Uromys caudimaculatus, assembly GCA_028551405.1. NCBI lineage: Eukaryota > Metazoa > Chordata > Mammalia > Rodentia > Muridae > Uromys > Uromys caudimaculatus. Next base: position 43,860,068 of record CM052713.1, read on the forward strand.
AGAATCCATTACCCAGTTTCTTATTTTTATTCTATTGAGTTACATCATTAGAGAGAGTTCAGTTTGTGCAATAGAAATGTGATTTTTTCTGCCTCTGCTCCCAGATATACTGGAAAATGATTCCTACCCAGCTTAAAGTAAATTGAGTTTGGCTCTCGTTCAACGTTGGTTATTGCTCCACTCTCCTTTCCCAACTCTGCCACTGATTATGGGGAGCTCTTCTGGTCAATGGGATCTATTTTAGTGCCCAAAGGATCAGGTGAAGCTTATTGTATGGTCACAGGGTCACTTAAACTTCAGTGACTGCTTTTCTATCAACAAAGAGCAGAATCAGTAAGCCAGGCTTTTCAACTCCAAACTCCCTTGGCACAAGTGAGCCCAGTCTATGCTGAAATCTGTCTACTTATAGAAAATTTACCTAGGACAATTGTTAGCTATGTTCAGCATTTCCTAATAGCCTCACTTCTATGTTTTTTCATTTTAATAAAATTTATTTTTAATTGACATTCTATATATTAATAATGTAGCAGGAAAAGTTTTGATAGATACTTGCACACATTTTGTAATATTAACATATCCATTTCTCCTTCATTGTTTTTATCATAAAATCTATACATTTTTTCTAACTTTTAAAAATGGTGATGTATATGTACATATATATTTACATATATAAGTTATCTATGCAATTATGTTAGTTGTTGACTAAGGCAGATTTAATGGAACACAGAAACTGGTCACCTATATTTTTGCCTCTAGATGAATTTCCCTTTAGACTGCTATGCTTGCCGAGAAAATCTTTCCAGTGGCTGGATTCCTATACAGTGGAATGCCTAAAACTCTCCAAACATTTCTAAGAACTTAGTGGGTCTCTGTCCACAATCCTGTCACAACTTAAAGAGAGACTCAGGCTAGTGCACTGTTTCTGTTTAGTGGACAAATGCCGGCTGAAATTAATGTCAGGAAGTCAAGCTAAGGACCCAGTGGACAAATTCAGAATTCTTTCCGCACATGAATCAATATTTTCTATTTATAAATACACAAATATAGAAGCTTCCCAGTTGCTATGGTTCTGTGTCTCTTATCCTGTGGCTGTTGACAGCCCTGCCTCCATGGAGCTTGTCCATTCCTGACACACTGAAGAGGTATTTTGGATTTCATATTCCATGCCTCCTGCCAATTCTTGTGACACTCATTTTATGTCCTCAGTTCTGAAGGGGGATTCAATTTTGCTCTGGGAAAGTTTTTTTCCTTGATGATATGTCTCAGACGACTGTCATCAGCGGAATTCCAAGTCTTTCTGCCCATCCTTTCAAGCCTCTACACTGGCTTCAGGTAGGGGATTCAGTTCAGTTGTGGTGGCCTGCTGGGGAGGGGCTTGCCTTTTGTGAGGAGCTATAGGAGAATGTAGTGTCTTCTGTGTCCTCTTCACTGCTGCTCATTGGTGAGATGCAAGATGCATGTCCTCTGGCTTTGCCTGGCATGGGCATTCTGTTCAGTGGGATTGGGCAGCCCCAGGGTACTTTTGCCTTGACTGTCCCCTGCCTGATGGCCATAGTCAGTTGACCATTGCAGTATGACAAGAGAAATGTAAAGCCACAAGGAGACAAGCAAAATCTTCAAAGAAAAGGAAATGTGTCACCTTTGGATTTGTGGCCTAAGAGTGGATCCTATAGCCACTCTCTTCCCACTGGTGAGTCTGACTTTGCAGTAGACAGTAAAATGCTATGGGGTGGTCAAATTCCTTGTGAATTAAGAAATTAGGACATCCTGCGTTTGAGACCCATATCTTCTGGGGTTTGTACAATTGAAGTTCTCAGTAGCTAGAAACCATTTTATAATTTTGTAATTACTGATTTGAAAAATTCTCAGTGTCTTTTATTTGCTAGGTATGTGCCATCTCCCCACCCTCCACAAGCTTGGGATTCAATTAGTAAAAAGCTTAGGATGCCCAGGAGCTTTTCTGAGTGCTGGTAGGGGGTGTCATACCTCTCTCTACACCTTGCTTCTGAAGCAACAATAAGGTGACTTAATGAAATCTGCATTAAGCAGAATCTCTGTGACCATGAATTTGATGACACCCAAGGTCTCTATGTCTACCTTAGGGTTATCATAGAAGTTGAAGGACTCTTAGATACAAATATTGAGGATTTTTCTCTAACTAGTCCCTTTGAGTTAAGACATTTCAGGTGAGATGAAATGACATTTCATAGTAAACCAAAGCCTCAGGAAGATATAATGAACTCTTGTAATCGTGACTCCATGGATAATTCTAAAAACCAAGAGGAATTATGTTTTTACCAGGAAGTTAAGGATGATATATTACGAATCCCTAAATGGTAGTGTATTGAGAATCCATCACACAAAGATGTCATGTAACACTATGATGTCATTACCTAGAAGAGGTAGGTTAAAGATGTAGGAAAACAGCATTTGGCATGACCTTTTATTTTACTTTTTAAAGAATTTTATACATGAATACTGTATTTACATCATTTCTACCATGCACTATCCCCCCCTCTAATTCCTCCATGCCCCCACCTTGTTTTCAAATTAGTGGCCCATTTTTACATGATACTGAGGAGGGAGGAGCTTCTAGATCAGTTCCACCTGAATTCCTCTAAGTTTTTCAACATGTGGATAATGACCACCTTGGGGGTCACATATAAAATATCCTGCATATCAGATATATCCATTACAATTCATAATAGCAGCAATGAAGTAGTATTGAGATAGTTTTTTGGCTGAGAGTCACCATAACATGAGTAACTGTATTCAAGGACAGAGCTAATAACCTACAATACATTGGGAGGTTTTGTATTCTCCGAAGAATAACTAAAAGGGAGGTTTTCCATGCCATGCAATTTTTTAGACACTCTGTGGCTCTTGGGAAAAGCATTGTCACCTAACATGGCAAAATTTCATTTTAATTATTTACATGTTTGTACACATATACACATTGTATGTATTTTAAGTAAATATAAACTAATACTCCAGTTTCTTTAATAGGCATGTCATCAGTACAAATCTAAACAGAGAAACATCAGAATAAAATGGCATCATGTATAAAATTGAAGGAATTGGGAAATAGTGTACTGAGGTGACCTAGACTAAGAAAGACAAATGCAGCATGTTCTTTTACTAGTGGTTCTTTGCTCCAAATCCTCAGATGAGAATATATATCCTGGACTAAACTCAGAAACCAGGAAAGTAAAAAGGGACCATGGAAGAGGTGGGAGAGAAGGAGCTCTAGAGAGTGGTTAATATGACAGAGGTACAATGACAGGAAAGAGATGAAAAACATTGGGACAGGATAGTTTTATCTGGAGGAGGAAGGAGGGCATTAAGGAGGAACAGGGAGGGAGGAGGGATACATAACATGAAATACGATTGAAAAACTATCGGGAGACATACTAACCTTATGTTTTCTTAACTTTTGAGTTTGACTACTATTACCATATGCAGTCATCTCATGGTACAGTCATATGCTAGAACTTAGCTGTACTCAAACTGCCTGATTTTTTTTCTCCCTCCTCCCCCCATACTCTTAAAGATGATTCTACTTCACTCTATTCTCCACTCAAAATTCATCATTCTATCTTTAATAAGTTTAGACAAATATATAAATCAACTCTACCACCAGATAGCTTTTGACTTTGTAGCCCCTTCCATCTTAAGCACAGGAAGTGCCTATTTGCTAGGACTGCCAAGAAGGATGGATATAGGTGGAACTCCACATCCATTACTACATAAGTCAATTTCATTTCTAAATTTAGAGAGAATTTTGTTACTGAATTAACTTATCATAGTGAAAATTTTGGAAAACGTGCTCTACTTGTTGGTAGACTCAGGTTCTGATTTTAATTTATTATACTAAGCTTACAGATAGGGGTGTGCTTGTTCTAATTTACTAGGACCATCAAAATCATTAAGTATTTGTTATGATCTAATACTTTGCGCATGGTACTTTCTCAATCTATTAAATAGTTTCAGATGATGATCAATAGTAAGACAGAAATCATTCAAAATTGTGTTGAATACAAAGAAATAATTCAGTCTGTCTATTCAATAAATTACTATTCAACTGATTATCTTTAACATAGTCAAAGGAATCACCAAGCCAGTCAGCACTCTTGGACTGTAAGTATGCCTTTCTTACCTAATCTTGAGAAAAGTATAACATTCCCCATGTGTGTTTTCTAAATCATGAAGCTATGGTTATTATGTAGTCACTATGAATGTTAAATGAAAAAATACAAATCTGCAGTTTGAGCACAGACTAAGAAAATGATAACATGAGCTATTTTGTAAAATTCACAATAAACTTGCTTGTGAAATGATGCCTCAGCAGTTAGAATATGTACTGCCCTTCAGAGGACAGAGATAAGTACACAGAGGACAGCACCTAACTGACTCTTACTCCTACCAACAGCCTCTTTTAGTCTCATTGAGGACCAATAATGCACTTGATTTACATTTATTCATGTAAGAAAGCATGCATATACATGAAATATATTTAAAAAAAAACCCTACTCATGACATTTATTCTTATTCCTTTGATCAGAACGCTAAGGACTTATATTCTTGGTATTTATTTGGTTGAAGGAGAGTAGTGGAAAAGGAATGCTCTAACTGAGGTTGGAGATAGCAAGACAGGACACAGAACATATAACAAATTTCAAAAGTTTTATGAAAACCTACTACTATAGAAGTATACTAAAATTATGCATATATACAATTTTAAGAGTTTAATTTAACGGATTTACACAAAAGTGAAGCCAAAATCCTAATTGGACTTCTCATACTAGCAAACAAAATCTTCAGGACCAGAAAGACATAGGCTACCATTTTTGAGGTTTTGGACAATGGTGCCACAACTATCCCTAAGCATTATGGCTACTGTCAATTCTCTTGGCTACCCTCTAGAATTTGAAGATAAGATTTTAATGCCGAAGACATAACATACTTGAGTCACTTAGCATAGAAGAATCAAGATGGTACTCACCTGAAATCTTTCATGATGATAGAAAGTGCTATGCAGTCTGCAAGAGAGAAAAAAAAAATCCTTAATTTCACCCAGTTGTTAACCAGGCAAGCTAGAAAAGTGAATAACCTGACAAGAAATTACTATTACATTGGTGTGATGGGAGCATAAATGCTATGGGAATAACTTACTACTTTCTGGTTGGATCTAAAGTCCACTCTAAGAGAGAAGCCCATATCTGGCACTATTAATGCAGTCAAGAACACATGGCTAGATGGGGATTAGAGGGGCACTCAATATTTTATTCTGTTAAATGGACACAGTATTAAAATGTCTTCTAACAACTGATTTCTATAGATGAAGGATCTCTCAACACTCATCAGAGCTTCTTGTTGCAGTGGGTAGACATTTTCAGAGATCCACAACTGATCAACATGCAGATAATTATAGACTATGGTATGCTAATGGGGACCTACAAAACATAACTCCTCTCAAGGTTCTCCTCACAGAAGAGGGATAGAAACATTGTAAGAGCCAGAGACTGCTGATATCCTTAAGGAGAGAGTGTTTGCCAGGCAGTTACACAACACATAAATTCCTAGTTATTGTGAGCATAGAATGGGAAGGAGGTCATGGAATCTTACTATTAGCTGAGGAGCCATTTTTATTTGATAGCTTTAGGTAAAAGGAATGTCAAGTTTTTGTTGTTATTTGTTTTGGCTTTTTGGATGCGCCTGATACCTTATAGATTGACCCCACACTATGCCAGGCCATACTCCCAGTACAATTTGGCAACACAAAAGAAAAAACCTTGAAATTGGGTAGGAAGGGAAGGTATGAGAGACTGGAGAGGGTAATTATAGGAGGAATTGGGGAAAGATAAGGAATGTGTTTATAATATTTGAATGAAATTTCCAAAGAATGAATAAAATGTTACTAAAACTTCTTAGTCGCCCAAATACAGATGGTCTTTACTCATCAGCTTCCTGATGTATTTTCTGTTATCTGGACTTATCTAAACAAAAGGGAAACCCTGTGTATCAGCATTGGGAACTGTACCCTTTCTGAATGATGATGCTTCATAGAAAAACTTCAAACTCAGAAGAATTTCAAAGATATAGCAAATATAAATGAGAAAGTTACATAGGAAATACACATGAGCATAGTGTTAGATATAAATAATAAGTCACATAACTTAATGCCATTTTTTATCCTTAATGTAGATACTTATTTAATAGGGTCACCTTTTGAATTAGTTTTGGTGTAAAAAAAAAGAAAACAAACAACTTTTAGGAACCACTGTTTAACTTCTAAATAATTCAATAGCACATACAGTGATTTAAAATGAGCCAGTTATAATTTGAATGCAGTTTGGAGAATGAAAGTAGTTTTTGCTTGTTCAATATGGAATCATTATTGTCTTACCAAAGCAAGAATAGAGATAGATTACCTCTAAAGCCTCACATGTTTATTATAATCAAGCAAGCTTTGCACTTACAGCTTACAGAATATTAAAATTTCAAATATTAAATAATAAGATCACATACAACACTGTTTCAATGCCATTAGCTCCCAAATAAATCAAATTTGCAGGAATAAAAGGATCAAGTTATTGTGTTTCAACTGAGAAGAAATATTAAAATTCATGAGTATTGTAAAGGACATTGTACCTAAAGCAGAACAGATTATATTTCTGCCCATAAAGCAATAGAACACTCCAATAGGATAAATTCCTGAAGTTATCAGAAATCAATAAAATTTAGTCATATTGAGAAATGTATATAATTAACTTGAATGATAATGATAGAAGACTAAAGATAAGGGAGGTAATTTATGCATAGCTTATATCCTCTACAGCCAACAAGGGGGGTAAGGAGACTATGAAGGGCATTGGAACACAGCCTAAGATGAATGGCATTGATAAAGATAAACCAGATTTTTCTAGACAAAATTGGAAATGAAAGCAATAGAAATTGATAAACATAAATAGAAAAAGAAGAAGCAAAATTCACAGAAGAGGCTACTGAAATTTTTTATAATTTTTTATGCTCAAAAGTTTTTATAATACATTAAACAAAGAAGTAATATGAACTTAGGAAAAATTCTAATGAGAACTCTTAAAAGCTAATATAGGATATTATTTAAGTGTTACTTCAATAACAGATGTCAGTGAAGGTTATTTTTCCTAATGCTATGAAAAAATTTGTGAAGACATTCAAATAGAAATATTCATTACATTCTGAGCCATGTTAGTAATCTTTTTATTATAAATGTTTTTCCACTATGAATGTCCTAGAAGCAAGATGAACTCTATCGTTTCTAGGATACATCAATTAATTACACTGCCAACATAAATTTCTCTCTGAAATTAAGCTGTCTTATACAGACAACCTAACCTATAATGGTGGTTTGCTTTTGGATATACTATGGTATACATCCACACAGAAGTTTAGTGAGAAATATTTAAGGTGATATATTCTTTTTCCTTTAAAATATAAAACAGCAATAACTGCCAAATAATCTAAAAATTTTTAATTTACAAAACAGGCCCCTTTAATTAACCCAATATATCATTGACATAGGTAATTTCCTGAAGGTCCATGGTGCTTCTCACTTACCCTCTGTAGTATCTATGGGTATTAGAAAGGTATGATAATTAAAAAGAAGGATATATATCTATTGTCTATTATATTCATTCATCATAACTACTTTAATTATGTCAAGTTTGGACATGTGGGTTGTATTTCTTTTCAAAATTAAACACAGCAATAGCACGGAATTAACCATTAGGTTTTAGTTAAGTTATAAGTTTTGTACTTTTACTCTCTTAGACTTATATTCAAATGATGTATTGGTCAGGGCTCTGAAAGTAATAGAACTTATAGAATGAATCTCATTCTCTCTCTCTCATACTCAAATACATATATGACAATATGACATGATAATATATATATATATATATATATATATATATATATATATATATATCTCCAGTAGTTGCTTAGTTTATGAGGTTGAATGTCTTAGCTGATCTTCAGTACATGTGCTAGAATTTGGAAGAAGTAGTCTTTAATGCCAGTGAAGGATTAGACTTGCTAGCAAGGCAAAAACAAACAGATAAAGAGCAAAGGCTTATTTCTTCCATGTTCTTATACAGACTTTGACCAAAAGGTGTTGCCCAGATTAGATCTAGGTTATCAGTGTTGTGTTTCCCACCTCAAAGAACAGATTAGAAGATCTTCCCATTTCAAATTAAGCAGAAATCCTTCATAGACGTGACCTCCAATTTGGGGTTTTAGTTAAATAGCCAACTAAGTGCAGTCATCACAAAGTGAAAGATAACATCTTTGGCAAATCTTTCACTTAAATATTAAATCATGTGCTAGTTTGTTAGTACATTAACTTAACTGAGAGGCTGACACATAGAAAATCTTTCCTCTATCATTATTTCAGTGAAGTGACTTAGGAACTTGGACTTCAAATAAAATCACCTCATTTCAGAAAGCGATTGTAATGGCTGCCCCTTTCTCTCTTTTATATTGTCTTAGTAGAATCGAGTTTAAGGTTGAGTTCCGTTTTTTCTTTGGGGGAACTCATCACATTCTTCCACCTGTATTAAGTTTGTCTCTGAAACTCCATTTGTATAACTTTTGTAAATGACTCAACCAAACATTGTTCATAAATTGCTTAATAAATTTTAGGAGAATATTTTCTCCCATTTAATTCAGTCTTCACAGAACATGAAATCTTAGATCATCAGTACTGAACAGTCAAGCAACGTGGATTTTCTAATGAAAGGAAAGGCCAAACTTAAAAGCTTGGCTATTTGTTGCTGTTCGGAAGAAGCATTTCTTTTATATTATTGTTCAGTACTTTAAAAGAAAATAAAAACACTTACAGGCATGTTTGGAAATATCATAACAAAACTCAGTACTGTATACTTTTTCTATACATTAATTTTAAAGAATTAAAATAATTGTCAAAAGCAACCAACAAACCAACAAAACCAGAACTCAGAATTAAATCGCACTTGGTGATGTAAATCACAGGTCTCAAGTAAATTCCCGATCAAGAATTGCTTACCAATGGTTTAACAGAAAGTAATGTGCAAAGTATGAATAGCATACTTAGAGAAGTGCCTTGGTATCTTTGAGGACAGTAGAAGAGAGACAGAAGATAATCGGAAATCCAAAATGCATAGACAAAATAATGAGGGAAATGAGCCAAAGGCACCTGGACTGAATAAAGGAAATTTCAAAACAAAACCACTTTGAAAGATATTGTCAGATATCTTTCTATGGCTCCAAAAATGTAATGTAAATATGTAAATAACAAGTGAGCTTCTGAGGAAGTAAGATTGCCATCATGGGTATTCACTCGAGGGGTCAGTTGGGAACTCATAGAGGGTTCTTTCAAGAGTGGTTGCAACAGCCCTAGTTATGAAGAAAATCAGCACTTAAAGGGATTCATTTATGGGTGTCAGTGAGCAGATGCTTCCTGCCCTTGAAATCATTTCTGTGGTTTTCATGTTCTTTAGTTTCATAACGAAGCAGTCCTTAGAAAATAACCTTTGCTTTTTATGATTTGATTATGTATCTTGTAGTATGATCCAACAGCTACTGCTGACCACTGCTTTTGAGTGGCCAAAGTTATCATATCAGCAACTTTTCCTCTATGATGGTCTGTACAAAAGAGTTCACAGTGTTAGTTTATTCTTCCTGGTCCTTTATATTTGGTCTTTTGGGCTATTTGACCCTCCTTTCTTCACTTCTCTTTTCACACTGTCTATATCTACAACAAAAGTTAGAGCAAGGCAGACTCTATCCTTAGATTAACAAAACTGCAGTACTAGACAATACATGAAAAGGTTGAAGTTTGTCCAAGACACAATTACTTACAATAATTGACATATTTATATCTATAGTCCATATCTCATCTCTTAGCATCTTAGTGCTGTTGGGCGTGGCATGTGGTTAACCTCATTTGAATATGTACATTCTAGTTCCTACATGATATAGTTTGTATATGCTTGGTCCAGGTAGTGGCATTACTTAGAAGGTGTAGCCCTGTTGGAGTAGGTGTGGCCTTGTTGGAGTAGGTGAGGCACTGTGAGTGTGGGCTTTAAGACCTTCATCATGGTGTCTGTTCACAGCAGTAAAACCCTAATTAAGATACTATACATCTTCACATGGTTAAGTTTTGTGCCTTAAAGAAATACTAATGTTCCTTCATTCTACAATTCAATCTCTGTTCTCTAACTGGCAACAGAATATTAAGATTAATACCCCCACTTTCTCTGTCTGTCCCTTCTCTCTGTCTCTAGTCTCTTTCTCTACCTATCTCTGTCTTTCTGTCTCTGTCTCTCTGTTTCTCTCTGTGTCCCCCTCCCTTCCTCTCTCTTTCTCCTTCTCTCTCACAGCTGGGTAGACCTGTTGGTTGTTTTCTTTGTTTAGAAGCTTGCATGACACTTTCTGGCATCAACTTTGTAAAATACTCTAGGGTTTAGCTCTTTTCAAGAAAATTATGTAGCTAGTTTGCTTATTTATGGTCCTCACATGGACTTTTGTTTTATTGGTAGAGTTTTAATTATTTCAGAATATGCAGACCTTTTACATATTTATGATGTTTTCCAAATGGGACCTGTAAAGTTAGTTATATAGAGGAATCTGAAATTTTCTTTCATAGCTATGCTATAAGAAACATTTACAAAATAGGGTTTTTATTTAACTTTTAGTTATATTTTGGAGTCTGTTAAGTCTACTCTGGGAAGTATATATATTTCCCTGTTCCTGATATAATGATGATATCATAAAGGTTCCTATCTCTTGGGTGGTGCACGTGAAATTGGTTTGCTTCTTTTAAGTTTAGAAAGGAATCCTATGTGCTTCCTAACATTTCTGTGAGTTCTCACTTCTTATAGTCACTTCTAATTCCAATTTCTGGCTCACTTTGGATTTCATAGACCTATTTGTCATTTCTTCTAGCTGCTTTCACCATAATTTATTCAGAAAAAGAACAATGTTCATGTTCAAGCTCCCCCATGCATCATTCAGAGAATGAATTTCTAAATGTAGTAGTTTGTACTAAATTTAGAGAGAGAAGCAGGTCTTAGGAAATGATCAGAGATAACTTATCACACCTCACTTAACATGTGATCATTAGGGATGCCTATCTTGAAGTTCTTTTAATTGCTATGTCACTGTTTGAAGCAACATGTACTTGTCAGACCATATTAGCTTTTTTATGGTGATTATTTTAAGGCATGTTCATTTTTAACATGAATAAAGATGGCCTGTACTTTGTATTTAAATATTATTAATTTTTGAAGTGGAAATTCTTGGGGTTTTTGGAGAGTCAGTTGTTTCATGTGATTTTTTTTTCTGGAAACAGTCTTATGAAAGGATGTTTTTTGCTCAAGCAGATATGTGGTAGAATGTTTTCTTAATAAGGGCCTGTCATGTTTTCCTAGAGCCTAAGCTTGAGAGAACTTGTGATATCTGGGAAGGGTATAAATAAAATCCAATAGACAGTGGATGATGCTGCGTGGTATTGGCTCACTTTGCCATTCTTTGCTGGTCATCATTTGTCATGACTTTGTAGAGAGAAATGCACCAAAGAATTTCTTGTGGTATTTCCAAGACTTCTTGTTGCTTCTGCAGACTCAGGCCTATTGGCAGAGCCTTGCTGCTTCTTCTGGATCAAACTGCTGTTGCTGATGCACAAATGGTGTTTGCAAGTGGATTGTGCTACCACTGCTGATTCATGTGATCTGAACTGCTGATATCCTGACAACACAGATTGGATTTGCCCCAAAGAACTATTTCTAAACAGGTCCACATTCTCCTTTGCCCTATTAACCTTTCCTTTTTACTACCTTTGGTGAGTGGTAGGCTAGAAGGGAGGTTAAAGCATTTAGGTACACTTATTAAAATCAGTTTTAATATAAACCTACAAATTTTGTAATGCAAAACTCTTGTGGTATAACAAACCAGTAAGAAACATGTTCTGTTTATAGTAGTTTTATTAGTATTTATAGTGGTTTTGGTAAACTAGGAAAGAGATGTCTATTCAGAAGCCTCTGTACTACCACTGGGAAATACAACGACAGGTTCATAAAGTTTTGTTTTAATGAATTTATTATAGGGAAAACTTTACAAAGTTCAGATCTTGAGCTAAAGCCTATCGGTTTCCCATGTGAAATAGTTTGTTCTGCTACATATAAGATCATTTACCCTTGAAAGAATCAATTAACTGTCTTCCTTTGGAGCATA
>CM052713.1:43872419-43889139 GCA_028551405.1 Uromys caudimaculatus
AATGGCTGCTATGAACATAGTGGCGCATGTGTCTTTATTACATGTTGGAGCATCTTCTGGGTATATGCCCAGGAGTGGAATAGCTGGGTCCTCAGGTAGTATTATGTCCATTTTTCTGAGGGTCTGCCAAACTGATTGCCAGAGAGGTTGTATCAGCTTGCAATCCCACCAGCAATGGAGGAGAGATCCTCTTTCTCCACATCCTCGCCAGCATCTGCTGGCACCTGAGTTTTTGATCTTAGCCATTCTGACTGGTGTGAGGTGGAATCTCAGACTTGTTTGATTTGCATTTCCCTGATGACTAAGGATGTTGAGCATTTCTTTAGGTGCTTCTCAGCCCTGCGATTTCCTCATTTGAGAATTCTCTGTTTAGCTCTGTTCCCCATTTTCTATGATACTTATAGCTTGAGAGGATTTTTAGGGCAAGGATTAGGGGACTAAGCATTCTAGGTCACATTTAATCATGCTAGCCAACATGTTCATGGCATGTCTCTCATGTTTAAGGTTAATTTTGGACACACACACACACACACACACACACACACACACACACACACACATATATTTGTAGTAATTAGTGGAACATACTTAGTTCAAGTTTCTAATTGTGAGAAAGAATCTAATTGTCTTGCAGTAAAGAAAATGGCTGTTTGTCAAGTACTTGCTGCATAAAGAGGAGGACCGACATTTGGACCTGAATACTCACATAAAGTTACATGTGGTAGCACATGCCTGTAATTCTAGCAATAGAGTGGCACAGACAGACAGGAATTTCTCTGGATCTCCCTAGTCTGCAAGCCCAAGTTGGTGTCTTCTGTGTCCACTGGGAGGCCCTACCCCAAGACTCAACATAGAGAGTTACATAAAAAGTTATCAGATACTCATTTCTGTTCTCTCTAGATATCACTGAGGAATTGGTTCTAGACCATGTGTGAATATCAAAGCCTTTGGGCATTCATGTTTTATGTAAAGTTGTACATGATTTCCATAAGGTCTATACACAGCTTCCTGTATATAGTAAACCACTTCTGGATGAATTATAACAACAAACACCATGTACATGCTCTATAAATAGCTGAGTTGTTTAGGAAATAATCACAAGAATAAAACTATGTACATGTTAACTACAGATACATTTCTTCCTAAAATATTTTCAACCTCAGGTTAGTTGAATCTACAAGTGCAGCAAAGGGAGATACAGAAGAAGGAATTTATATTAAAATGAGCTTTAATAACTTGTTTTCTCAAAGCCAAGTATTTAGAAAGAAATCACATTTTTTTTCTGTTATCCTGGTAGCCACTGCATGTTTTCAATATTTATACCAAGTGGCACAGACTACAGCATGTTACCTCATTCTTTTAGTTTATGGTTACATTTAAATTAAAAAAAAAAAAACACACAAAACATGTGTAGTCAAGGCTGGATTGATTGATTGATTGATTGATTGATTGATTTGCTCAAAAGTCGAAATGCAAATCAATTCAACCATTTTTTTCTTGCTCCTGGCTTTAGCCTTCACACATTTTTCATTAAAGTATTATTTGAACTGAGGACATCTGCAGCAGCCTGGAACATATTTTCTCCAGTGCTTGGTTTTAAGCTTCCTATACATCTTCAAATTCTCTCAGAAAATTCTGACATTGTTTGAGTATCGCTGAGCAAACAATGGCTATGCCTATATCAAGAGGAGAAGCAGCCTGAGTAGAAAATATGTCAGTTTTATTGAGAGAGTCTTTAACAGCTTAATGAAACTGCTTTGTCTGTCAATAATGATCTCTGACTGGAGAACTCAGACATAACACACTGCTTATTATGAAGTGTTTAAAGCATAGCATACTGAAATCCTTATGATTCTCTACCATTACCCAACTTCTCTACATCTTTTTATTTGGTCATATATATTTCTGCTACTTTAATGAAATATTACAGATTCATTTGTCATACTGTGCTCAATTATTCAAGCTTCTTTCTTTTCTCTGGAAACAATTTATTGATACTATTTACTAATATTTTTATATAATATTGTGCTTGTATTCCAAAATAATATTTAAGATTTGTCCTGCTGAAGCATGTAAATGCTAAGTGATCATTGTTCCTCTAAGATGTTGAGATTTGAAATGATATGCCATTCAATGACAGTGCTGCTTCTTGGTTGATAAATCACGGGATTTTTGTTTCCTTAATTCTTCAATCACTTCTACTTCTCATTGGATGCATAGGTTTTAATGTAATTCTTTGAACACCATACATCAATACTGAGTTTACGTTGTTTGTATGCTTCCTATCTGACTGTTAACTCCTCCCATGTTTCCCAGTCTCTCTCTAATTTATGACCTCTTCCTCTGTAATTATTGTTCTTACATACATACATATGTACATTAGTATGTACATCAACAGCCTGCAGAGTTCATTTAGTGTGCTCCAATATGTAAATGTTTAAGGCAGATCCCTTGAGATTGAATAGCCTATCAGAATGCTCAATGTTTTTAATGTTTTGCATTTATTAAGGATCATATATAAGCTCAACACAAACATCAGTTTTTGAAGGATGGGTCAGAATTCCCTATATTAAATAAGTTTCACATCACCCTCTTATTCATGGCTCGTTTAGTCAGTCTTTACATTTACTGAATAAGTGGAACAAGTTTAATGCTCAAATAAGTTTAGTTAGGGCTTTTATTTCAAACTAGTTCTTCCAACATTTCTATAGCATATGGCAAATATCTTCCTATTGGTTCTTACCCCACAGACCCTACCCCTTTATAAGCTGTGTTTGTCATAATCCATAAGAAGTGCTAAAGCTCTTTCTGAGCTGATGACAGTTTGCCTGTTTGTCCCAGTTTACCCTTTGTCTCTTGAACTCTTGACTCTGACATTCATTTGGATATACCCTGCTTGCTCTGTGGTACTCACTTGACTGTTTTTTGTTTGTTCCCTCACTTTTGTTTTTAATTCTCTTCTTGGTATTTGGCTGTGCATGAATTCCATGTGAGCATTCATTTTAGAGCTATTATACAAAGGATTGCTAAATTTTCACTCACCATTAACAAATTTGTTTTGTGTGCTTCCTTCCTTGACTCTTTCTTGCCTCTAAGGCAGATAGATATCTGTTTCAGTAATGTTTTTTAGTATATTTTCTCAATGAAAAGCCAGATATTTATATTTCATAGTCACTGCTCTTTTATTTTTTTCTTTTCACTATATTCTCTGACTTAATGATAAATTGTTCAAGTTGAACACCAGTTATGAGTTTTATTGCTTTAATGCTTACTGTAATCTGAGCAGTATTATGACTTAAGATTGTTGCACTGGAAAAGATCCATTGCCTCATGATAGTTACATAAAAGCGGTGGAAAATGCCCATCTAAACACTGGCAAGTTTGATTTGGTGCTTACCGAAACTCCAAAGTTTTACTGAAACTAGCATATCTTTCTCTTTCTTTTAACAGAAAGTTTATCAGGGTGCACAACACACTGTTATGTAAACCAAAAACCTGAGGGCATTTTTATTCTGTGATCCATTTCATCTTCCAAATGGAGAACCATAAATATAGAGCATTTGAAATCACAAAAAAATGGCGCTTTGTACTTTCTGTTCTCCAGTAAACACGCTACCATTACTCGGATTGGAACTTTACCAACAGTGGCATTAGTAACATAGCCTATCAGGCTGTGAGGGATCTTATCATACACATAGCATAATCTTATTTCCTAAAAACGTTGTTGAATGCATTAGATCATATTCAATCACTTTGGGTTTTAAAAATGTAACTTATCTGTGGTTTAAATAGCTCATGATCAGAAACACTCCTTTATTGGTCCATCCAGCTGTGTTTGTAGCTGGGTACTTGTTCCATGTGGCATCATCCCAGTGACCTCAATGGTATTGCTTTCTGGGTATCTCACCTTATTTGCCTTGTTTTTTATTTATTTTTAAATTTTTTTATTAAGTTTGTATGCATTTAAAATTCAAAGAAGGGAAAGTGAAACAGTTAAATTTCCCTAGTAGAAATTAAGGCATTGCAAACAAAGATAAAATATGAAGATATATTAATATAATCTTTGCTAGTACAGAACCATCCTGAATAATTTCCTTTGTTTCATGACATGCTGTTATTATTTAAATAGACTCTTTCAAGTGATGAGTGGGTAGCATTCCAAAAATCATTTGTAAGTGAATTGCCCTGTATCTTGGAAGACATTTTCTGTACAAATAACTTCCTGAAGGATTCTTATGTTCCCTGATTAATCATGCAGTCATTTCAGGGCATCACAAATGTAAATACACCAGGGCCATTTCAGAAAACATCTATCATATGCTTCATTATGGCTACAGGATGAGTATTTTCATAATGCTCAATCTTTGTCCAACTGTTTTCATCCATGAGGTAAGGCTTCATTGGAGATGAGCTGGGATGTACACCCAGAAACATGAAGAAACATTTTACTCAATACAATTCTCTATCTCCATCACAGAAGGAGCTTCTCACCATAGCCACAATCCAGCTGCTCAGAATCAAAGGACAACTAGAATGGTATCCATGAGCAAGATGGGACGCCAGACTGATGAGCAAATGCTTTGTGACACACTGCAGACTAAAGGCTAAAAATTTATGCCTCACAGGTCTTTGTGTTTTGAATGTAAATCTTCTGTTAGAGTTTATATTACTCGTTTGTTTGGCATCAGTTTGGGAGAACTTAAGAACTGAGTTTCATTAGAATTGCAGCTTTATACCAAACTGCTTCCCTGCAGTTGCAAGACTCTTATCTCATTCTCTCTCTCTCTCTCTCTCTCTCTCTCTCTCTCTCTCTCTCTCTCTCTCTCTCTCTCTCTTTCTCTCTCTCTCTCTCTGTCCCCTCCCTCTCTCTCTCTCTCTGATTTGGCACAGTGGGAGTAGGAACTTCCAAACTAAAAATTAACTCTGACTCACCAGAGGCAGCTTTGTTTTTGTAAGTAATTATTTGTAATAATTGCCACACTCTTTCTTCAGGAGTAAGGCTCCTGGAGTCACATGGTAACATCCTGCACACCATCGACTGGGCTCCTGCTGGCTCTTGTCAGATTAATGTATGCTCCTCTCCTGCTGAAAACCCACATGGGGTTTTCCCCAGGCCACTAGCAGAGGAGGAAAGGCTTTTTATTTTTCCCTTAAAGTTCTAAACCTTTAATTTTCTTTCTGGCTTTAGAGGAGGAAGAGAAGAAACATCTAGAATGTAGATTGAAGTATTTAGTGCCACTTATTGTAATGTTATTTTTACCAAATTCCGTCATAAGGGGGAAAAAGTTGGAGTCTGATCTCAAAACCCTCTAAGACATACCTCTTGTATTTTTCTCTTAAATAACTTGACAATATTTTGCTAATTCTGCGTGCTGTTTACTTTAGCTCAAGCCTTATTATATTCTCTTCTATAATGCATTAGTTAGGTGTGTCTTCCAAAACTCCCAACACAGGCTACTTTAAGGGTGTGGCAACTTCACTGTGTTGGATTGCACCTGCATTTAATCATAGTGAGCAGCAATGGTTGGAGTGTTGGATACCCAGTAGCTTAAGGACCACACTTTAGACTTCATTTGCCATAAGTACACTAGCACACAGGGGAGCTACAATGAAGATCAATCTCTCAACTGTAAGGGACCCTTTATGTACATGGAAATCATACCCAAATTATAGCACCCCTTTCACACAGGCGTTTCTCAAAATAAGACTGAACATTGGCTATTAGTTGGGAAAGATCAGACAAAGATCTTTTAATCTTTGACTTACCCACTGGCTCTGGACCACATCTGTGCTTCTCTCTCCTTATTTATCATAACTTGTTTTACTCAAAGTAGAGTCATCAACAGTGACTTTCAGTTCCCAGAAATTTATCTCCATTGTTTTCTTTTATTCAAGGAAATAAGAAACTGGTGTATTATGTGTGTGTGTGTGTAATAGATACATTCTTCTTTCCTTCCTTCCTTCCTTCCTTCCTTCCTTCCTTCCTTCCTTCCTTCCTTCCTTCCTTCCTTCCTTCCTTCCTTCCTTCCTTCCTTCCTTCCTTCCTTCCTTCCTTCCTTCTTTCTTTCTTTCTTTCTTTCTTTCTTTCTTTCTTTCTTTCTTTCTATAATACCAGGCACATATTCTCATAATTAGCCTGATTGAGGCAACCCATTAGGAGGAAAAGGGTCCCAAAGATAAGCAGAAGAATCAAAGACAGACAGAGAGTGCCCCCACTGTTAAGGATACCACAAGAACACCGGAGTACACAGCCATGACATATATGCCGAGGACCTAGGTCAGACTCATGCAGGTTCCCTGATCTCCGTGAGCCCACTTGAGTCATGGTCAATTTACTCTGGGCTGTGTTCTTGTGTTGTCCTTCATTGTTCTTGCACCTCCAATCCTTCTTCCTGTTCCTCAGGACTTCCTGAGCTCTGCCTAATATTTGGTTTTGGGACTCTTCATCTGCTTCCATCCAGATGAAGTCTCTGGATGAAGACTGTTCTGGATGAAGTCTCTCTGGTCTTTCTGATAATGATTATGCTAGGCTTCTACACAGGAGACAACTTTTGGACAGAACATCAATAGTGTAGGCACCAAAATCAACAATTAATAAATGAGATGTCATGAAATTTAAAAACCTCTGTAAAGCAGAAGACTCTGTCAATAAGACAAATGGCAGCCTACAGAATGGTAAAAAATTTTCTCTAACTCCACATCTGACAGAGGTCTAATATCCAAAATATATGAAGAACTCAAGAAACTAGACATTACCAAACTAAATAATCTAATTAAAAATGAGGCACAGACCAACAATATCAGCCAACCAGATCCCCCAGAGCTCCCAGGGACTAAGCCACCAACCAAAGAGTACACCTGGAGGGATCCATGGCTCCAGCTGCATATGTAGCAGAGGATGGCATTGTCTAGCATCAATAGGAGGAGAAGCCCTTAGCTCTGTGAAGACTCGATTTCCCAGTGTAGGAGAATGCTAGGGTGGTGAGGTAGGAGTGCGTAGGTGGGAGGGGGAGCACTGTCATAGAAGTAGGTGGAGAGGGGATGGGAGAGATGGGTTCCAGAGGGGAAACTGGGAAAGGTGATAACATTTGAAATGTAAATACATAAAATATCCAATAAAAAACGAGGTACAGATCGAAACAGAAAATTCTCAACAGAGGAATTTTAAATGACTAAGAAACACTTAGATAAATGTTAAACAACCTTAAGCATTAGGGGAATGCAACTTTGTGATTCCATCTTACACTGGTGAAAATGGCTAAAATCAAAGCTACATTCTTATCAAACAGACTATCTTCATTCGAAGGTCATGAAGCCAATATAGATGGGAAACATTCAAAGTACTGAAAGGTGATAATGCTTTTTCCTATGTTGTGCCAGACAATTAAAATCAATTAAAACGCTACTTGGCTATTGTTTATTATAACAAGTTTAACTGTGGTGGTCTTGGATTGCTTGTTTCCTTATTCCCTCTTTGTAGAGCATTCTCTCTGCAGTTATGTGATTTACATAAACATCTATACGGAGGAATTTTAACCTGGAAACATGAATGTCTATGTTTGCATGATTGAAATCCTTTATTCCAATGGATAACATTTTAAGACAGCATGTTATCCTCTCTCTGCAATGTAGTTTTCTGTTGTTATTTCTGATCACACACACACACACACACACACACACACACACACATG
Organism: Uromys caudimaculatus; assembly: GCA_028551405.1. NCBI lineage: Eukaryota > Metazoa > Chordata > Mammalia > Rodentia > Muridae > Uromys > Uromys caudimaculatus. The sequence goes on from CM052713.1 coordinate 43,880,111, forward strand.
CACACGCACACGCACATTGTGATGGTGTCTATAACACCTTTAGTAGAGACTGGATGATTTTATGACCCATACAACAAAGAACTTAGAGTATGTGATAGACACTTTGTTTAGGCTGCAATAATTAGAGAGGGGATACTTGTAGTAATTTGTAAGCATGCTTCCATGTTAGTCCTCTAAGGCCACCCAGAAGTAGTCCCTTACAGACTGAGTGATGTAAGTTGATATGGTATAAGCTGATTATGGGCATTCTTAGGTTATACAATACAATCATTGGCTTACTGGTGAGTACTGAACTAGCAGCTATGTTCTTTATAAAATGGAATTGTTAACCTTGATGGAAAAATAGATGATTCAGTGATACTTTTATTATATTTGTAACAATGAGTAAGCTTTTACTTAAACTTCTTATCAAGAGGTAGGTGAACCAAGGACTGCTTAGTGCCACTTTCATGTCACTTGAAAAGACTTAGCTTTATTGGTGCTTACTCATGGCATTTAGTAGGAAAATTACTTTCATTTCTCATATGTATTTCTGGAAAATTGCTTTTAACAGTCAGCCTACCTTAACAGAGGCTTAAAAAGAATTATGCATGCATGCATATGCATGCACATGTGTACTTGAACCTCAGCACAGGTAATATGCATAACATGTTGATGGGCTGGCTCATTGTAAATCTGGCTCATTGCAAATCCAGCTCATTAGCCTTCCAGATTCTCGCTCATTTGTGTCTCTTTCAAAGGTTTTTGTTCCTGAGGTTTTGTTATCTTATTTAGATGAAATTGAGAAATTACTCCTTCCTGTAATTTAGAGGTTTTGAAAACCAAGGATTCAAAGATTGCAAATGTGCCTGCTGTGTTCATTATGGTGTCCTAAGTGTCTAAAAGAGGAAACTGCATATAGTAGGCCATTGGTGATGTAAAAATGAATGAACAAATGCCTCCTGAATAGTGAAACTAAAGTGGAGTCCTTTTTTTGTTCTGAGCCCAGAGATCACATGAGTCAGTAGTCATTTAATCCTCTTAGCTATACGCACAGCTATGCAACTGTGAGCTCCAGCTGAGAGGGAAAGCCTTGTGGTGGTTTTCTGACTCTAGACCAATGGTTCTCAATGTGTGGGTCGCAACCCTTTTCAGGGTTGAATGATACTTACACAGGGGTCACCTAAGACCATCAGAAAACACAGATATTTATACTACTATTCATAACAGTAGAAAATTATAAGTATGAAATAGCAATAAAAATAATTTTATAGTTGGGGGTTACCACAATGAAAGGAAATGTATTAAAGAGTCACAGCATGAGGCAGGTTGAGAAACAATGCTCTAGGACCATTGGCTCTCACAGGGAGGGCTCTCTTCAGTGATTTTGGCATGGCTTTTGTAACTAGTTCATGAATCTTAGCTGCTTTTTAAATTGACTCTCTGCATTGTGCCCCCATAATGTCAAGAGACAATGGACACAATGTTATCAAAATTTGAGATATGAATTCTTCCTCCCTAGTGAGACACTCTATCAGGAATGGAGTGTTCATTCAAAGTCTTTTTTTCTGAAATGATACCTACCAAGATCAGCAAATATACCCATATTATCAAGTGATAATATGAGCATAACCACAATCATTCATGCTTTTGTGAACATTTCCTTCCTCAAGGAATCATAATAACTAAAAATGGACATGAAAGACACAATAATCTGAAAAATGTTGCCATTCTCTCTCCACCTCTCTCTTAATTTCTCACTGTGTCTGTTTCTGTGACTGTTTATCAGCACGAATAAAGACAGAAAATACCTGAAACCAATGGCTATCAGGGTCACGCTCTACAGTAGCATGGCCTCCTCCAGTGGTTACTGTGTGCTTTGCCAACATACCTCTGTGCCTTTTCTTCTGCTTGGTTTGTAATAACCTTTGGCTGTTGTCCATATTAAAAGATTCAGCACTTGGAGAGAAAGGACTAAGTATTCTCTGGCCTTTCCAAACCATGCTGTGACTTTAAATGAAAGTTTTACTTAGTCATCAGAAAAGGAGGGAGAAAGGAAGAGAGAGAAAAGCTTGATAAAAAATCCATCTAATATTGAGAATTTGCCTTTGTTTTGGGACTTTGCTTGTCAGAACCCGAGAAATGTAAAATTTAAATTTAAAGGAAAAACTGGAATCTATGATGACCTCTAAGAGAAGAACAAATATCTTTATGGACACAGAATTCTTAGAGTTAGCTGGATGGACAAGTAAACTGGAAACACTGATCTTATTTGTGCTTTCCTCTGAAGATGGATAGATGATTTTGAACTGTCCCTAAGATAAACTCAGGTTGCATATTACCTGACAGAAGAAAACAACACTCAGATCTTAATGGTTTCTTGTCAGTCTTAGTTATTGAGCAAAATTGTTTTTACCAACATGTCAATGAACATAGGATATTCATTAGTAAGAGAAATATTTTGTGGAATATTATAAGCATTGACTTCCACTGGTTAAACCTCTGATATTAAAAGGAGAGCAACTCAATAAGTAGTATCAATATGTTGAGTTCTTTCTTTGAAGAAAGGCACATGATAAAATACATTATGTTTAAATCATTTATTGATGTGCTAATAACCAGAAAGGAGTTTTTATGTCTGCAGAGTCAGAGAACAGTGTCCCTTACAAGGTTTGTGTTGTTGAGCTGCTTCATGAAGATCTCTACTGGGAAGGCCTCATGATGGACACAAAAGTACTAAAGTATTGTATAAGAGATAGGCACTTCTTGGGTTGCATTTGGCTCCATTCAGTGTCAAGAATCTGCAGGAATTTTTACTTAAGGGGTAGGCTATAGTGATGGTATTGCTTAATTTATATATTGTCTTATTTTAATATTTGAATATTTATAACTCCAAAACTTGTTTTGGCCTGGTGATACCTGTGTTTGTTTCTCTATCCTGTATTGACCATCTTTTCCTTGTAATAGCATAAGAAGCATCTCAGAAACTTGTTAGAATGAACTTTTAGTTTAATGTGTTAAAATGTTCCTAAGACTAGCACTGACAAAAACTGTATTGAAAATCCCATTGAAATCGCTCTTGTTAAAAGGTGAGTATCTTGACCTGCATATGTTCAACATCTTGATATAGACTATTGTGCCTTTAGGAACACCAAGCAAGCTTCTTCCATCATTGATGGGTATGTATTCTGCAGCCTGTCCAATGCATTCCTTCTTACAACTTATACTCAGTATTTTCCTGCAAAACATTGTATGCATGCTGCAAAATGGTGTCATGGGAGACTTTTACTAGTGTGATTTGCCTGTCTGCCATCTTCTGTTTTCTTTTCCTTAACACTCACTCTTTAAATGACTGGATCTCAGATGCTTCCATTCCCACTTTTGTCATAGAAATATGGGTTGAAAATGTCCTTTAGAGATTCAGCTTCTCTGTTAGGGTTGAATAGCATTATCATCTCCACTGAGCAATCCTCTTTACAAAGCTAAGTGAGCCTCATTGTTGGACTGATGGTATCTAAGCCAATACCGCTTTTCAGGTTATGTGAATGTGTCAGTGAGAAATATTCATCTGCTGTTTTGAATGGCATAATGTATAAGCATGGCATTAGGCTATCTTTGTGTTTGTTAGGTTTTACTTTGATAATTTTTTTCTTTATTTATTGTGGATTCCTGTCACAAATACATACCATGTTAAAATAATGTAGAAAACATGGGGGATAACTCTACTATAACTTTGGCAATTACAGATTTGGGAGCTAGCATTTATAAACACCATCTCTACAACCTCTGAGTTAGATGAATTTTGAGCAAATTATTTTATTTCTGCGATATGCATAATAATGTTTTTTTATTTCCAGAACATATGAATACGTTATTGTGCATGGCAAAAGGGTCTTCGTAGATATAATTATATAAAGAACCTTGAGGTTATGGAATTATCTTGGACTATATGGAAGGGCCCAATATAATATGGTATCTAAAGAGATTTCAAAACACAAAAGTAGTTAGGAATAAGAAAGATGGGAAGGAAGGGAAATGGGGAGAGTGTACTGAGGAAGGCAAGGAAGGGAGAGACACGGAGAATGAGGCAGTGAGGGTGAAAGGAAGGGAGAGACACAGAGAATGAGGCAGTGAGGGTGAAAGGAAGGGAGAGACACAGAGAATGAGGCAGTGAGGGTGAAAGGAAGCAACATGGCAGTTGACCTAGGCAATGAGAACAGAACCCAAGCTAAGGAATGTAGGGAGCCTTGAAAGTAGGAAAAGAGAAGCAAGTAGACCCCTGCTCAAAATTGATAGAACACAGTTCTCATGACATCTTGATTTGGGCCTAAGTAAAAACAGGCCTCTGACATTTATAAATAAGAAGTTAAGTTATATTGTTCTACCTTTGGCCTTTGTCACTGTGTTTATGGATTACAACAAAATTAGGAAGCTAATCCAATCTCTGTAGATCATGGTTTGCTAAAAATTTAGAAGAGTCTTAGACCACGGTTTGCTAAAACTTTAGAAGAGTCATGGATCTTATTTCTTAGGATTTTGACAAGATCAAATGAGTTCCATGTAAAACTGAGGTGTAGACATTAAACACCTGCCACTGGTGAAAGTGGAGGGTGGCTACCAGCTCAGCAATGCTAAAAATAAGAGCTGTTATCAACTTATTTTTATTTTAGATCACCTTTTTTGAACTTTGTACTTTCATTTAACTCTTCCCCATTTTTTGTGTTTCCAGGAAAAAAAAATCTTGTTCTCATTTTAATCAACCAGTTAATCAAATTAACAAAATGTTTTTGACCATCTACCAACTAGTTAATACTATACATGCCAAAATTTACTTTTTAAATCATATTTCCCTTGAGTTTCTGAAATTTATATTTTCAAAGTTGTATGACGTTATACCCCACAAAACTTATTTGCCCCAAGTAGTCTCATGGGAATCCCTGAATAATGTAGTGTGTTGTCCAGACTATATGTAGTTCTATATAAACTGACAGTAAGACCCCATTGCTAAAGACAACACCTGCACAAATCATTGAAGGTGGAGAGATTAAGCCTGTACTTACATAGAGGATTCACTCCTATGTTGTAGCATCTTTGCTTCAGAAAGATGGCAAACTATCAAAAGAGAAACATAAAATTCAAGCCAGCCACAAACTCTTTGATCTGCAATGGTAGTCTCCCTGAAAACTCTGCTGGTGCAATGGTGGCACAAAGCTTGTAGGAGTGACCAATCACTATCTTATTTTAAGAATTAAGTCTTGAGCTGTAATTTCAAGCATATAAAAGAATGGATAGACAGGTGACCAGAATATGGAGTCCTCTAAGAGTTGCTGGAAATTCATGGTGCCCTCTTAGAAACAGGAAGGGGTATGGTTTGCATGGAGAGGTATCAGCTAACAAAGATCAGGATGGGGTTATCAAGGAAAGAGATTCTGATATGATGCAGGTTCGTATGGAGAAAGATCAAATGATATAGAGTGGAATTTGTATGGACAAAAATAAGACAATATCATATAGGTTTTTATGGAAATGGATTAGCTGATATGGAGCAGACTTTATAGAAAGTGATGGGCTGATTTAGTGATGGTGTTAAGTCTGCAATCCAAAGCAGCCTTGCTCAATCTATGATATTCCTGAATCTTCTTGGAAATATATACCATAGTAAGCTGGGCCCAATGGCATGTGCCTGTAACCCCATTGCTATGGTAGGGTAGAGAAATTAGTGTCAAGCACATCTCTGAACCTTACTGCCCAGATGGTCTAGTAAATCTGTGAGATTCAAGTTAACTTAGAACTTAAAATGTAAAGTTGGGGTGAAATAAAAGAAAGATGCATGACATCAATCTCTGGCCTCCACATGCATGCATAAGTGCATATATGCACACCCACACTAACAAAATATATAACAACACACACACAACACACAGAGAGAGAGAGAGAGAGAAAGAGAGAGAGAGAGAGAGAGAGAGAGAGAGAGAGAGAGAGAGAGAGAGAGAGAAGGGATATGACAACACACATATTTTTTCATTGGGGGGAATCACAATGAGAAGGAATGGTCTATGTTCTTATTTTTTTCAAGCTGAATGTCAGCAGGGTTAATGGACAGACTCCTTCCTGCCAAACAACATGAACCCCATCATTTTGAATGCTATTCATGGGACAAAGTTTCAATATTCCAATTTTAGATTTTTTTCCTTTGGAGGGAAATGGTAATCATATAGAGCAGAGCAGGACTATTTTGTATTGGCTGGGTTTGGGGAAGGGACAGCAATCAGCAGTTCATCTTTAATACTGCTTCTGCCCCATCACATTAGTCTAAAAGGGGAAGCACATTAGTGAAGTAACAGTGCAGGGTGCATTAGGATCAGCCTCCTTGACAGCATCTCTGCTGCCTGTAGAGTAGAAGCAAAGAACAGAAGCAAATGAAATGACTCAAGAAAATTGCAGAGAGGGTGAGTCAAAGCAGTTGGGAACTCCTTCAGAAATAATTTATGTCCATGTTCAAACTATGGTGATTTTCCTTCAGCATACACACAGAGAGATAAGGGCAGTGAAAGTAGACCACTTCATAAATCCAGGGCAGAAAAGAAAAGACATGGGCTTTTAGATAAGGAGAGCCTTCCATCTGCATATCCCAGATGTTACACTAAAGTGTTTGATTTTAAGAATTACGTCTTGATCCATAATTTGAAGGATATAATAGTGCATTATTGGCTTCAGTGCATTAAATATATAAAAATGGTATAAAATGAATGTTACTTCTAGTGATACAGCATAAGATTACACACAGAGTAAACGCTATCTAGGTCTAGATCAATCATTCTGCCACAAAGGTCCTCCTGTCTCCATATCTGTTCCTTTCCATCTCTGCTTTCCCAAATGCAACCTTGTCATAAATTTATTGGTAATAATTTTGTTTTTCTGTACATACTCTGCCCTATGTCCCTATGTATACATCTCACAAACACCACAATTTAATTTTTATACTTCTTAGTATTCTATAAACAGAGCAATGGGATGATCAGCAATGATCTGACATATATGTATTCTTCTATGCCTCTCTTTTCTCCTCCCTCCGTTTTAATGTGATGTGTATGAGAGACATGGCATTGCTTGTGGTTCCAGTAATTGTTTCTGAAGTCATTCTAATGGATGTTGCATTTTACATATTCATTATAGAATGAATGTGGAAACAAAGTGGGTATGATTTCAGATAACATTTCTTAACAGAATTGTAGTTAAGATGAACATCCATCAGTTGCTAAAAGAATTGTATTAGTTTTTAGTGCTGCATAACTAATAGCAACAAATATGCCAGCTTAAAATAGCACCAATTTGTTATCTAGCTGTTCTGGAGGTCATGGGTAAGCCCAGCTAGTTTCTCCACACTTGGTCTCACAAGGCAGTATGCTCTGTTAGCTGAAATAGTCTTTGATGTAGAGGCCAGGAGAAGAATTTGTTTCTAAGCTCGATCAAATTTTTGGTATAATTTAGCTCTTTGCACTTGAAGAACTCAAGTTCTATATCCCCACTGAAGCTGACAGAGGGTTACTCTCAGCAATGGATGTTGCTGACATGGACTAGAAAGATGGCTGATTCCATGCAGTGTCCACTGTGTAAGCATGACAATTTGAGTTTAGATTCAACAACTCTGCAGACACATAATCAAACACATTCAACCATCACACTGAAAAGGCCAAAAGGAAAGAAGGGGAATCCCTAGAGCTCATAGTGTTGAGAACCAATAAGATTAAAGTTTTCACATTTAGTGAGAGATCCTATTTCACAAACAAAGGTGCAGAGTGATAGATGAAGGCATCCAAGGTTAATTTCTGCTTTTCATATGCATGTGTACACAGGTATACACTCATACACATAAATAGACGTATACAGATGTTTGTAGGTCTTCTATATGGCCTCTCTGCCTTCAGAGTTAGTCATGACAAATGAAATCTATGATTCACAAATTAGCTTTTGTTTAATTTTGCTACCACTGGGGAGAGGAGTTCCTTTTTAATTGATTATATATACATAGTTTTAGCTCAGCATACTGTAAGAATAAATTTAGAATTTCATATGAATTCAAGAGCGACATAATGACTCTATTATTCAAAATACTGAGGAAACCTTCAAGATAAAACCACATGCGTCTCTCACCTGTGGTCTGCCCTTCTGCTTTTTTAAAAATAATTTCCCCATTCTAAGTCTTGGTGTTTAGATGTTCCCGTAATACCAATCTAAAACTTTTGTTGAAACTCTTTGTATAACTGATGTTTTCTCTTATCTCTATGAAACATCTATGTTGTTTTTTTTTTTTTAAATTTTTTGATACTTTATTTCCATTTCCAATGTTTTCCCCTTTCCAGGTCTTTAGAAACCACTTTCCCCTCCCCCCTCTCCCACCTCTATGAGGGTATTTCCCCTCCCACCCACCCACATACCCACTCTCTTTTTCCCACCTTATCATTCCCCTTTACTGGGGCCTCTAACACCCTCAGGCCCAAGGGCCTCTCTTCCCCCTGATGGCCAACAAGGCCCTCCTCTGCCACATATGTGGTCCGAGTCATGGGTCCCTCCATGTATATTCTATGGTTGGTGGTCCAGCCTCCAGGAGTACCAGGGGAAGGGTCAGGCCAGTAGACACTGTTGCTCCTCCCATGGGGCTGCAAACTCTCTCAGCTCCTTCAGTCCCTTCTCCAACTCCTCCATCTGGGACCTCACTCTCAGTCCAGCGGTTACTGTTAAGTGAAACTTGGGTATTCCGAACTTTTTGGGCTAATATCCACTTATCAGTAAGTACATACCATGTTCATTCTTTTGTGACTGAGTTACCTCGCTCAGGATTATATTTTCAAGTTCCATCCATTTGCCTGCGAATTTCATGAAGTCATTGTTTTTAATAGCTGAGTAGTACTCCATTGTGTAAATGTACCACATTTTCTGTATCCATTCCTCTGCTGAGGGACATCTGGGTTGTTTCCAGCTTCTGGCTATTATAAATATGGCTGCTATGAACATAGTGGAACATGTGTCTTTATTACATGTTGGAGCAT